>JANIVN010000010.1:0-359861 GCA_030555885.1 Ogataea paradorogensis
ACTCCTCATATCCGGATCCTTTGTTCTCCATCTGCACTCTACCTTGCCTTTTACGCTACTTTATCCAAACTCGGTAACTCTTCACTCCCTCATTCGTCACGCCTTCGCATTACTTCTTCTTCACCACTCCTTTTTCTCTCTTCTCCCTTCTCCCTTCTCCCTTCCTACTTTCACATATTTCGCCTACCTCATTTTTATTATTCTCTCTTATTTAATTTCACTTAATTTCACCTACTTCCTTTCCTTCCTCTCCATATTACTCTCCCCACTCCCACCACTCTCACCTGATTATACTCATATCCCCCTCCTCTTCATCTTACTCTCCCTCCTCTTCTGGCTTCTCTATTTTTGCCCCCTTTCTCTTCTCTCCTTACGTAAGCCCATACTCATCCACCTTACGTTAACCACTCCCACATCGGCCCTTTGAACTCGCCTCCGCATGCGGCCCTGGCCTCAAATTTTTAAGTAGCTGATTTTCACTAATCTGGAGCTGCTGCAGCCTCGGTACCGATCCCTGCATCTTCCGAACCCCGAACCACTATAAAGCGAGCTTGCTTCACTTTCCTGTTACTCCACTCATTCCTTTTCAAATGTCCACCTACCTCGTTATTGGAGCCTCAAGAGGCATTGGCTACGAGCTCGTCAAGCAGCTTTCCCAAGACAAATCAAACACCGTCTACGGTACCTACAGAAAGTCCTCTCCACAGATTGAGGCCCTCTCCTCCGTCCACTGGTTTGAACTAGACACCACCGACCAGGCTTCCATCGAGTCAATTCCAAAACATCTGCCCTCCGTCGTTGATGTCGCGATCATCAACGCAGGAATCGCAGGCTCCCAGACTCCTATCGTCGACACTCCTCGCGACTCCTGGATCGATCACTTCCTCACCAACACCGTCGGCTCCATCACCGCATTCCAGCAGGTCTACCCATCCTTGAAAAACTCTTCCAGCCCGAAAGCGTACTTTATTTCCAGTGTGGCAGGGTCCATCCAGACTGAGATCCCCTTCTCGGTCAGTGCTTACGGTGCTTCCAAAGCAGCTCTCAACTACGCCGTCAAGAAGCTCAGCGAGGAACTCCCACACCTCAAGATCCTTTCCCTTCATCCCGGGGCAGTTAACACCGACATGTTCACCAATGGGGCCAAAGTACTGGCCCAAGAAGATCCACACCTCGTTGAGGTTTTCGAAAAAATCACCATCTCTCCCGAGACCAGCGCACAGCAGATCCTCGCTGCCGCCGCCGCCCCTCTCAGGTCCGGTCGCTTCATCAGAGTCGACGACATGACCGATGTTCCTTTTTAAATACTTTTGATTACTTAGCACGTATGCAAATACACACCACCCGGAGTTCTTTGCTTCCCCACTGTATTACAATACGTCTGCAATTCGAGCACCAACTGATATTAGTATCGGGAGTCTCCACCTGGCATCCCTGGTACACCCCGCCACTATCCTTCTGCCTCTCAGTGCTGACCAAGACTTGTTTTATTCTAAGTATGTGGACCCTTGCCCACCAAATTTGGTTATTGCACCCCCATCTTTCTTATCTAATCTACACTGCCGAGCCATCTGCCAGTCTCGTCGACTGACCACAGGCACTAATGACCCGCCATAGGCTTACCGCACACTGAATAGTTCTCGTCGGCTCCTCGAGTCTCGCTCCACTCATCATGTCATCGTTCGGTCATCTATTGTTCAGATCTACACCTCTGCACTGCTCTTCGAGCTTTTTTTCCTGGTTCACTCTTATAAATCACCTACTAATCTTATCATTCGCACTACCCTCACCTGATTATACTAATATCCCCCTGCGTCCATACGATTTTTACCTTCATCTTCTTGAGTCTCCATTTGCCCTTCTCCTCCCTCTCCAGCTCACTTTCGTACATCGTCCCCGCTAGAAAGTTTTTTTCTCCCTTGAAGTGCTGTGCAATCACCGTGGCGGTAGACTTAGCTCTCCCTCCAATCACTGTCGCCCGGATATTCGTCACATGATGTGTCGTCGCTAGTGGCCCAACTACCTTTAAACTCCTCTCAATTATCTCCTCAACCCCTTCCATCTTCATGTCCCCAATTTCAAAAACCACGTCCTCGGTCACACCGGACTTCAACAGCTCTGTATCATTCCGATCATACCCATCAGCAAATCGGTAGTACGCATCTGAAATCTCCTCCAGTTCACTCATCCTCTGCTCGCAAGTCAAGGTACACTCTCACGTTTATGTATTACTCACCCCGGACATAACACCATTCTCCTATCTCCGTCGTCTATCTCCGTCGGATCACCTTTTCTTGCTTCACCTTTCCTTTCTCGCCCGACCTCGGCTTGCATTTCCTGTAAGTGACCTCTCTTAACTCCGGCTGAGTCAGCAATTTCATACGAACGAGGGCAGGCGAGTTCCTCGGCACTTGCAAACTCTAAGTTCAAGCTTTCCTTGATAGTGATTTCATCGCTCTACAGGCCGACCTATCACAGATTCTAGCAACTGTTTGGGCTTCTTCCAGATGAGGCCACTATATGATACTCTATGATTTTATTGACAATCCGTGCCAGATAAAATTATTCCTGCTCCTAACATCCAGACGCACTCCTTACATCTCAGCGCCCTGTTCATGTAGCAGATAGCCGGGGTTTAGAAATCTCGGTATCGGAGCTTCAATTCTTCCGGATCCCGAGACACTATAAAACTTGCTTCACTTTCCTGATGCTCCACTCATTCCTTTTCAAATGTCCACCTACCTTGTTATTGGAGCCTCAAGAGGCATTGGCTACGAGCTCGTCAAGCAGCTTTCCCAAGACAAATCAAACACCGTCTACGGTACCTACAGAAAGTCCTCTCCACAGATTGAGGCCCTCTCCTCCGTCCACTGGTTTGAGCTAGACACCACCGACCAGGCCTCCATCGAGTCAATTCCAAAACACCTGCCCTCCGTGGTTGATGTCGCCATTTTCAACTCAGGAATCTTGAATTGCTTCACCTCCGTCGTTGACACTCCTCGCGACTCCTGGATCGATCACTTCGTCACCAATACTGTTGGTTCCATCACCGCCTTCCAGCAGGTCTACCCATCCTTGAAAGAATCCTCCAGCCCGAAAGCGTACTTTATTTCCAGTGTGGCAGGGTCCATCCAGAGTGAAATGTCCGTCCAGGTGAGTGCTTATGGTGCTTCCAAAGCAGCTCTCAATTATGCCGTCAAGAAGCTCAGTGAGGAACACCCAAATGTCAAAATTCTCTCCCTTCATCCCGGGGCAGTTTACACCGACATGTTCACCAATGGGGCCAAAGTACTGGCCCAAGAAGATACACACCTCATTGAGGTTTTCAAATCCATTAGTATCACACCAGAACTTAGTGCACAGCAAATCATTGCTGCCACTGCTGCCCCGCTAAGATCTGGCCGTTTCATCAGAGTGGACGACATGACAGATATTCCTTTCTAATTACAATTCTCTCATTACTTAAACACACTTTTTCTCTATACTCTACTGTACACCGGATAGTCGGTGTATCCTTGCGAAGGAGGGTCCCCCGAATAGAATGTGGTCCGCTCGTACTTGTTAAGGGGCAGATCCTTCTCCAAACGCTCGACCAGATCCGGATTTGCAATGAAGTGTCTGCCAAAAGCAATTAGATCAGCTCCATCATTCTCCAGCTGCTCAATGGCGGATTTCCTATCATAGGACCCTGCACTGATGAATTTGATATCTTTTGCTTTCAAGATCTGGCGAATCCCAAATGTGGTGATTTCCTGTTTTGTGGTCATTTGCTTGCTCAGAATTTCAAACCTAGCTTCCTCTGAAAGAACCTGGTCGTGTCTTGGCTCAATCATATGAACATAAACAGGACGGTCCTTTAATTGGCCAAGTGTCTCGCAAATGTACGACCACATCCCAATAGGATCAGAATCTGCCACATCCTGGAAGTTCGAGAATGGAGAAAATCTAACTCCCATCTTCGAGCCTCCGACGGTTGCAATCACCGCTCTCAGCACCCGCAAAGGAAATCTCAGTCTATTTTCTCTAGAGCCGCCGTATTGATCAGTTCTTGTGTTCACATTGTCGTGCAGAAACTGGTCTAACAAGTATCCGTTTGCGGAGTGCACCTCAACATAGTCAAACCCTGCCTCCATAGCTCTCTTGGCCGCTTTCACATAATCCTCAACCACATCATCCATATCCTTCTCGGTCATAGCTCTAGGCGGATAGTCTTCGTATTTTAGACCAGGGACAAAAGAATCTCCCGAAGTTGGGACTGCAGTCGATGACAGTGGCTGAACTCCTCCCAATAGTGGAGTCACCGTTGCACGGCCAACATGCCATAACTGAGACACAATCAATCCCCCCTTAGAGTGAACTGCATCAGTCACCTTTTTCCATCCAGCAACTTGTGCATCATTGAACAGTCCTGGAACACCAGGATATCCACAAGAAGTCCTTGATATTGGGGTTGCCTCAGAGATTTGCAGTCCCCCCTTGGTCGCACGTTGCTTGTAATATTCGACTACCAAATCATTAGGGACAAAGTAGTCATCGACTTGAGTACCGCGCATCCTGGTCAGAGGGGCCATAACGATTCTGTGGGAGAGCTCGGAGTCTCCAAGCACCAAAGGCTTAAATAATTTAGAAGTTGCACTCATGATTAATGTTTGATCGGGTGGCCTGCTGGTCTATATATAAGCCCTGCTTATTAATTGTTAATCTAAGTCGGTATGCAATGCCAAATAGTTCGTTTCTAACCGTTGCAAGCGAACGCACCTTGGATAGTCACTTTTTATCTGCGTGCATTAGTGCTTTTTTTAGTGTCACTGCAAAAAAAAATTTGCTTATTAATAATTAGCCCTGCTTGATTTGTATCGCCGAGCCGTTCGCAGGTCTTCCGTTCCAAGCAAACGCACCTATGATGGATATTTTTTTAAAGCCGCTTGCATTAGTACTTTTAGAGCCGCTGCACTAAATAATATGCCTGTAAATCACCAGCCACATGCCATCGGCTAGAAATTTTATTTGGCGGTCAGCCGACCGGCTTTGTCACTGGACGCTCCCCTTTATTCGCAATACTGTCTGCCACAATGCGATCTTGTCCCCCACCACCCCTATTTTCTGTGCCGCTGGTTGTAACTCTGGCTACAATAATCGCTTTCTCTGGTGAAGAAAGTTTTGAGTCCTACGTTGCGAATTGCTTGGATTCTGGCATTTAATTCACATCCCTGACTGCAGCTTTGGCTGATCGTCGGCCGTCGGCTGTTTAGGACGTTTGTTTTTAGTGGACAGCTTTAGAGTGAAATGTCAGACCCAAATCCAGAACCACTAATGAGTTTACTACTGTACGCAACATTTGGTCCCAGTTGATGGGATCTGAGTGGATGGGATCATGAGTGGATGCTTTGATGTCAATGTGATTCATGAAGTCTTAGAGCCTTGGTCTCCATCAACGGAAAACCACTGTTCGCGGTTTGAAGCTGAGTATTGACTTTAATAGCGCCTTTAAAAATGGATCAGACGGAAGCTGGGTCACCTCTATTGACTCGAATCTGTACACGCATCAACACATTAAAGGACCAGGGGTTGGAAATCATAATATTTGATTGCTGCACAATTCACATTGATACAGTTCATCATGTTCTCAAGCTTGGCTTGAGCCGTAGTTCCATTAATCGCAACCAAGTTGAGGGTAGTACTTATCTCCTTGTTGTGTATGGAGATTTCCAGGCATGTTGCTTTTGTGGTTAAATCCTGAATACTGGGCTGAACGCAGAATTTCCTACCTCCCTTATTTATTTCTAGACATAGAGTTACAACCAAACTAAGCTTTCTTTCTCTCAAAATTAAAGAACTATTATTTTTATATTTGGAATACTTAAATGCGCTCCTCTCAAAATGTAGTTTTCATTAATTCATACTTCAGATTGTTAAGGCCTACCTACTACTTCAAGTTTTCTACCGTACTACATTCAACTTCCAGAAACCTTGTAGCAACAGTGCATATTGGCAAGCTGGGAGAATAGTATCATACATCAACAGGTAACGCCTCACCGACATATTAAAGTCTGTCAATGATCAACTAAAGATTCTTTCCATCAGGCCAAGCTTTTCCTCGTCATCATCATCATCGGGCTCGGGTATGAAGGTTAGATCAATTTTAGCAAGTGGAATCTGCCACCATTCACGTTTCCAGATCTTGTAACCAACAAGGAAAATAAAGAATATCAAGATAGAAATGTAGGCTGCAACGAAGTTTTGCACATTCCATGGTATAAAAGCATTGAACCCCTGAGTGAACGTAATGAGAACCAACATGAAGGTAGCAAAGTAGGCAGCATATGGTTGAAAAGGAGATTTGTATATTGGCAAAGAATTCCGATCAACACCCTGCTTTTTTAGCGCAAGGAAGTATCTGATAAACGCATAGTCAATTAGAGCCCAGCCGATAAATCCAAACACTGTCGTTAGATTCATAAGCCAATTGAAAACCTGCTCAGCAGTATTGTTTAGCGTTAGCAAAGCAAGGAGACCAAAAGCCCCGTTGAAAAGAACTGAAAATACCGGCGTACCATATTTGTTGGTCTTTGTGAACCACTTTGGAACAAAACCGTGCTTATAACCATGGAAATATGCTCGAGAAGGAACATAAATTTGCGTGTTAGCCGCCGAAACTGCTGCCAAAAGAATGCCTCCATTAACCACACTTGGTAGAACTTTCACGCCAGCGTTCTTGACTGCTATAACAAACGGAGATTGGGCACCATTGCCGGCTCCTGAATTGACGGCACTCAAAAGGTTGTCATCATTGGAGGCAACCATGAGGGTAACCATGAATAAAGAACCAATGTTGAAGATGAGAATTCTAATTATCACAGATTTCATCAATGAAGGTGCCATCTTTCGAAATCCGGGAACCTCACTATTTGTAAGCGCAACCACCTCGGTTCCCTGAAACCCAAATCCTGCATTGACGAAGACTCTCCACATCCCCAAAAACTTTCCAATTGGCTTATCAACTAGATAGAAGACAAATGGACCGGGGTCTTTCCAATACTGGAACCCGGTAGTTTTGTGAAGAGGATTTCCACCGCAAGTAGCAACCAAACAGAATATTGATGCTCCGATCACCAATATGAGCTTCAAAAGTGTAAACCAGAATTCAGCCTCCCCGTAAGCACCGACGTTCACGATGTTGATGACCAAAACAAAGGCAGTGAACACAAGAACGGTCGCATAATCAGGCATGGTGGATCTCTCATCCCAGTAGTGAATAAGTAAACAGATGGACGATATTTCAGACGGAAGCGTCAAATTAAACCCGAGAGCATATGTCCAAGTGAAGGCAAATCCAGAAGACCTGTCGATAAATCTGGAAACCATTTCGACGAAATTTCCTTCAGGCCCAAGGAATGAACACATTTCACCTAGAGAGAATAAAGTAAACACCGTGATAACACCCATAATACAATACGAAATCAGCATGCCAACGGGGCCACCGATTGCAAGGGATCCACCGCTACCGACCAAAAGTCCAACACCGATAGATCCCCCAAGAGCTAAAAAGGTGACATGTCTTGGCTTCAGCCGCTTCTGCAACTTGCGATCGTCATCTGCTTCTAACGGTAACACCTCGCACGTTATATTCTCGTTCTTTTTCTCAGGCACCAAGCTCTTGGCAGACATAATGTGAGGGGAAGTTTGCAAGTACGAAGGTGCAAAAATCCCGGAGAAATCCCTGATAACGGCGAAACAGGGGATTTCGAATGGCATAAATTCCCGCGCTTGGCTGTGCATCAAGATTTCAGATAACGATAAGAAATATATATGCGAGTGTAATCGCGCAAAAATTTATCTCAACAATTTTTAGACTATGGATTTCAAGGCTGCAAAGAACAGCTCGTTTCCATCAGAGCAAACCACTTTATCCTACTGGATAGGAGAGGCGGACAACTCGCTCGCTAAACACAGAACGACTACTGAGCTTCCGGAAGACGTGGACATCGTCGTCATAGGGTCCGGATTTAGTGGTTCGGCCTGTGCTTTTAATATGGTGGTAGAACACAATACAAAGCAACGCGTCTTGCTACTAGAAGCTAGGGATACATGCTCAGGAGCTACTGGTAGAAACGGCGGACACATGAGAAGTTATTATCATCACACTCAATATGAATATTGCATGAACTTTGGACAAAAAGTTGCTGCTGACCTGTCTGTGTTTGAACATGATGAACTTGACAAAGTTGAGAAACTGGTGGCGAAGTATGGGATTGAATGTCATTTTGAAAGAAGAGAAGCTTTCCAAACTTATGATTATCCAGAGTTTGCTAGAGAGGGTTTAAGAGACTATTACGCATTCCTCAACAACCCGTACATCCCAAAGAAAGTTAAGGATAGTGTGAGAATTGTCTATGATGAGCAAGCTCGTATTGAACATGAAACTACTCCATTTGGAGTTTATACTCCAACATCGTCTGTCTGGCCATACAAACTTGTTTGTGGCTTATTAAAAATCGCAATTGAGAAAGGTTTGAACTTGCAGACGAACACCCCTGTTAAGTCTCTTGAACTCCAAGCGGACAAATCATGGCTGGTCAAAACTCCACGGGGGACCATAAAGGCCAAAAAAGTTGTTGTTACAACTAATGCTTATACTCGTGCAATCTTACCCGAGTTTGAAAACAAAATTATGCCTGTTAAAGGTGTTGTGTCTCATCTGAAAACCGATAGTGGAAAGACGCTTGCAACGAACATGATTCATTCCTTCCCGGTTGATATTGATTATATTAGTGTGCGTCACGATGGATCTTTGATTATTGGAGGTGGTGGTGAAACTTATGCTGACTCTCCGAAGAGGGAGATGATGTTCGGTAACACTGATGACTCCTTTTATCCTGAAGAAACTGGTGAGTACTTTGTCGGATATCCAAACAAACACTACAAATCTCTGAAGGATGTGAAATTTGTCAATGACTATACTTGGACTGGGTGTATGGGTTTTTCTTACGATGAGTTCCCATTCATTGGCGATCTGAGTCAATTTGGACGTCCAAACATGTTTATTTCTGCAGGGTTCACTGGTCACGGGATGCCGCGTATATTTAGTTGTTCTAGCTACTTGAGTGAATTGGTTTTGGGCAAGAAACCTTCCACCAAAATCCCAGAGCCATTCAAGCTCACCATCCCAAGAATGAGTAACGTGGAGACCCCCTTTTTCGAACAAATCTTGACGAAGCTTTGAGTTGAGTAATCTAGCACTATCAAATAAATTAGAGACGTATTACAAATCAATTGTGTGGCAGATCTTATAAATACAACAAGGTCGCGTAATTTAATTTCTTCAAACGTTTTGTGTAAAATGACCGATTCCAAAGGCGCCGAGAACACAGACACCAAGTACGAGAAAAGAGACTTTGTCCTGACTCAAACACCCAACCCAAAGTGGAACCCTGGGTCTGGTGCTAACAGCAAAGAATGGTCTCAATATAAAAAGGTCGAGGTGGATCTCTCGTCAGCTGATAGAGCCGCAGTCCAAAACTACAAATTGCTTACCAGTGCAATTACACCGCGTCCAATCGCATTCCTGTCCACAGTGAGCTTAGATGGTATTAGGAACCTGTCACCATTTTCATACTTCTCTTTGTCAAATCACGATCCACCAATCTTTACTGTGGCATTTTCAGGCGGCCCAGGAAAACTCAAGGATACCTGCAGTAACATTCTAGAGACTGGCGAGTGCACTATCAACATAATTAGTGAATGGTTCGTTGAAGCGGCTAATTACACTTGTACAAATGCACCTGCTGAAGTGGACGAGTGGGAGCTCAGTGGTTTGACACCTCTGGCTTCCTCAAAGGTGAAGCCGCCACATGTTGCTGAGAGCGCATTTTCCGTCGAGGCAAAACTTCTCTATTCGCACAAGTTCTACTCCAAACAAGATCCTGAGAAGCAAACAGGTACTTTAGTTATTCTTGAAGGGTTGAATTTTCATGTTCGTGAAGATATTGTAGACAAAAATTTGACTGCTGTCGACATCAACAAATTGAAACCAATCAGTCGTACCGGTGGAATCACATATGCTCGTACCTTAAGTGGCTTCGAGATCCCTCGGCCTGATTTTGCAACCGAGGTTTCTGGAGTTCCTGAAGTTTCCAAGATTTTATAAAATTTTCTGCATTCTGAAGAAGGGGGGCAGATAAATGGTTCCACATATATTGGATCTTGATTGCAAATTCCATTTTCCATGATTCCTCGCAGTAGCATTGGTTTGACAATTGTCATTATTGGGGGTGGTATTGGGGGTTTGACCACAGCTATTGGTCTGGTCTTGGCTGGCCACCATGCTATTGTTCTGGAAAAGGCCCCTGAATTATCCGAGGTTGGCGCAGGTATTCAAATACCTCCAAACTCTACAAGAATTCTGGAGGCTTTGGGATGCAGTCATTCATTGTCCCAAGAAGCCCTTGTTCCTAAAGCTTATCACTTTTACAATTATAAAGGCACAAAACTTATCAGCCTCGACTTAGACCCATACTGTGTCCAGCGCTACGGATATAAGTCACTGCATATCCATAGAGGTGACTTCCACAGGTGCCTTGTACTACGCGCCAGAGAACTGGGTATTCAAATACTTGTGGACTCGGGAATCAGCGATATTGACTTTTCAACCAACACTGCTATTACTCACGACGCTCGGAAATATCGTGGTGATGTAATCATCGGCGCTGATGGATTGCATTCCAAGATCAGGGGCCTAATCACCGGTTCAGCTGACGGTCCTCGCAATAGTGGAGATCAAGCATATAGATCTCTTATATCCATTCCTGAAATGGAGAAGTATCCCGAATTGGACTTCATTCATAAAATTCCATGTGTGAACTTTTTCTGGGGCCCACACAGCCATGTGGTTACATATCCGCTAAAAGGTGGAAACAGCTGCAACGTTGTTGTCATGGCTCCGGATAATCTGCCAGATGACGTAAGCGTTGTCCCAGCAAATCCAAATGAGGTACAAGAAATACTAGAGGATTGGGATCCACGTTTAAAATTACTGCTAAGTCTCACCGACTCGACGTTCAAATGGAGATTACAGAACATTGATGAGATGGATCATTGGACTCACCGTACTGCAAATTGCACCCTTCTTGGAGACGCATGTCATGCGACCTTGCCCTATTTGGCGCAAGGGGCAGCACAAGCTATCGAGGATGCTGCTGCTCTAGCTTATTTATTTGGAAAGATCAAACACAGGGGGCAGGTTCACAGTCTTCTTGAACTTTACGAGCTAGTTCGGAAACCAAGAACTACTGAGGTTGTCAAGGACTCTGCCAACTGTCAAAATATTTATCATTTACCCGACGGAAAAGAGCAAGAAGTGAGAGATCTATTGTGCGCAATGAATCCTCCTGAGGAGGGATGCCCTGCACGTTGGGCTGATCCTGTGTTCCAGGAGCGGCTCTTTGGATACAATGTGTTTGATCATTGTGAAAGAGTATGGCGTGAGTTCGATCAAAGTCGGTTAAAACTCTGAGAAATTATGCCCCACCGAAAGATTTTGGAATGGCATAGCAGAATCAAATATTTTTCACTCTACTGAAAAATTGACAAATAACTGGTGTTTATGGTTTACATTTATAATACATTTAAATGACTGTGGAGAAACTCGAGACCCTGAAGCCATGGTCCGTACTTTATAAGGAAGCACATGTCTTCAACTTGCTCGGAAAAGGTATTCAACATAGCCGTGCTCCATTAATCCTTAACACTCTGTTTGAAAGTGCTGGATTGAATTGGAAATATCAATTACATGAAACTGATGATGTAGACGATTTTGTGCAGGTTCTTTCTTCTGATGGATTTCTTGGTTGTGCTGTTACTATGCCAAATAAAGTGAACTTTATATCTGAGGTAGATATTCTTACCGATGAGGCCAAGACTGTTGGCTCGATCAATACGGTCTATGCTCGAAAGAGTCTTGAAACGGGCAAACTAGTTCACATTGGTGCTAATACAGATATCATTGGAGTCAGAGACTCTTTCTTGCTTGACAAGAAAGCCAAGGAAACATGCCATAATGGAAAACCGGGTTTAGTTTACGGTGCAGGAGGGGCTTGTCGAGCGGCAATCTATAGTTTGTATAAATATCTGGGTTCTTCAAAGATCTATGTGGTGAATAGATATGCTGCTGAAGTGGATGAAGTCATTCAAAACATGAAAGACAATGGATTTACTGGGGAGATCATACACATAAGCACTCCTGAACAAGCCAAAGACGTGGAACAACCAGAGCTTGTGGTCTTGGCTGTGCCAAATTTCAGATCCACGACAGAGCAAGAAATTCTGGCCAAAGACACCTTGAATGTTTTCATGGATTCAAAGCAAGGATCCGTATTAGAGATGTGCTATCACCCTACTGTTCGTACTCTTCTTTACGACGAGTTTGAAAAGAAAGGTTGGAATGTTATTCCTGGTTGGCAAGCAGTGATATATCAGGGAGCCGCGCAATTTGGACTCTGGACGGGAATACTGTTAAAGGATACCCCTATCGAGCGTGCTACTGAGGTGTTACGCAAAGAGCTGGAAATTAAGTAGTCATAAAAAGTACATTCATAGGCTGTATCATTGTCTCGAAGTTCCTTCGAGAATATTGTCTTCGACTTCAACTTTATCACTGTTGTTGTGCCGTTGTTCGATTATTTTCATTGCATGTTCATGAGCCCTCCAAGCAGGCACACCAGGGCTGAACAATAAACCGACATCCTCCACGGGAATATTAGAGGTTTCTGGGTAGAAGAGGCCAAATATAATAATTGTAAGCGTGACACCTGCTCCAAAGAAGAAGAAAAGCCCGTATGCTTGCATCGCATTGATCATGTTTCCTGTGAATCTGGAGAAAATGAATGCCCAAAACCAATTAGATGTAGCTGCACATGATTGCGCAAATGCTCTCACACTTTGGTCGAAAAGTTCCGATGAATAAACCCAAGGAAGGCCAGAAACGGATATGCTATAGAAAAAGCACCAGATATAGAAAAATGCCATGGCGGCTTTACCCCCTGAATCCATTCCATCATGCTTTGTAGGATTGGCAACCTTAATGTATGATGCTATGAAAAATAGACAGAAGACGCAACCAGAACATCCAATGAAGATAGAGACCCTGCGTCCAAGTCTGTCGATAAGAGCCAGCGCCCAAAAAACGGTAGAAACGCCCTTGATAACACCAAAAACCCCAGTCGATAGAAGTGCTGCGGACACTCCGTGGACTCCAATTGCTTGAAATAGGGTTGGACTGTAATAATTGACAGCATTTATTCCCGAGGTGTTTTGTAAGATGAAAAGACTGGTAGACAAGAGAAGCCTGTATGACAAGTTTTTATTAGTAAAAATGGCCTTGATGGGAGCACACATCCCATGACCCACTTTTCTTTCTGATTCGCAAGCTTCATCAATCAGTTTTCCGGCTTCTGATTGAAGATATTTGTCGGTGGTAGGTAGCATTCGTAAATACGCAAGAGTATCGAGAGCTTCATCGTTCCTATTCTTCTGGTAGAACCACCGTGGTGTCTCCACAATAAAAAGTAACCCGATCAAAAAGATACCTGCGGGCACTAATTGGACTGCAATCGGAACTATCCATTTTGAATTTCCTGAGAGGTGCTTATTTGTACCATAATTGATGAAGTAACCGCTTATTCCACCTATTTGCCAAGAAACTTCGTAAAATCCAACTAGTCTCCCACGAATACTAGGGGGTGCAATTTCAGCAGTGTACATAGGTGCAATACTACTGACCCCACCAATTCCCACTCCCAAGATTGTTCGTCCTGCATAGAGAGGAGCAAGACCTGTAGATGATTTTGCTGCTAGTTGTATGGCTGATCCAATTATAATAATAACAGATGCCAACATTAGACCCCTCCGTCGTCCAAAATAAAAGTTGACAGGATAGAACAAGAGAGAGCCAAAGAAAGCTCCAACGTGGAACAAAGAGATGATATTCGCCTTCACAGTGGTTAAAGCTGTATGTGACATACTATGAAAACCAAACTCCTCTTGGAATGAATCCAAAACAATTGTTCCACTTATAAATCCAGAGTCATAACCACACAAGACAGCTGCCCAGGAAGCGAAAATGGCACATTTGTACACCCTGTGATTGTAGATACTGCGAGGAATCCCTTCATCAGATTCTACGCTATCCAGTTCCGTTTTCTCTGTTGTGAGAAAACGTTTTCTGATAGTCATGATCTGCGGATTCGAATTGCTGTCTCTTCGAAGAAAGTTGAATTTTGCGAGATCTGAAGAAAATTTTTTAACCTAGATCTGACATGGGTGACTTTACATTTGGCTATCGCGTGCGAGAGGGTGAAGAGTCACCCACTCATACTCTATATTTATCGGAAATTTCGACCTCTACATTGGTGTTTGTTATGTTTTATAAACAATGTATTTGGTACACAACGGCTACTTCCCCACACAGCTAGCAAGAATAAATCGGTACCAGGAACCCGCATATGGTCGTGGCAAGCGCACAATTGATTTCTAAATTTCACATCTTTACACCAGACAATATCCTTATCGGAATCGCGATTAATTACGATTATTTGCGTGATTACGATCATTTGCGTGATTGTAGTAAGTGCTCTGCCAAATCTTTTTCTCATTTTTATGACTGGTCAGCCGAAATACCAGGCAATTCTGTGCTGTGATCCTTTCAAGGATTTCTTGGCTGATTATGGAGACATGGCAGACATTACCAGCATATTCTACAAGAGAAATGGCTTGGAAAGACCTACCAAAAAATACCACACTGTTTTCGGAGACCTCCCTTCAATTAAGGACTTGGGATTGATAGCATCAATCCATATCACTGGTGCTGATCAATGCCCTTATGGGTCTGATCCTTGGGTTTTGGATCTGGTTGCATTCGTCAAGGATATCATTGATAACTATCCTGCCATCAAGGTGACTGGTTGCTGCTTTGGACACCAGATTGTTTGCCGGGCAATGGGTGGGGTAGTTGCACCTAACCCCAATGGAGTTGAGAGTGGAATTCTGGAGATTACACTTAATCCTGAAGTTCCCAAAGAATTGATTGATCCTCCCATTCCTGGAAAACTCTTCTTGGTTGAGTCTCACAAGAATTGGGTCGAAGTTGCCCCTTCAAACTGTGTTGTAATTGGATCAACTCCTAAGACTCATATTCAGGGTGTCTACAGAAAAGGCCGGTTCCTCACAATACAAGGACACCCTGAGTTTCCTACTAAATTGAGCAATCTCTTGGTTGAGCACTCAACCAAAGCAAAATATTCAAACGAGTTTTACGAAGACTGTGTCCAGAGAAATAAGACTCTTCCAAACGACGAGTTTGTCTTTGGAAAGGCTTTTGTAAAATTCCTGTTGGATGATAATTTGTAATTCAATGCACTAAAAATGTTCCTTACTTTAAATTCCTTAAATAGTCCATTTTCCCGATTTTAAAGGGAATGAAAAGTTACAACGTATAGATAGTGCTGATAAAAGATTTAGAACCTCAAATTTAATTTGCAATGGTTTCGCATTGCCTAACAATCCATAAACCAGTGGAAGGTTTTGTTCATGAATATGGAATTCGCCTGACTGCTTTTGAGTTCAAGAATTCTGTTGCCCAATCCAAAAAAGTGCTAGTGTTTATAGGTGGCCTTACCGACGGTTTGATGAATGTTCCATATCTCCCTGCGTTGGCCGCAGCCCTCGATCGGATCGGGTGGACACTTGTTCAAATTCATTTCAGCTCCTCATACCTTGGCTGGGGTACTGGTTCCCTCGTTAGGGATGCTGACGAGATCGGGCAACTTGTTCAATATCTGAGATCTGAGAAAGGTGGTTCTCGTGAGAATATTGCTTTAATGGGTCACTCTACTGGCTGTCAGGACATTATTCAGTATCTGGTGAAATTCAATCCTAAGGACTCGACCAATCAAGTCGATGGTGGAATCCTCCAAGCAGGTATTTCTGATCGAGAGGCCATTTACCAGGAGTTAGAAAAACAAGGTAAAGGTTGGAAAGATCTTGACGATATGAATGCGTTTGCTCAGAAATTTGTGGACGAAGGTCGCGCTCACGACGTTCTTCCAAGCAGATATTCTGATCTTTTCTTAGGCGCCCCCCTTAATGCTTATAGATGGTTATCTCTTGCCTCCAAGCTAGGAGATGATGATTTCTTCTCATCTGACCTAACACCGGAAGATAACAAGAATACTTTTGGAGCTGTCGATCGTCCAATTTGTGTTTTATACTCAGAGAGTGATGAATATGTTCCTTCCTTTGTGGATAGACAGGCCATTTTCAACCAATGGAAATCAGTTGTTCCTCCAAAGCTTTGGTCATCTCATTCTGCTCTTGTTCCTGGTGCTCTACATAATATTGGACCAGGATCAGCTCCAGGGGCTGTTGAGTTTGCCATTGATAGAGTCTGTAAGTTTTGTAAAGATCTAGAGTGATGTTAAAATTACCTCCTAAACTGAAATATTTAAAAAAATTACTATGTCAATAGATTTGGATCATCAGTATGATTTATTACGATATTCCAACTTTGAAAAGCTAGTGAATCACATAGAGATATCACTCTTAACAGACTTGCCAATGTTAAACTTACCAGATTTTAATATCATGAATCTTTTACTTACAGCGACTACATTACCACCAGCAATCACGACAAATTTAAGTCGACTTGACGATGGTAGCACAAAACGACCACTACATCTCCGATGCATGGATATCTTAACACAGATGATGAACATATTAGAGAACGACAATGTGCCATATGACTCCTTTTTCACGCCACAATCACCTTCGACATTCGCATACAATGAACTGCGCACTCTGATTTACCAGTTGTTTGAATTTTTGACCACTAACTCAACACATACAAACCGAGCTACTCGAAAACGAACTCCAGTTCCCGTGGAGGAAAGCCAAAAGTCTGCCAGTTCAGCCAAAAATCCCACACTCAAAGAGCTAAATACAGGCGAAGACAAGCATAGTGAACAATTGCATATTAATAAGAATTTCAATAAACTGAACATAAACTCATGGGAGTTTTTCAAATGGGGATTCAAGTGTTCTGATATGCAGAATGAAAAGGCACATCTTGTAAGTTGGAAGATCTGGAAGAATTTACTTCACTTATTTCTAAAGTTCTACTGGTTTGATCTTCGATCTCAAATTGATTCTGGAGCTTCACAAGAAAACCCAGATACAATTAAGAATTCCAAATTCTATCAAGTGGTGATATCTCTTAATGAGAACTACATGAGAATTGCAACTGACAATCTCGTTGAAATTGCATTCACATCTAATGATTCATTCTCAGGCCCAATATTCAGCAATGAGCTCAGATTGGTTAAACACCAAATAATTCCTAATGACTTTACACTTCCGAATTCTCCTTCCGACTCAATTCCAATCCGACGAATGCTTCTTTTCCTACAGTTCAAAATACTCAAACATCTGAATCTCGAGGAAGAACTTGATTATTTTGTTCTAGATGTTGCAGAACGATTGGTAAGGAGAAGTTTCGCAGATGTGGTTGAATTTTTCAATGTCGATGATAAAATTTATGATGAGATGCTCCTTGTTCTAAGTTTGTGTCTCCTCGAACAATCCACACTGGATGACCTCGATTATGCCAAGCCATATTCTTGGTTTTTCAGCTCAACTTCTATTGACGAATCCTTTTTGGGTTACATGATGTACACAGAACCTGATATTCAATTACAGAACTCAAATAAGAGACTTCGTCAGCATTTCAACAATCTGCAGCTTACTAACTTGATGATTAACTTCCAGTTATCACTGTGGAAGAAAAACAACTGGGATTCTTTATCATTGAACGAGAAAATAGCTACCAAAGAGAAAGTTCTCGCAGCTTTACGAAAATTGGATGAAAATCGACACCAGAGTGTGTCAGAAACCTATAAAGAGTGTAAATTGCGTAATTTGGTGACTGAATCTGATGACGAAGAATACTTGGCAGGAAAACTCCTTCCAATCAGCTTGTACAATATCTATAAAATCAAATTTGAGTAACTTGTGATCTCTCATTTTACTTCAATATGGACTAGGTAATCAAGCATTTTTCGAACAGCAGCAACATGCCAAGGACATACATTGTTCCTGGATAACCCGGCTAAATTTTTGTACTGAGTGATGAGAGATTTCAACAGCTCCACAGAGTTGACCCCCGCTTGACAACTGAGCAAGTTCAGCTCTATTATTATGTCCTTTGCTTGACCATTAGCAAGACGATGGCCGGGGTTTATCAAGAATCCTGTGCGAAGAGGCATACGAATAGATTGATTGGATAATTGCTGAGCCACCTGTAGAATTATACCATAACACTCATTAGACAATTCTATCAGCTCTGGATTTTCCAAATTCAGCTGTTGAGAGCCATGATGTGCAGTAGTATCCAATGGAGAAGCTATAGGGTCATATGAAGGCGTTTGAGCTGCCATGGGACTTTCCATTCGATTGGCAACATTTGGTGTCAACATCTGTGAGTTTGTTGATCCAACAGTATATTTGACCGAGTAGATGTCCTTGATCTCGTCTTTTTCTTCCTTAACGTGAGACAATATCAATGTTGAAGGCTCGATTTCAACAGTAAGAACAATCAGAGTCAACTTGTTGTTTTTAATCGACAGTCGTTTCCATTCTGTTAGCTCGTCATCTGGGATCATATTATTTAGTCTGGTCAATATGACATATGTTTTTCCCGGATGTGCACTAACATATTCCAATGTGAGTTCCAAGATTTCGTCTGAAACCTCCTCAAAATTGTGACAACGTGTATCAGGACTGATATGCCAGGACTTCACAAAGTTAATTGAGCCATACTGATCTGACCAGCTGGCCACGCACCAATGTCTATCAATTGAGCGCTCATAACAGACATGCAAATAAAGATCATCAACAAGTAAGCCTGCTGGAGATGCAGCCTTGGTCATTGCAAACGGAATCTTGCTTGGAAGCTCTTTGGCAATAGTCATTACTCTCGTTCTGTCTTTAAATGGCTCTAAAAATTCGCTGGAAGGACAAAGCTCATACGCCTGTATGGCTAAATCAACAAACTTATCTGAAGAAACCACTGCGAACGAACCATGCTTGGGAAGAAAGAATTCGAGTGGAAGAACCTTGTAGAAAGCCTTGATCGGGATGTTCACTGTGTTTGAGACAGCTTTCTTTCTCCGTTTACGACGGTCTTCCTCCAACTCCTGCTCAATTTGTTGTTCCTTGAGGGTTCTTTGAAACTCTTCCAAAACCCCCGAGAACTTTGCCAGGATGCTCATTCTTACATTTGGAGCTCCAATAAGGACCAAAACTGGATCTTTTTGAGTGGATGGATCAACCAGATACTGGTTACGCAGTGAAAGAGCAAGCTCACCCAGTTGTTCTTCACAATTGCGCAAAAATTGCTCCTCATTATCACCTTCAATCTCCATCAGGTCTTGTAATTGAATAATGCTTCCCAAGTTACAATTTTTGTAGGTGGCTATCAATGTATTCAAGAACTCGGAGCTTTTCTCTCTCATGAAATCAGTGCCTTTTGGAATGACGAAAACCACTCGGAAATTCTTTTGACCTGTGGATGGTTCAAGGTTCAAAACTTTCCAGTAATTCAGACTTGTCTGGTTGATTTTCATTTGCAAGCCATTCCTTTTGGTGTTGAGAATTGTTGTTGGGGTTTTGAATAACGAGCTTGATTGAGTATTCTCAATAATAGCACGGTTGCTGTTCTCTTTGTAGATACCTGATTGTCGTTTCTGTTCATACTCCGCAATGTTCATTAGTGGAGATGTTGTTGCAAAACTTGGATCATCAAACTCGAGTTTAGGTGGTTCCAACTTTGTATCTTCTTTTGAATTTCCAAATAGACTATCGAACAGTTTTACCTCATTGTATAAAGGGATACTCTGCAACAGTTCATAGAGTTTCACCTTGGAAGATCCTGGGAATGTACAAAACAGAACCATTTCTACCTTCTCAGTTAGTTCGACAGGATTTTCGCGGAAAATATGCTCATTTCCAGAGGAAGAAAGGACCAGTTCCTGCAAAATAGGTAGCACTTGTTCAATGCGACTCTTAGAGATAGTCTCGCTTCCTCTAGCTAAAAATCTTCCTGGAATAGTACTGGTAGCTGGCCCTCTTAGAATCCAGAAGAACCAGTTTTGTATTTCCTGTACACCAGGCATCTGAGCAGGTGGTACCATAGGTTGCGATTGTTGATTGCTCACGATGTACGGTGTCATGGAAGAAAGAATACCAGTATTTCGAGGAACAGAATTGATACTGATACCCAAGCCAGTTGGAACATCTTCTTCTTCTTCTTCCTCTTCCTCTTCTTCCTCATCTTCCTCTTCATTTCGTTCCTCCTCACTATCACTTAATAAATCCTGGTCTTCAACATCACTTTCAACCTTTTTGTTTCTCCAGAAAGTAGGCGTGGTAGAAGCTGAATCCTGAGAAACTGAAACTTGGCCTGTACTTCGCACAAAAAACTTTCCTCCATTCGAATACTTACTATCAATGTCTTTCTCAATAAGCGGGTTGAAGTTGAGAGGCGCGAAAATGGACCGTTTCAAGTCCTTCGGAGTAGAGGATCCTGGTTCTTCGTTTGCAGACGACATGTCAGTAGTTTCCGGGCTAGGAGATGCAAATATTTGAAATGATGCAGGCGAAGGGGCTCCAGGATCCTCATATAATAGAGTCGATGGCTCTAGTTCAATCAGCTCTTGTGTAGTATCCTTTACCATGGGACTAGAAACAAGTTCAATGTTTTCTTTGATTTCCTCATCATCAGAGTTCTCCTCATTGTCTCCGTCCACAGAGCCTCCAAATAACTCATCCCATTCATCTGGTGACTTCTTCACTGGATCAATATCAATATCCGTATCATTCGCCTCAGGCTCAATAACTTCTTGTTCCAAAGCAGGAAGTTCTGCAGTTTCCTCGGCCTCCATAATCATATCTTCAATCAAATCAAAGGAATCACATAGCTCAAATGGAGTTTCGGATACATCTTCTCCATATTGCACCATACAGAGCTCTGCAGGCCACATAATGTATTTGGAATTTGGCGCAACTGAATCAAGATACCTTGTTATTTTCGGTGTCAATCCGTTCATGTGATTGAGGTTTGGTACGAGTTTAATCCATCGTGAAGGTGTTTCCAATTTGATTTTGGAATAATCAGCAAGCAAATTGAGCAAACGCTCATAGTTTGAGGGGGGTTCAAAAGAAATTGAAGTCGAAAGCGTGTTCTGTATCGCAGGGCTGCAACGCACACCAGAGGGGCATATATACAGCGCATAATTCTCATTGACCATATCAAACTCGTCGTCCAATAAACTGGATAGGCAATGGAACGATGGCATTGAAGAGATTGCGAAATTAGCGACAATCTCATTGCGGATGGTCAAGGACGCATTCAGCTTTAAAATTTGGAAAGCATCATCTGAAGTGCTGACGAGCATTTGATTCCCAAACGGTATTAATTCAGCATCTCCCAATTTGGTGGTCAGCTTCTGACACAAATATTTCTTCAAGGCGCGCAGAAAGCTCAAGTATATGATGCTGATTGGTCGGGAGCTGAGATTAGGGGACGGTTGAGCTTTCAGCACAGAATCTGCGTCAAATTTACTAGCGGAAACTAGCTTCAAATCAAGTGTGTTTTCGTGGATTATATTACCAATGGCATCACGAAGCTGATTAAATCCAAACTCCTGATCCTGTTCGTTTGGTCTAGTTTCCATACGAAACACGCATATTTCTTTCTTGGCTCCATAGGTTAGGATGTCCGAAATCTCATAATCCTGAGCCAATTTCCTCTTGATAAGAGTATCGTAATTTTGGATTTGTTCCATTGGCGAGATTTTCTCAGTCCGTATCGAGTCTGAGGACTCGGTTGGATTTCGAGATGTAGGATCCTGTATTTGGTAAAAGTAGGCGTTGATTTTGCTCACCATGGCAAATCGATAATAGTTGGTCATAGTAGGCAATCGATCCTCGAGCGGAACATTATCCTGCGCATCTAGCGAGGCAGGAAGAAATAGTGGATTGAGATCCTCGAGTTTTTCCATTGGAAAGGATCCAGTCTTGCACTTAATTATTTTATAAGGAGGTAGTTTGATTTCGAGACGCGGCGATCGTCGCACATCATCCAAATTATTTTTCACTCTTTATTGTTAATCACTTCAACATGGCTAGTAAGTACTACGATAATTTGGTGACTCTAACAATCAAGAATCGAAGCTTAAAACTACTATCATTCAGCTGGCCTCCACAGCCAAAACTGGATTTATGCGTACGTTGGTTATTCAAAGAGCTGCCAAAGAAAGAAAACATATCCATTACGACCCGATTGTGGAACGCCACGTGCTGTTCACCGAGAATAGAAAGCGGAAGATACCGCAAAGAAAACCAAGAGACTTTTCGAGAGGAGCATTAAACTGGCAGATTAAGAAATAGACAGGCTGATCCGTCTGTCTAGTGTATATAGAGACTGGGGTTTTGAGCCCGCGAAAATTTTTGCGTTGGAAAATAGTGGCAATTTAGTAAATAAAATGGATAATGAGTGAGGAAAGCATGAACTCTTTAGAAACAGCGGCTTCTGCCCCTCAGGTTGCCAAAGAAGAGGAAAATGTGGTTGCCAGTACAACTGTGGATGCTGGGGAAGAAGAAGAAGAAGATTTTGAAGACGTGGATCTGAAAGGAGAAGAAGAAGATGATGATGATGAAGACGATGAAGATGAGGAAGAGGCTCTTCGTGGCCGCAACAAAAGGTCCCGAAATCAATTCTTAGATGTTGAAGCCGAGGTTGATGATGACGATGAAGAAGATGATGACGACGAGGATGCCGAGATTCTACGAAACGAATTTTTGGCTGATGATCATGCCCATGACGAAGCAGGTACTGCGAGCGACAGACTGCACAGAAAGCTCGATCGTTCCAGAGAAAAGTTGGATGAACAAGATGCACAAGCTTTGGCTGATCAATTCAAAGCTAGATATGGTCGTTCTGCTTCCTCGCGTTACATGGGATCTGCAACCAATGTTTCGCAACGTTTGCTTCTCCCGTCTGTGGACGATCCATTGATTTGGGGTGTTCGTGTTAGAAACGGGCTTGAAAAGGAGCTTGTGAAGCAAGTGTATGCCCGGATGCTCAACAAGAAATTCACGGATGTGTTCAGTGCGTTCCAAAGAGACAACTTCTCAGGATATGTGTATATTGAAGCGCGCAAATTGGACGCTGTCAACCAGATCATACAAGGCTTACCAGGAATGTATGCCAATAACAAAGTGCTAGTTCCGATTGAAGAGTACCCAGATCTTTTGCGTCCTGGAAAATCCAACGAAATTCAATTACAACCAGGAGCATACGTGCGTATCAAGGTTGGAAAATATAAAGGAGATTTGGGAATTGTGGATAATTTGGCTGAGAACGATTTGGAAGTACGGGTCAAACTTGTCCCACGACTTGATTATGGAAAGTCTCAAGGAGTGTTCAATTCCGACAAAGGAAAAAGAGGACCAACAAGCTCCAAATTTAGACCGCCTCAAAGATTATTTTCAGAAATTGAGGCCAGTCAGAAGGATCCTGATCATTTATCCACTGCCAGAAGAGAAAGGGGTTACTATGTTTACAAAAATGAGGAATTTATCGATGGATTCCTGTACAAAGACATCAAGATCCAACAAGTGGAGACGAAAAGCATCAAGCCCTCACTACAGGAGCTGACATTGTTTAACTCTGGAAGCAGTTCTGAGGGCATCGACTTGCAATCAATTGCTACCTCTCTAAAGGATGCCAGCGACAAAGCTATTATCTTCCAACCCGACGATAGAGTAGAGATTGTCAGTGGAGAGCAGGCCAAGATGAAGGGTAAAGTTGTATCTGCTCCAGAAGCGAAGATTGCACGTATTCAATTAGAAGGAAATGATGATCCAGAAGTCAAGGACTCGATTGTTGAAGTTCCAACGTCCACGCTCAGAAAAATCTTCCTTCCTGGGGACCATGTGACGGTCATTCATGGTGTTCACGCAAACGGAAGTGGTTTAATTGTTAAAGTTGAGGAAAATCAAGTGACGCTTGTCTCTGACCAGACCAAGAAAGATATTGTTGTGTTCCCTAACTACTTGATGAAATCTTTGGATTCCTCAAATTCCACAGCACAAAATGGAGCCTTTGAACTATTGCAGCTTGTCAAATTGAACTCTCAGTCAGTGGGTATTGTGATCAAAGCAGAAAAAGAAGTGTTTACTGTGCTGTGCACAGATGGACGAGTGGCGAGAGTTGAACCTGAGGCGATTCAATCAGCTTTAGAGATCAACAAGATGACTGAGAAAACAACAGATAAGAATGGATTGGAAATCGCTGTGGGGGATGTTGTCAAGGAAACAGCAGGAGAGAGAAGGGAAGGAAATATCGTTCACATTTACCGCTCGCACCTTTTCCTGAAGTCCAGAAGCATCATTGAAAATGGTGGAATAATGGTTGTTGATTCCACGGAAGTCCAGACGGTGTCGAACAAGGGTTCGATTCTATCAGCATTCAAGGCTCCTGACCTAAACAAGATGAACCCTGATAGATTAATGCCTCCACCTGCTGCTCCTATTGTTGCAGCCAAGTTCGGTGGCCGTGACATTACACTTAATCAACATGTCAGTGTTAGAAAGGGACCTTACAAAGGAAAAAAAGGTATCATTAAAGACGCCAATGGTGAGGTTGCTCGTGTTGAGATGCACAACCCTGCAAAGATCATCCCTATTAATAAGTCGGATTTGTTATTTGAAACGCGACCAGGTAACTTCGTTCCTTATGAACAATACTTGGAGAACTACCGCGGGAGAAGGCCAGGAGCCGGATTCTCCTCTGGAAGTGCGCCAAATGGTGGATCAGGCCGTGGCAATGCACCAGGATTTGGTCATTCTGTTGGTGGAAAGACACCCGCATGGAGCAGTGGGGGTAAGACTCCAGCCTGGGGAAGTGGAGGAAAAACTCCAGCCTGGGGTAGCGGTGGAAAGACTCCTTCCTGGGGTAGCGGTGGTAAGACTCCTTCTTGGAACTCGGGCGGAAAGACCCCGGCTTGGAACTCTGGAGGGAAGACCCCGGCTTGGAACTCTGGAGGGAAAACTCCTGCTTGGGGCAATGGAGGAAAGACACCATCATGGAATGATGGATCAGGATCTGTTTGGGGAGGCCGTTCTGCATGGCAACCTGATTCTGAGACACCACATGAGAGCGATTGGGGGGTGACTCCTGCAGTGGGCGATTGGACAGCTCCTACGCCTGCCAAAGAAGACGACGATTACCAGCCAGAATAACTATTGTAATATAAGATATTTTTGACCCGTATATTAACTTTGGCAGAGATGAAAAAAATCAAGAAAATCTCGACGCGGTGTTTATAATTTAGATCTGTGTTTATAGCATGAAGGTCATTGAGCTCGTTAAATACATTATTTTATTTGCTGGCTTGGTAGCCTCTTTGAAATTGGAGGTGCCTGCCACTTTGCACAACCCTCCTCCAAAGTGTGTGCGGGAATTTGTTAATGACGGGCAGTTAGTCGTTGTCAATATCAACACCAATGGAAAGGTGGGCGATGGGCAGGTGTTGACTCTGCGTATTGTTGACGCGAACGGAAACGAGTATCGTAAGAAACGTGATATTGCAGGCAATTTCCGTGCCGCGTTCACTTCTGAATCTAGCACGTTTGACATTTGTTTTGAAAACCATCTACAGAACAAACAAAAAGAGGGCCAGTTATCACGTGAGATTGAGCTCGATGTGGAGGCAGGAGCTGCTGCACAAGATTGGAACGCTATCCAAGTGGGCGAGAAATTGAAGCCTGCGGAGGTTCAGTTCCGTAAGATCGAGGAGATGGTTAATGAAATAAGCGTCGAATTGCAATATTTGGTCAGAAGAGAAGAAAGACTTAGAGATACCAATGAGAGCACCAACAGACGGACCAGAAACTTTAGCATGTTGATCATTATGGTGCTTGTTGGTGTTGGTCTTTGGCAAGTGCACTATTTGAGAAACTATTTCCGGTCCAAGCATATTTTATAGGTTTAATCCAACTTCATATTAAGCTCTCCAAGTCTTCCCAGAATCAAAGCAAAATCCCAAAAGTCAATGTATTGTTTGTTGGATTGGACCGTTAGCATGTCTGCAATTGTTTCCTGACCAACGTTTTGATTTAAAATTTGGGCAAGTTTGTTCATATCGGAGTAATCGAGTCTATCTTTGTAAGTTCCTTTGCGTCCCAAAGAGTGGAAGACCAGCTTCCAATTAGTCTCTATCACTGGAAGGTTTTGGTTCAAAATCACGAATAGACCGCCTTGATGCAAGTAGTGCTCAAAGTCTACCACATTTCGCGTACCACTCAAAAGAAACTGCCGAGGTTCCAAAAAATACAGTAATTTCTCCGAAATGCGCAAATAACGTTTGAAGAAGGATGCCAGTTCGTCGGTGTGGATGTCTTCCTTTGTGGATTCCTCGCAGAAGCTGGTAAACGAGTCTAAAAGAAGATCCTCGAGCGGCTGCGGCACGGTATAACGGCCCCCGGTAAATATACTCTGAAACGCCGTTGACATAGGCAGGGCAGCAAAAATCAAATTAAATTTTACGTACAGGTTACCAATTATCCAATGAAATACGTCGAATTTGTAGAGTCGGCATGATCGCTAAATTAATTATGTTATCCTCGATTAAAAACATGTTAAGATTTAATCCCTCGGAGACCGGGATAGTGAGGAATCGGATCCCGAAGGTATAGTAGACAATAGAGACAATATAGGAAATGCATAATTAATCCTTGACGTAGAGGGATTAGAAAACCCGAGCACGGGATTGGCTAAAATTGCACCCCTGAGGTTATGGGAGATTTCAGACCACTTAATATCGAGCCAAGACCCGAGAAGTAAATGGGCTTTTGAGCTGCCAGAAGCTCTTTTTTTAATCCGGAAAGCGCATATGTTTGATTTACAGACCCTGTGGGTTGCCTAATTTCACCCCCAAAGTACCCCCTAAATGTAATAACCCCGCTCAACGATCGGACTCCTGGAGAAACACCCCTATCCGCCTTCGGAGATGACACCCCGGCACCTGCGTTCCCCAGATTCTTAAACCACCATGCAGTACCTACCGTGAATAAAAGCGAAGCATCCAGCACTTTCATTTGGCCCACATGTCTCAACCGAGTAAGCGTAAACTGGTGGCCCTTCTCCCCAGTACTTTTAAGAAAAGGCAGCAGGAGCCAGTCACCAGAGACCCCAAAGTGGTCACGAAGAGTGATCCAAATCAGAAGGACCAACCAAAGCTCAGGTTTCTCAAGTCATGCGCTAGATGCCGAAAACACAAAATCAAGTGCGACTTAACTGATACTCGACCAAATCCCTGCTCTTCCTGTGCTAGACGAGGACATGACTGTCACATCGAAACCGTGATTCCAGTCCAGCGTTCGACCATCATTCGAAATCTCTCTGACAATATTGAGAACATGAAGTCTGTGGTGGATACTTTGATATTGCAAGATCGCTTATTGAAAAATATCTGCAACGAGCACGGTATCAAGGTCGAGGGACTGGTTGATTTAGATTCCGTTTTTTCTCTTCCTTCCCCTACAACATCAAATATTCCTTCTTGTGATGGCAGCTACAAATCCTTGTCTTTAGATTCATCGTCTCCTTTGCCTTCCGATGAGGAAGAGGTTGTTCAGGAATACGAGTCCTTCACTTTAGAAGGGAAGATTTATTCACAAGCCGCCATTTCCGCTCATATTTATACATTCAACACCCAATATCTACATTTTGCTCCAATCATGCCACAAATTTGTTCGCCAACAAGTTTATACTTGCAATCGCCGCTACTCTTCTGGACAATTGTGTATCTCGCATCAAAGGAGGAAGACCTGATCTCGTACCTAAAAACACATCTCGAAGCCTGTTCGGATATCCATTCTCTGCAAGCAATTATCCTATTGGCTTCCTTCCCGTTAAAACATCAACTGTTCTCATATTCAATGCTAGCTGCTTCTCAAAACCTTGCTCTTCGATTAGGCCTGAACCAGGAGTATCCACCACTTTCAAAACTGGCTCCAGTCCACACTCAAAATATTTGGTCCCTCATATTTATTTTGGGCACTATCCATGGGTTTTCTCGAGGAGAACAATGGATCTGTTCAACTGATAGACTTTTGGAGCTCAAGAAGAATGAAGATTCATACATTGGACAACTCTTAAATCTCACTATTTATTTATCCAAATTACTGAGCAGTTTAGTCTTTGATATCGACCAAACTGACAACGTTGCTGAATATCTGGTTCAAAGTTCTTTATCTGGGTGGAAACATCAATTGATGCGACTCCCAGCTACCCGCTATAAACCTATTCAATGTCTTAAACTGGTACTACAACTGTGTTTGCCTCTTTTTGAATCCGCCAAAGACCCCGCCGACAAAGGAATTCAACAAACAGCTTTGGTCCCAAATCTTAAAGAGCTTGTTGATAAACTTGAAACAATCGACATTTCCAAATCGTGTATCGTTTCCAAGTTATGTTTGGATTTCGCTACTTTGCTTGGTCTCAAGCTTTCAACTACACCATACAGTTCCTGTGTTAATGAGGAACAAATGACTTTGGATACGTTTGTTCGAAGCTACAAACAACTTTGTTTGGTCAGAGATTATGATAACTCAGCAAAATTGATCCAGGAGATTACGAATTTCCAGACAGAATCCATTGCCTATGGCTCTCTCTTCATTCAACAAAACAACTTCAAATCAAAGCTAATGCCAGGATTACATCCTCAGACGGTCTCTATTGAAAACTCAGAGGCTGAAGACCCATATGTGTGTGATGCTGAGTACCGGTTGTTCCAGCAGTTGAAGGGATTGAACTTGCTCAACCCCGGTAAATCGAAGCCGTTCGATGTGATCGATGTCTTCCTTAAACTCGAGGACGAAACGGAGGCTCTTAATGAATTATTATAGGCTTTATTTATACAATGGTACAGTCATCTGGCCCGAAACCGTACATAATTTTATCAACCGAACGTTTAATACTGACCCAATCACTTCGGCGACTCACAAATGAGTAGACTTCTTCTGGATTGAAGATTCCATTATCTCTTCCAAGATCAATGACCAACTTCCCTAGTTCTTTGCACTTTGTGCGATCATCACATTCAATAAGAAATAGCTGACTTATCTTTTTGAATGCCACCAAATATTGTATCGTTGGTTTTACCTTGGCCTTGACAAAGAAATCGTAGAAGAAATTAATGTCTGCAATAAATTGGATAGCACCAATGGTGGAAATGGATAGCTTCTTGGTTAATAATTTTATGAAAACGGCGATGAACCGTTCACCGATTTCTTCTTTGAAAATATCAAGTATTGACTTGTCAATGGATTCAGATAACAATTTGAAGTGAGAGTCAAGCACAGAAACACTTTGACGAACGAACACACTGGGCTTGCCATTGTTGATGCCTAATTGGTCCACGGTCACCAAGTTGTAAGTTCCTTCGTTCACCTGTGAACGAATGATACACATGTTGACTTCATTCATGATAACTCCAATGCTAATATCCAAGCCATCAGCAACATATGTGTCAAGCATCATTTCGAGTTTGGATATGGTTTTCTCGCATTGATTTGCAGATAGAAAATCTCGACTCTTCTGAGGTTTGGTCTTGACAATTTCATTCTTAACCAGCTCTTCGTTATAAAAGATATTAATCATCTGTAAAACAAGATCGCCAACATTGACCAGCTCGATAAAGTTTGTCAACGGCTCGACTTTACTATCCAAATTCACCTCCAACTCCGCTGGATTATAATTCTTCAATCGGGTCAATGCTTCTTGAAATCCGGCCTTAATATGCTTATCGATCAAGGTGGAAAGCATGTCTATGAAAATGCTTTGACATACTGAATAAATCTTTCCCTTGATTTCTGTCGTGGCCGAGTTCTTGGTCAACCCTAGAAGTAAGTCATAGCTGTTTTTAACATGTTGAAGAATCAGCACAGTCAGATCCATGCTGACAAGAGATTTTATATTTTGGACATTTGCCGTTAATATCTGAAGCTTGGCAGCAAGTTTGGTCAATTTTGGCTCTTCCTCGGTCATATCTTTTTCGCTTTTCTTCTCATTGCCTTTGATTTTGAAGATGTTGGTGAAACTACTGAAAATATCGAACGCATTGTTTTGATGTGCTTCACTTGAATCATCAACAAGCTTCAAAATCTCTTGCTCAATCATTTGTTCATTCTCAATCTTGTGTGACTCCCAACTTTCAATCAAGTGCTCTAGTGATTGATGGCACTGTCTTGGAAGCTGCTCTGAAAATTCCAACAAATGGGCCTCATAGTAAAAGTTTATAAATCCTGAAACAACTTGATAGTAATCCATTTGAGATTGGGTCTTCCCTGGATTAACAGAGGTCACAGGGTAATCAAGGTTTTCAAATGTTGAAATTAGTTTGTAATGCATATAAGGAACACATTGAAAGTAAATTGAGTTTTCGTTCATTATATTGACATGAGTTGGACCTTCGTCATTATTTGGTTCCTCTTCTTCTAGTTCAACGACGTCCTCCAATGCCTCTATCTGCTTGGCCTTTCCAATCAATTTGTCCACAAGACCACCTATCAGGTAATTTCCTAAGAACGTCTCGAGAACTTTTAAGACGATTGGCACCTCATCAGCATCAGTGTCAAATATCTGCTCAATTTCGTGCAACTGACTATTCAAAAGAGTTGATATCTCATCAAATAATTGGCCAACACTTTCAAAGTCAAAGAAGTATCCCTTAACTACTCCACGACCGGCATGGGTAGCCTTTTTCAAAACACGATCAACTGTCTCCTGAGTCATTAGAAAGCTGTAGCTTTCCACATACCGATCCAAGAAGAATTCTAAAAGTGCTTCTAAACTGTCCACTTCAATCTCATCCAAATTGATGCTCAAATTGTCCAATGCCTGAACAAGTCTTCGTGCTTCAATGTACTCTTTCTGTTTCAATTTAACCTCGATTTCCCTTATGATTGAGGTCACGAAGAGATCCAATATAGTATTCAGTCGTATTGACATGTTCCTGAAGCTTTGTTTGTAGCGATGTAGTTGTACGAACTTGCAGATTCCAGCGAACAACAGAGATTGATCATATGGATTATTGAATTCCTTAAACACTGCCAAAGATTGAAAATTGGAGTAGTTCTTGATTAACAGATCGTTTGTTATAGGTGACATGAGTTGGTAAATTCGGATGAAGTACACTCGGGCGAGATTTCGATCACTGATGGGTTTGGCGAGACAATTGATGGGCGTCAATTCATCATCAGTCAAAAGTGACTCTTCCGCAGTGATTCCATATCCATTGGAGTGGTCTGGATGCACATCTGTTGTTGTCAATGATTCCTTCCAACATCCAATTACTTTAAGATATCCGATCCAAAGACTGGAATCGTTAAAGATCTGGTTATAACATGACTTGTTTACCAAGGCAAAGTTGAGCAAGTCCTGGAAATTATGTGTGTTCAGTGCAATTGTATGTACAACATCAAGAGGTACTGTGGTCACTGATGGTCGCAACCAACTGGGCGACTCATACGTGCTCATTAAGTTGACACAAGTATAAAATAATTTGATCTTTATTATCGTCGCGTCGACGTCGCCCTATATAGAATTAAAGTACCAAAAGAGTACAGTTAAATAGACCGTTAGACAGAATGCAATATGTGCAGCACACAAGGGCCAGCTGCGAGTTTCCGGGATGTGCCACTCAAGAAGCGTTTCGATCATGACAGCTTTGCGGGAACGACGCATACTTCGTTCACCTCCTAGCAACACAGGATCTGAGACTCCAAGTCGAGCTTTGATTCTGGTTGACAATGATTTGTTAATCTGTTGAGTGACTTTGGGAAATCCGTAGACCATCACAAACGTCAGACTCATCAACACAGCAATAAATGAGTAGCATCTTAGACTCTCGTAGGGATCAGGAAGATAACACAGCCGTGATTCAAACGTATCATGGCTTACCACAATAGATCCAGTTTCCTGTACAACAAAATTTGGGTCTGGAGGTGTGTCCAAGGGATTGTGAAGAGAGAGAAGTTGTATAGCCGGTCTTTTGATTCCGCCTGTCATCGCAGATGACTTGATGGTGATTTCATCTGTAAATGCTTCTCCAGAAATGGCTCGAGATTCTTGATTTGTCAAGGGATGTCTGACATGACAGTAATCATGATCATCGCCTGAAAAAATGACTTTAGGTTTGATCGTATTCATGATCCGCTGACTAAGTTCGTATTCTATCACTGTTTGATATTGTTTCCCGCGCATTACAGGAAACCTCTTTTTCGATTCTCTTAAGGGCCCGCAGTGTTGGGTCTCGGTGAATCTGTACATGGGGACATGACTGAGTACTATTCGAGGGAATTCTTTGGCGGGATGGTCGTCACTGTTCATTGCAGAAAGAAAATTTGTGGGCTCAGCGCTGACTTCAGGGTGCTCCGTAGATGATAAGGCGATCGAATCGATGAGCACTATTGAATGATTTCCCAAAACAAAATAATCGTTAGCATGGCCAAAATAGGACCTAAATCGACTCAACACAGAGAAATCAACAGCATTTCCAAATCCAACGTCGTGATTGCCTGGGATCTGTTGATAAGCTCTGGTGGATACAATTGGATCAAACACTTTGGAGAATCGCACATACTCCTCGTGCCAATCTGCGTTTGACCACTCCCGTCCCCCATCGAACAGATCCCCGATATACAACGTAGAGTCTGGATTTAACAGTCGATGGTAGATGTGATGGTTTCGATGCAAATAATTATCACTCAATATCTTTGTGATATACAATAATAGCCTGTTCCGAGTAGGATAGGAGTAATTGTCCACCACCTGCGGATCACCGATGATAATAGAATGATGCGGATTTGATCCTGGAGACCATTTCTCCCAATTCTTCCAATTACAAGCCCTAATATACCGATAGACTTGTCTTCTCTCAAAATAGTGCACTGCGAGAAGCCAAAGTGAAAGCATCAACAAGAGATGTCTATATCTGGGTGCAATTGAGCTCTTTTTCTTATTGATTTTTGGGTGCATATCATCTCCTGGCTTGCTAAAGTGATAGGCATTGCCAATGCCAACAGACGTGACTCCACGGAATTTAGACATTCAGGGTAGCCTCAAAGGTAAAAATATTTTTAGGCAATTTTTTGGGGTTACGTAATTGCATGGCCTATGACATACAGGCCCGGCCTCTTCGGGGTGAGCAAGAACGGTCCAATGTATCTGAACTGTATGATTTTGACCCGTATCTTCGAACAGCTGTCCCGGAACAGTTGACAATGGACGTTGTTTCTCAAGTTCCCGTAGGGGCACGTCTTCGACATAATAGCGAACTAGACAATTTCAAGAATGAGCTAAAGACGTATCCATTGAATATTGTTGATCTACGGGATACTAATGGACGAAGAAAGCGTGTTCTCGACCTAAAGACTCAGAAAAAAGACCCGTTGGGTGCTCATAAATTTGAAACTTTCCATCGGCGAGGTGAGAGAGACGAAAAACGGTATATGGCCGATGAGCGTGCCAAAATGCTTGAAGAATATCGCAACTGCATGGAATATTTAGGGAGGTTTGAGAAACTGGCTTCAGATAGAAATGAGAGCTGGAAATCGTATCTTGTACAGACGACGAAAATCGACGATGTCAATGATTCGATCGAGACCAAAATCAAGTTCATGCTTACCGTGAAAGAATTGATTCACTTTGTCAAGACTCATAAACGAGTGAGACATTTAGAATCAAAGTTAAATGATATCATCAATCTCGACCGTTGGGATGAGCCGGATGGGGATCTGGCTGTGATCAGAGACCGTCGCAAACAGCGCGCAATTAGGAACCACGGCCCCATTATTCGCGTCAAGTTCTTGGATGGCCTAGTGGTGGAAATGGACCCAGAGGGTTATGCAAAAATAGATCAACGCTAGACTTTGAAAACTTCTATACAATTAGACATTACTCTTTTCGCCGCCCATATTGATATTCAGTCCTCCAAATTCGTCACATACCGTTCTCATGAATTCGAGATCAACCACCAAAATCGTCTTTATCAGAACATTCATTAAACTGTAGTAGTTTTCCTGGAACTGCATGTAGAATTTGAACATTGAAATGATTAAGAGAATGGAAAGCACGACATTAACGGAGAATAGAATCGTTCTACGGAACATAAGTTTTTCAGCCTCACGCTTCACGTTCTTTCCTGGTCTTGTAATAAAGCTGATCAGCCCTTCTTTCCAGCTGAAATGTTCTTTCCGTAAAGAACCATTTTTCATGATGAACCTGCTCTGAATTAAGTTCATTAGACAGAACACTAAGAACGCCTTCAAATGGATGCTATTATCATCTTCTTGAGTAATGTATGCCCAGCATACAAGAGCAACAAGTTTTCGTAAGCTCACAATTCCATATGCCACCACCATTTGATTCCATTCCGAGTCTGCATGAGACACGCGGAGTACTCGTAATAGACGTCGCAATCCGATTATCAAAAGTTTAGTTAGCTCGTCAACAACAATCGGAAGCAAGTTAAACCCTGCTTTAATCAATCCCTCCGTTTTTTCAGGAACAGTTTGGAAAGACTTGATATAAACAATTGAACCATAACACGTTAAAGTCAGGAAATAAACGCCCACATATGCGGCCAAAGCAATTTTGGAGACCACATTGGCATCACCAAGAATCAGTACCACTACTAGAAGTCCATAGAGGTGGAATTTGGCCACTCTTCCAACAGATGAAAGAGGAATCGATACTTGTTTCATGGCCGAAATATTCGTTGGCTGATTATCTAATCTTCTATTTATTTTCACCGCAAAATATCTTCTAGCTTGTTACGATTTAATTCTTTTTGACATGGACAGTTCCAAAGTGATCGACTCTACAACCTCTATTATTACAAAGAAAGATATTGTGATTTCTCCCCGAGTCTTGGAAATTTTCAACTCAGAGTTGGATCTGGAGATTGACATTCCTGAGGCTTCCAAGTCCCCCGAAACCCACAATCATCTTCAAAGTTATATAGTTTACGCTATCACCATTGGTCCATTGACGGTGAAAAGACGTTACAGCGAATTTGAAGCTTTGAGAACTTGTCTCATCAAGATATTCCCCACAATTTTAGTTCCTCCGATCCCTGAAAAGCAAACTCTTGCCTCAAACCTAACTACAACTACAACCAACTCATTGGAGTCGCATTTCCCAAGCTCAAATGGTACACAAACCCCCAATAACCCAAGTCCGCTGAATTTGATTGAATATCGAAGACGTATGCTGAAGGTGTTTTTGAATAGATGTTTCGCCATCGAACAGATCAAGACATGTCAATACTTTGTCAGTTTTCTTGATCCAGAGACCAATTTCAGTGACTTTCTTGCCATGAAAGACTCGCATTCACTGTACAAAACTTCAATATACCGACTTTCACCTTTTGACGCGCTTTCGAACGTGGATAATCAGCTATATCTTACACTTCCGATCCCCACGGTTTCAAGCCTGAACTCGTTTCCCGAGCTTGCTGGAGAGGAACAATTCGAGAATTTCGTGAAATTTGAAAATAAGTTTACGAAATACGAAACTGTGCTTGATAACATATCCAGGACAAATAAGAGACTCATCAAACATTTTTCAGAACTGGTACCTGACATGACAGAGCTTGGATCTTCATTTAACGCATTGTCGCTCTTACAGGACTCAAATTCTATAGAGAGTGTTGGCCGTGTTTTTGATCGAAGTTTGATTTTCATCAATCAGATTTCTGAGATGACAAACCTAAAGTTTCTTGACAAACTGATTGAGTTAAAGCATTTCACTAATATCGCCAAAAAAATCATTCAGTACAATAAAAACAAGGCTGTGCAGTTGAAGATTGTGGAGAAGCAACTACAAGACTCCAGGGCCAAGTATAAGGATTATCAGAAGCAAGAGGAAGAAATACGAAAAATTGACGCGATGGCCTCACGAGCTACAGGGGCTTCCCAATCTGGTGGATCACAGCCAGAATCTCCGTTTACAGATGCAGAGCTACAATCTGCGTTATATGTCAACTCCCAAAAGCCGTTTTACGACAAGATCCCTGGGATCAACAAACTTAACAAGGTCATTTTGAAGTACACAGACTCGAATCCTGATCAAACGAGGAAAAATAAGTTTTACAATCTGCGCCTCAAGATTTACCAACTGGAAAGACAGCAAGACATTCTTGAAGAAGAGCTAGGTAGAATCAATGATGAGGTATGGGAAGAATTGGTGAAATTCCATGATTGGTTCAGAGTGATGTTGGCAAAACTGGTGGTGGAGTATAACCAACATGTAGGTGAATTCATACAGATGAATCTGGAAGCGTGGGAAGGATGCTATAACAGGTGAAATTATTTACGTCAAACTAAATTATTTACTTTCACCGCCACACTACGCCACAAGGCAATTTTTGGTCTTATCTTTACATCATCCTGCTGATTTTGCCATCCAATTAAATTAAATCCGCTACCGCTCGATTATAAGATATACACCACGCAAACGATTACTCTTGATTACAATGAAAGAAACTTCTAGCTCGTCATCTGGGCTGGCTACTCCTGAAATTGGACACGCAGCCGACGCTCCTTCCAATAACTCCGTTTCCGATATATTAACCCCCCAGGAACTGTCTTCTGATGATTCATGGTCTATAGTGACTGGTAGTGACTCTCAATCTGTCACATACAACGAGATCGTTTCCAGTGATGAAGGTGAAGTAGAATCAGATACCCAGGAGGCTAGAGCCTCGGTTTCTACGCTTAGCAACGAAATGAGCGGATCCCACTTCTCTGTTCCGAAAATCGAATCCCATCCTAATTCTACTGGTCTGAATCAACCTGTTAGAGATAAACTGTTAGAGTTGTATAAGTTGGCATACAACTCAAGACCAGATTGCGTAAAGCCATGGCAATGTCTAGCAGTGGTGGGGTTTGTTTTAACCATGTTGGTTGGGGGAACTATGTGGGGTCCTAAAGAAGTTGATTGCACAAGTGCTGGAGACACTATGATGAATGACCTACAAACGTGTATGCTGAACGATTTGGATACTGGGATGGGATGCCTTAGACGGTATATTAGTGTGCGCGAACAATACGAGGACCAATGCACCTTTGATGACAAGCGATTGTTGTGGGATTATGGGAAGCTCAAGATCCAAAGAGAGATGATGGATAATCGATGGTCGGAGTTTGTAAAAGGATGGCAATGGTTTAGGGAACAGGGACAGGAATTGGGTAATTTGGGACTTGGGTGGTCTCGCAGGCTCGGGGCTACAATTGATAATCAGGTAGCTGCGGATTTTCAAGCTTTGAGGAAATTTTTTGAAGGAGAAGAGGTTAAAAAGCTCTTTTATTCGGTAAGCAAACTGAAACAAGATGTCGGCATTGTTGCTGATGATATGTTTTCACACTGGAAAACTGATTTTAGACAAGGAGCGGCCCAGACTGGGAACTTTATTACACAAATTACTTCGAGTATTAACGACAGAATAACGCGCACCGCAAATGATCAATGGGCATGGTTTGGGAGTGGGGAATTGAAAGGGGCTTTGCTACAAAGATCGTCAGAAATCAAAGGATCTTGTTTTGAGTTAGGCCGCACCATTGTTGGATACGGCAACAACACCTTTATTTATCTGAGGAAAGAATTGATTTCTGAGGGCATAGTGGAGAAATATATCACCGAAGTATTTAACAGCTCGAAAGTAGCTGTGAGCTTCTGTCAACAACAAGTTCTGGTTTACCAAAAGCAGCTAGTTGCGATATTTGGCGATATTTATAAAGATTCAAGATCTCTCACCTCACAATTTGACTCCCACATTCGAATGCAAATCAGGCACTCTTTCCGTGGTGTCAAGCAAGTACAATATTTCCTTCGTCGATTCCTCGTTGTTCCTCTCATACCTCTTAAAATTGACCTTTTGACTTGGTTCAATAATTATAGGATACCCTGGTTTTAGTTTTGGATGGCCTTGGCTCGGGTGAGCCTCAGGTCGCTACCGGTTATGGCTTTGAATGATTGTACTATGTATAGGCTGTTGGACTTTCAAATGACAACTAAACTAGTAGATGTTCGAACGTGTTCAGTCAAGTAACTTCACCAACTGCGTGTAGAGCTCTTCAGAAATCATTCCGATCTTAAACAAATAAGTGTGCAAACTTTTCACTAGGATCAGAATATCAGGTCCAGAGAGATTGATAACAATAGTTTGAAGGAGATTTCCAATGTTGAGATGGTGTGTCGAAATAAATGTTTCATAATAAAGATAAGAGAACGAACCCATAAGGAACTGACAGTCCATTCTATCAGTCACTCCTCCATGTCCTGGAATTGTGTCACCAAAGTCCTTGATTTGGAAGGCACGCTTAAGTCCTGAAGCGAAAAATCCTCCAAATGGTGCGATGAGTGAGGCAAAAAGCGAAAGGATCGTAGCATGAAGATAGATCGGCTTCATTTGAACATATTCTCTCCCAACTAAGTTGGCAATATCACTAGGAATCTTGTAGATCTGGTGAATAAACACTGGATTCAACTCGCAAGACACTCCTGTCAAACAATTGACTTGCAAGTCATTGTAATTCTCAATTGGGCAAATAAAGTAATTGTAATTGCACAAGTAGTATGTGAGAACAACGGATGCAAACGTTGTGCAAATCCAAGCTCCAACAAAACCTTCAACAGTCTTTTTAGGAGAGATTGAGATCAATTGAGTTCTTCCAAAAGTTATTCCACAAATGTAAGCAAAGATGTCATTAGTTATAACTAGACCAACAGGGAGCAAAAACCAGATCATACCGTGAAGGATATTGTTGACTATGCAATGGCCCTGGAAAATGACGAGCAACAAGATCATGTGAGTGATACAGAGCTGGGCAAATTGGAACTTGAGATACCCCTTCTTCAAAGTGGACACAAAGAACACAAAGGCATAGACGTACGAACAATAGGAGATAAATTTCTGATGGATGATAAATTGCATTGCCATTGTGGTCGGATAGTTTGAGTCGATAAGGTAATTTATAGTGTAGGTGACAAGTGAATCACCTTCCAGATAACAAATTGTAGTGATGAGCAAATACCAATTAAGATATCCTGTGTTTTTAAGGTCCTGGTTTTTTGCACTCTCGCTGGTGATTGCAATTAACTCTTTAAATACTAGGACTTGGAGGATAAGGACTAAGATAATAGTCCAGAAGTGTCCAGCGCAAATTATAAAGAACATACTGAAGATCATAACAAGAGTCCAAATAGTTCTAACAATGAAGGCTTGCTTCTTGCGCTCTTTTTCGTTAACCACCGCATTGGCTTTTTTGAGGGGTGCCGAGGTTTTCGACACGGAAGAAGTGCTCTTTTTGTCGGCAAGCTTCGAATCGGACATGAGGTTAATAAACAGCTTATCAGAATGTTTTTTAATAATTTTTTTTCGTCGCGTCGACGCAATCCCATGTGAAACTTATCAGACTTTAAATGTTGGGCGCTAATGGTTGCTAGGTTACGAAGTAGTGGTAATAGATTTAAATCTTACAATGTAGTATTTACTCAAGTGACCTCAAAAATGAAAGTGAGGCAAACAAAATTATATCGAGTTTTTTCTTTTTTTGCATGTCTAGGATAGAGAAACCAAAGACACAGTATCAAAACCTCGACAAGTCTCGTCTCCTAGAACAGCTCGACGATGACATTCAGGAACTTAATCTGCTTAAGAAGAAGATCCGACAGTTGGAGGAGAATAAGGAGCAAAAAGAACAACAGTTACAGCGACTAGAACAGTCAGATAGTAATATTCCCAGTGTTCTAGTAAACGCCACCTATCGTGAGTACCGCCAGTATGATTTGGCGTACGATCGTGTGAAAGAGTTTTACAAAGAACAACATAGAAGACAGACAGTCGCATACAATATTCAAGCTCGCATAAATTTCAAAACGAAAGTGCGAGACAAGATGACTATCTGGGAAGCTCTCCTCAAACTAAACAATCTTTTAGACGAAAGTGATCCGGATACTGACTTGTCTCAAATTGATCATGCCCTACAGACTGCAGAAGCAATACGGAAGGACAGTAAACCTCGATGGTTTCAGTTGGTGGGCTTGATTCATGATCTAGGAAAATTGCTTTACTTTTATGACTCTAAGGGGCAATGGGATGTTGTGGGAGATACATTTCCTGTTGGCTGTCGATATTCAGCCAAAATCATCCATTATGAATATTTCAAATTCAACCCGGATTTTGGTAATCCTCTCTACAATACAAAATATGGAATCTACTCTGCTCGATGTGGATTGGATAACGTTATGTTAAGTTGGGGTCATGATGAATACATGTATCATTTAGCGAAAGAGCAAAGCACTCTACCTCAAGAAGCACTGGCAATGATCAGATATCATTCGTTCTATCCATGGCACCAAGAAGGAGCATACAAATATTTAATGAACGAACATGATGAAGAAATGCTGAAGATTGTGAAACAATTTAACCCTTATGATCTTTATTCCAAAACTGATGTTAAATGCGATATTGAAGAAGTAAAGGATTACTATCTGGAGCTGATTGATGAATTTTTCCCCAACAAGATGATCAAATTCTAATTAATTTATTAAAAGCCTTTATTATCCTAACCAAAAACGTAAAAATTCATTCTAAAAAGTCGATGATGCCGAAAGATTGCTCGATTCCATAAGGACCAGGTTGCTTCCAGTAGTCGTCATATGTGGACAAGAAAGTAACCTTGTCAACGTTCTCAAGAATAGCCTTGATTGCTATTTTCTGATTCTCTTTAGAAGGAATGTTGCCTCCGTTCTGGATTCCAGCACTTGGGTATCCGGTTTCCAGCACCAGCACGTCCAAGTTTGGACAGTAACCTTGAATTAGGGACACTTGGCCGGCAACGAAGGAGCCAGCAGTCTCAGCGCTTGAGTAGTAATCGAAGTATGCGTGTGGGTTGATTCCAACAAAGTCGATCCCGGAATCAGTACAGAGCTCGGGGTGATTTTCATACGAAACTGGTGGCTCTGCTGTGGTGACCTTTCCTGTCCATCCGCCTGCCTTCAAAGTGGATCTGACCGAGGAAATCTTCGAAATAAGCTCATCGGCGGTGCAGTATCCGTTGTTGACTGCCTCATTACCGATAACAAAGTACGAGAACAGGCTCCAGTCGAATCCAGAAGAAGCATCATTGACTGCTTTAATCAAGTCGGACACGGCGTCGTCAATTGAGTCCACTCCGCTGTCTTGTATATAGAAGCATTGGTCCACCTTTATTCCCTTATCGGCACAAATTGGAAGCACGGTGGTAAGATAGTTGCAATCATTACCGTAAATTCTAACTTCTTTGATACCCTTAGATTGGATAAGAGCAAGATCGCTCTCGACAGTGTCATAATCCTTGCAGTTTCCACTGTCTGTATAAGGAGAATACACGATAGCGGATGGGATGAGCGTAGAAAAAGTTGACGAAGATTCAGTCGACGTGCTGCTGGAGAGGGATGTTGTAGACTTGGTTGCGGGAGTAGCTGTTGTGGATGTTATGACTGAAGAAGATGTGGTAGACGATTCAGTCGAAGATTGAGTCGAAGATTTGGTTGACACAGACTCGGTCGAATCGCCGGCAACATTTATAGAATTAACTAGGTCAAGATCACTGGATGTAGTCGTTTTCCCAGCTGTGGTCACAGTAGAACTAGTTGTGCTGGCTGTTGACTCTGCGGTGCTGCTAGAAGTTGTTTGGGTAGCTTGACTGCTCGAAGTGGTTTGACTGCTCGAGCTCTCAATACTAGTGGTTATACTGGTGGTTGAGGTGACCTTAATAGTACTAGTGGTATCTTCCTCAGATGACAAAGAGGCAGTCGACTTGGTGCTCAAACTCGTAGAAGTGCTAGAAATGCTGGTGGTAGTTGGCACGGAAGAACTGCTCTGTGTCACACTAGAAGAAGGTTCCGTAGTGTCAAGTGTGGAAACCGTCTCATCAGAAACAAGCAAAGTAGTGGTAGGTTGAACAGCAGCAATATCACTACCTGTGGCAGTAGTTAGTAAAGTCTTGGTATATGTGACTCCATTGGAAATAAGGATTTCGACAATAGGTATAGTAGAAGTGACAGTGTAGTAATTATCTTGTGTTGTAGTGACAGCATCTGCTGTGTGCTCTCTAGTGATAACCCGAGGGATAGCCACTGGAGCCGCGTGCGCAAGAGCGAGTAAGGTTGAAAGAGTGACAGCTAGACGCATAAGGAATGTGAAGGCTCGAGTGTGAGGCTACTGGAATCAGTGTGCGTATTTATATGGTTCTTGGTTGAGGACTTCGAAGTGCTTTGTAGAGGCATCCTCAAAAATCCTAACAAAGGATACGTTATGATGACCCATTGACCGGTAGCTGGATCTACCAGAAAAAGCATACCTCGTTATTAGCCATCCTTCTCCACATTGTTAAATATGCAACTAAAATCTTGGAATCTGCTATCAACAGATGGCTGGTTGCCTAATCGGGAAACCGGGCGAGTAATTTTTTGGAGGTGGCAGGATTTTAGAACCCAATTTGCAGTAGCCCCAAATTCTCCCACAACTCACCATATCGCTCAATCATTCGAGACAGGTCCATCAAACTATCTTACCACAAAAAGTAATATCATATGTCTTAACCAGAGAAGCTTTATTTTAGGTCCAGGAGTAAAACTAATTAATATGAATATTTAAAAATGCGTTGATTGTGTTATAGATCAAGTTCTTTTGATCGCTTAAAGCTGGCTAAAATCCCCAAGTAGCTGTTATTTCTGCATGTTAAAGACGGCACCATAGCCATTTAGGTCATCAGTTGCCCAAATTACACGCCTTTAATCTTTCAAAAGCCAGCCACCTTGAACTCTAATTTATGGTGTACGGATGTTTATGTTTGCCCCTAGCGGTAAGGAGCAAAATATCTCCCTAACGTAAAGTTTGAGATCAAATGACTGACCGAATTGAATATGCTCCACCAGAGCCTGTGGAAGAGACATCTGAAAAACACAGAGAGCTTGAGAACATGATAGACGATGACCATATTGGATCGCGGTGGCCGATAATTCTGTTTAGTACAATTATAGCCACAGGCGGTCTTACTTTTGGCTATGATATCGGCACTATTGGTGGAATGATTGACATGGCAGCATTCACCAAGACCTTTGGGGATAATACAATCGGCGATCAAGCTACCTTTCATAGTATTACAAAGGGTGCATTGATCGGGATCTCAAGTTTGGGTGGATTTGTTGGTGGCATCCTTAGTATCCCGCTGATCACTCCATTTGGACTCAGACCAACTATCTGTTTGGCGGGGCTACTATATGCTATTGGGAATCTAATATCCTTGACAGCCAAAGTATGGATACAAATAATGTTTGGCCGTGCTTTCAATGGTATTGCCAATGGAATTATTTGCGTTGCATGCCCAATGCTCATCAGCGAGCTAGCACCAACTAAGTTACGTGGAGGGATGATCTGCATTCAACAATTGCTAACCACAGTAGGAATTCAGATTGGGTCAGTCTCATTATTTGCAAGTCAGTATTACTTCGACAGCTCGAATACTCTCCAATTCAAGGTTCCTTTATGTGAGGGCATGGTGTTTGGCCTAATCAGTTGTATTCTGATCTGGGTTGTTCCAGAATCACCATATTGGTATCTGACCAGTAGAAATCTGATGGAGAGATCTAAAGTCTCGGTTGCAAGGGCACGCTCTTTGGGTGTCAATGATCCTGGAGTTTTGAGAATAGTGGCCATCATTTTCAATAATCATTCTGATGATGAGGATGAGAATGGAATCAGTGAAAAGAACTCAATTAGAAAAGGACAACCTAAATACTTGCTTCGCACTCTCACAGGGATCAGTCTGCTTTGCTGCCAGCAATTGACCGGGATCAATTACTTCTTCTTTTTCGGAACAACCATTTTTGCTACTGTTGGACTCACCAATCCATATGCTGTTCCTATATTCTTTGGCTTTGTCAACCTTGTCTTCTCTGTGGTCTCCTTATTTCTAATCGAACGATTCAAAAGGACGAATCTGTTGATGGTTGGTTCGGCTCTGCTTGCTGGCTTCATGCTGATTTTCACGAGCGTGAGTATGCTACCAGAAATTACACCACCAATCGGAATTACTATGGTTTCCGTCTCATGCGGATTCATTGGTGTTTTTGCTACTACATGGGGTCCTTTGAGCGGAGTCGTGGTCTCGGAGCTTTATCCAATTTCCATCAAAGTCAAGGCAATGTCGATTTGCGGATCAATCAGTTGGCTGGTGACTTTCGTGATGACATTGATTACTCCACCACTGACTGACGCCTTTGGATTTGGTATTGGCTTTGTCTTTCTATTTTTCAACCTTGCCGGATTTTCTTTGGTCTACTACTTGGTGCCAGAAACCAGAGGCGTGCCAATCGAACGACTCGATCAGCTGTACGAAAGGCAGTAAATAGAAAACAGAAATTACAACAGTTGTACACCTTATTCAATCTTCATTATCAGATACTAACGGGAGGTAGCATGGACTTTTTGGAAAGCACCCTTGGCTTGCTGTTTAGAGATCTTGGCACCGGAAGCAACTTGTGCAGCCTTGTCAGCCTTCTTCTTCTCCTTTCTAGCTTGCTTCTTTTCCTTTTCCTTTGCAGCAGCCTCCTCTCTGGTGGCCTTTCTCTGTTCTGGCTTCAAGGAACGTCTTTCTTTGATCAAATCGAGGGAAGCACCGACAATGGCTCTTTGGTGCTTGATGGCCTTTCTGGATCTCTTCTTGGCAACTTCCTCAGTAATACCTTTCTTGTGGTGTCTTCTGAACAAAACAGTCCAAGAGATTCTTCTTGGGTTCTTTCTTTGGTGGAATAGGGAGGCAGACTTGGAGTTCTGGAATCTGAACACCTTCGAGTCACCTCTCACGAACAGAGTACCTCTGCCCGGATAGATCTTCGAGCCGGAGAATGAGTCAACTTCAACCTTCATCTTGATGGAGTAAAGATATTTGTGATGAGAAAAAAAACTATGGAGTGTGAGGTCGAAAAATTTTAGAATCCAAATTAGGAAAACAAAATGTGACTGTGTTTGCCAAAGCTAATTATTTTTTCAATAGTCTGAAAAATTTCTCTATCCACAAGCTTAAGACCGGAGTGAATACACAGAGATGGTCAGTATACTTTATCTCTCCTCGTAACTAACATCTTAGGCCCCAAAAGTTAAGAAGTCCTCAGACAACATGAACGCCAAGTTGGCCTTGGCCATCAAATCGGGTAAATACACCCTTGGTTACAAGTCCGTCGTCAAGTCCCTCAGACAAGATAAGGCTAAGTTGATCATCATTGCTGCCAACACCCCAGTCTTGAGAAAGTCTGAGTTGGAGTACTACGCCATGTTGTCCAAAACCTCTATCTACTACTTCCAAGGTGGTAACAACGAGCTTGGTACTTCTTGTGGTAAACTTTTCAGAGTTGGAGCTCTTGCCATCCTTGATGCAGGTGATTCCGACATCCTTTCTGCTGTCCAAAACTAATTTTAGAATTCAATAATAACAGTTAGGCTGATATGATTGTAGAACCACCGTATTCTCATGCTTAAATGTAATTTTTCCTCTTAAGACGATGACGTAAGCACAGATATACTCCTCCTCCGAGATTTTAGATCTTTTTTTGCGGGGCGCATCGTTCAGTTTTCTTCATCATGACCGAGAAACAAGAATATGCTCTGGATGTTTACATCCGGATGAACTTGGACGATGAAAAGGATTACTGCTTTGAAGTGAAAGCCAACCAGACTTTCAAGGACCTTTTCAAGATTTTTGAAACGTTGCCTCTTGCTCTTTCTCCGTCGATATTCTACAACTCAGTTCCTAAAGGGTTCAAAATATCCACATATCCCGGAATCTTAACTACTGAAGGTGGGCTTATTTTTGGCTCCAAAGCTATTGACAAGGAGTGGCTGGTCCCGGTCTCTAATTCTGATCTTATTGTGGATAAGGTCTGGCCTGGTCAATTGTTGATCCCTGTCTGGGAGGAGCGGACATTCCTCACTTACTCTATTTACTCAGGTCTATTGACCTGGTTATACACCGACTTGCCTGATTATTTGAGCCCAACTCCTGGAATCTCACTCACGTCTACACTTTGTAGACTAGTTTGCTTCTTATGCGAGACTTTTTATGACGCTCACGCTGCTGAAAACATGCGGAAGGAGCTTTTGGGTGAATCAACTATTTTGATACAAAACATCTTCCTTGGAGCTAATATTCTAAAGATCTTGGTGATCTATGGTACTCTGTACTTCGGAGTGATTAATCCCGTCAGTTTTGGTAAACCGAAGGACATTACACGGGATGATCTGGTTTCAATTGGATGGACAGGAGCTAGAAAGAGCACTCCAGAGGACTTCAGAGAGTACTACAGGCGGTCGAATATTGAGAAAGTTGGAGGAATTTTGAAAGCTCATCAACTCGGTCTCTTGGAGAAGTTTAGATATTCTACTACTACACTTGGAAAAGAGGAAGGTTACAACACTCCCAAGAATTTGATCGGCAAATTGACTCTTGAAGATTTGCAGAAACAGGAAAAATTCCAACTCACGTTGGACTTCTTTAATGCTCAAGAAAAAGCCTTCCATCAAGATCATTCTGAACTCAACGAAGTTGAATTCACTCAGGAATACAAAAAGTACAGAACTTATGGACCCCTGAAGACCACCGAACTGATCAAATCAATTGTTGATAAGAGAATTGAGAAAGATGTTAAGCCATCAGACAAAAAGTGATTTATAGATGTTTTATTTTAGCCATCGTTTACTGTGTTTCACTAATCTAAAATAATGTCGTCGACGTCGTTGGATCCAGACTTGAAAAATGGAAGTCTTAATGCCTCATCAGCAGTAATCCGTTCATTATGATTTAATTTCAAACAGGCTTCGAGTACTTCAAGGGCCTGTCCATATTGAATACCTAATTTAGTAGGTTGAGGACGCCCCTTTTTGTCTAGCCCTGACAATAATTCCCAAGCTGGTGAATCTTCTGCCAATGTATCGCCTTGTTTTGCCTCTAAAAGAATAGCTGCATATAGAAGGGCCCCCAAAGATTGCCCTGACTCGACTTTTGGTAAATTGCTTTCGAGTCCTAATCCATGTAGCTGGGAACACTTACGCATCTGATTGAGACCAAATATGCTAGTAATCTCCACCAACGCAGCAGTATCATCAGTTGAGTTAAAAAATGGGAATCTGCGAGAGAGTAAGGTCAACAACATCACTCCAGCCGACCAAATATCTACCTTGACGGTTTGATTAGCACATTTGAGCAACACTTCAGGAGCTCTAAACCCACGAGTTCCAGCTCTGTTTGCCCGCCTTCCAGGTCTCCGGTCATCTTTCAAGTAACCTTTAGTAGGAAATGCATTCACAGGAGCGATCTCATCTTCGGCAGCCCCACCTTGGAAACATGGACAAGCTGAATAATCTAGTTCTGCTTCACGCTCAGCGAGTCCAAAATCAACTAACACACCTCTCCTCGTGAGAGGATTATAGAGGAAGTTTGTCGGTTTGATGTCTCTGTGTATGATTTTCTTCTCGTGAACGAAACTTAAAGCAGTGAATAGCTCGTGCATATAAATCTTGATTCCTGTGAGAGGCAAATCTCGGTAAAAGTCGCGGAAGTCGGCATGTTTGTAAAACGGCAACACAGCAATAACTTGGTCCTCGTATCGGACCGCATCAACAAGTGGTGCAACGTTTGAACATCCGACTAAACTATGCAATAATTGAAGTTCGTTGTAAATTCTTGAGGGTGAAGATGTGACATAAATTCTTTTTAATGCAACAATTGGCACATCTAGGGTATCTTTGTGTCTGGTGATTCTATTTTTTGCTGGAGGTGAGCTCCAAATAGGATGCCCCACATTAGTTTCAGATAAACGCTGCAGATCATAAGCTTTGTAAACTGTTGAAAAAGTACCCTCTCCAATCTTGTCTATCAATTTGTATTTTGAGGATAGACCAGGAAACGATTTGATTAGTGAGTAGAGCTCTTGTCTAATTTCCATTGACACAGAATCATCGACATCTGAATTCTCCTCGCTTTCCTCTTCAACTACTGACGATTCGGTTTGCTCTATTTCTTTGTCTTGTTTATCTGCCTCATCCGTCGCCTGAGGAAGGTCAGACTCTTCTTTTTCCAGTTCATCTGAAGTCAACCGCATCTGAGTAGCTACTATCGATGATTCTCCATTCCCCATCCTCGAATCCTCCTTCGATGGTGGTTCTGGATCCTCGCTTGTTGTCCTAGGTTTGGGAGTACTCAAACGCGGTCTATGTCCAAATTGAGGTGGCATGCGTAAAACTAGTCTTTTGTTTAGCTTCAATCGAGGAGGACCAATCGATGGTGGACGCGGATCTTGATTGAGACCCCTCTTTTTGCCTCGCATCGTAGTCATTATTACTGATTTGATTTGTTTTATTTACCTATGTATTTTCTTGTTTCGCGGCTGCACAGCCAGAATAGTTTTGATCACTTCGAAATGTACATTTGAGAATTCTCGTAAATTGTGCATCCGTAGCCATTTGAATAGCCCGAGCTCTCACGACTTAAGGCAAATCATTCCCAAAGAATCTCTTGCATTGGAAACACATTCTTTGAATTTGAGATGGAGTTCTGGACTCAACGGTCCTTGAGTTGCTCTCTGTAGATCTGTGAATTCATTCACTTGCTTAATATCGCTATGACCACCACAAACAATCATGAGGGACTTAGCTGGCATAGAGCTCCATATAGAATTGATGCTTTTATCAAAAGTTTCGGGCTCTCGCAATTTGATCATGCAAAGTTCGTGTTCTTCAATGTGTTCCATTAATTGTTGAACAGCATCTTCATCAGTTGCAACTTCAACTCGTTGCTCTCTATAATACTTATACCCTCCAAAATTTATACTGATTCCTGATTTGGGAGCACTTTTCCCATCAACAAGATACATTTTTTTCATGGTTGCAATTTGACGGAAAATTGACGAATGAGAAAGAAGCTTTCCATAACTAATGCCTTTTTCAAGCTTCAGTTTGACCAGCTCCATACATGTAGTACAATCCTCCGTTGAATCATGGCCATCGGCAGACTGCTGTATAGTTTTTCCAAGATACTCCGCAGCAAGAGCTCTTAGAGATGGTTTCTGAGGAGGTCCGTTCTTGTGATCATAGCACAGGGATGTATCTATAACCTTAGGGTGTGATATCAGCAGCACATTAAGATCTGATTCCAACGAGTGTCCAATCAAAAAGTCAGTACTAGAAACAGTGGTCAAAATCTTTTCCTGAATGTCTTCCAATTTGGTGGTCACATCCTTCAGTATTTCAGCAGTAATACCTGAGTACATAGTCTTGTAGTCGGTTATCTCTTCATCCGGTTTAACATATTCATCAAATATAACCTTGTTGGTTTCATCGGTTAGAGATATTCTTGTGATCACTGTCTTTAATCCGGCCATGCACATTTCACAATCCAATGCGAACATTCTGGGAGGTGATATGCCAAGATCTAAGGTAGGTTTGTAAGTATCAGAATCTTTTATCGAAAGCGGCGTAGCACCTGGGATATCAGGATGTATTGGGTACCGATTGTCCTGCAACTCGGTAAAATTCAGTACTAGATCTGCAAGCTCGAGACCTTGAGCATCAATTTCTGATATCACCTGGTCTTTATGTTTTGTAATGGGAACAGACGACAACGCAATAGAGCAGGAAAACAAGTTCCTGTTACCACCGGGGGTCTGCAACCGGAAAAAGCGATGGAACGTTTTGAAAATGAACGGGTACCTTTCTGATTCCTTCATTTCAAGCTCCACGCCCAAATCTTTAAGGGACTCATATCCAAAATGAGAACATTTTAACCCGTCTGCAAGAATCAGTATAACTTTTGGTATAGCTTGCTGATTTGTGACCTTGAAACCGTGAACTTTGGAACCACCTGCAAGAGTATGTACAATCAAGTCCCGAATTTTATGAATGGCAACTGGTTTGGATCCAAGATCGATTTCAAGACTCGGTATCATTGATGCCAGCTTCTTGTTGCGCGGCTTCAAAGAAGGTGTTGAGGACCGACGCTTTTTCGGTGGGGCTTTATTAAAGTTTATCGGATTGGCGTCATCTATAAGCACAACTTCAGAATCAGCAGCACCACTAGACAGTTCCAGATCAACCACCTTCTCCTGAAGATGAGATATCATAACTTGAAAGTGATTTAAAATTAAAGTCAAGTTCTCTAATTTTGAGTCGTGTGCGTAAACTAAAATCCTGGCTTCTTGAATAGCTTCAAGCTGACATGAAGAGGTCTTTCAGAAAGCTTTGGTATTTTTCTTTAAAGCTGATGGTGTCCTCAACCGTGTTCGGGCTGCTCTCGACAGCAGGTGTAATGACGGTAGATTTCCAATTGGTCATAATTTCTTCACACGAAAAGCTATCACTTAAAGTGCGTATCTTTCCCCAACTGTCGGTTCCATAAGGAATGAAAATACTGTCCAAGTCTTCGACCCTCATTCCAGTAGTTGGAGAGACAGTCAGAAGTGACCCAAGATCTTGCACCGTCTCGGATCCTTGAAAGTAAATTGTAGATCCCTTATTCTCTAGCATTATAAGTCTTAAGAGCTGCTGTAGATAATCAAACTGTTTAATACTCTTCACATTGTATTCCATATTTGATATGTTGAATAACAAAGTAGCTCGACTAGGCGCTGACGAGGTCTCGTCTATCCAAGGCTTCAAAGAAGTGGCAACGCGATCAAATATCAGATCTGTTGAGGGGTCAGTTCGCAACAACTGCGAAGAGTCCAGCATATGTATCACGAGTGAGTCTTCAATCAAACCAGATAGAATTTCTCGGAATTCATCGTTCCAGGATCCTGTTATAGAATGAAATGCTATCTTGATCTCTCCGCGATCTGAAAGGTGGAAACCATAAGGATTAATGCTAGGTCTATGAATCCCAAACTCGCGTAACAGTTGTTCATGTATACTAACATGCCCCCCAAGAAGTAAAACTCGTACTCTCCGCTGGTCACCTTCTCTTACAGATCCAAGTAACTCTTTCAATGTGCTCATGTTTATAGTAGTTTTTCTGGCTGTGAGTTATTACGTAATATTCACAAATTGTACCTGGCTCTTTGTTGAGGACTGACAACTTATGAAGTGGGCGTCTATAAGGGCGCTAAAATTTTCAGACTTGAAGAATCATCACCATAACAACGCGTCCACACGCGATATTGGTATAACACATAACATTTATTTAAGTTCTATTTGGAATTGTCGTTAAAATCGACCTTCTTTCTTTCTGATATGCCTGCCGTGTCTCTCTTGACTCTATTAAACATTGTGACATCGTAGTTGAAAATGAAATCCACGATTGTCCAGCTCCACGATTTATGGCAAGGGAGAGGCTCGTAGAACTCAGCAGCTATATTTTTCAGTGCCGGAAGCCTGCTCCATGCAACGAAGGGAAAATCGTGATGCTCATTGTGGTAGCCAACGTTCCATGTGACAAGATTCAAGAGGCCGTAATAAGAGTATGTTTCTAGAGGAGGAGTGTCTGTGAACTTTTTGTAATTTTTTGGGGGACTGAAGACGTAGTGCTCAGAAACAAAATGCCCTGCTGTTGGGTGCAACGAACCTGCAAAGAAGGAGGACATCACAAAGTAAAGTAGTGAGTTCACAGACCAAAACTTCACCACAAGAATGTCGACCAGCACTTGAACCACAACATTCAGAAGATGAATTATTGTATATTTGACTTGGGTGATGAACATTGGTCTCAAAGCGTAAAAGAGAATTTGAAAGGTAGCAAAGAAGGCCTTCCCAAGTACATTTGAGAGTAAAGCAGCTTCGAACCTGGTTGGTATATCGGTGTCATAAATTTCATCTCCTAGAAACTTGTGATGGAGTTGATGATATGGTTGGAAAGATGCACTGTATGGGATTCCAATCGGTAAGTTCGTCACGATTGAAAATAGTCTATTGTGGAATGGCTTTTTGAATCCAAGGTTGTGGCAAAGTTCATGGATACAAAGGAAGCAATTCTGATTGCAGGTTCCCCCAACCAAGTATGCCAACGCTAAGAATTTGTAGTCAAGAGGATGCGTGTCTTTCAACAGGTAGGCAATCAAGAACTGCAGAGCAACAACACCTAGTGAAATGTACTTTGTGAGAGGTTCGTGGCCACACAGCTTGGTAACGTGCGGGTACTTCTGTAGAATAAGCTTGCGCCTCTTTGTATGTGGATCTTGCTCGTTTGTCCAATAAAAGTCAAGTGTTTGACTTATATGATCCGGATCAATCACCGGGGGAGTCGTCATGTGGGTTGTTTTAGCCAGTCTATGAGTTATCTCGGACATGATGAGAGAATCAGAAGACAGATCTACCACGTATTTTTCGTACGATTTTACTCGGTGTGAGGGGTTTTCAAGAAGCGAAACCAGTGCAATATTTCGGCTGCAGGTATTGTAGTGTGGTTCAGTACAAAATTAGGGCCTTGATCTCTCGTTGAAATCCCTCAAAGACAGGTTGGATGAAATCCTATCGCAGTTTTGATTCCGCTCGGGCAATTCCGACAGTTCGCGTAACACTTTCTTCCTGCTCCCATTTCTTGGTTTTACCCTGCCGAAAAAAAATTTACTCGACACATTACCCGACTTGCCTGTACGATTCCCCTCTCTCAAATGCTTGCCTTTAAACGCCTGCATCGATCATCTATGACCAAACAGTTCTCACGACTGGGGGCCATTAATTCACAACTGATTCCGCGCAGAATGAACTCTACATCGTCTCCAGAAGTTGAATTTTCCGTGAAAAACCGAGCACGAATCATTTCGTTAAATAGGTCTTCAAAACTCAATGCTTTGAACACCAACATGTGCGACGAGATCCTACCTCGGATGATTGAGTTCGCAAGATCTGAGTCCAATAACATGATCATTCTGACTTCCAAGTCCGATAGAGCGTTTTGTTCTGGAGGTGATGTTGTCCAATGTGCCAAGGACAACTTAAACGGTGAACCATTGAAGTCAGTCGAGTTCTTCCAGAAAGAGTACAACATCAACTATCTATTGTCTGTTTACAATAAACCAATTATTTCTTTAGTGAAAGGTATCGTCATGGGAGGCGGTGTTGGATTATCTGTTCATGGACCATTTAGGGTTGTTTGTGAGACCACTCGCTTTGCAATGCCTGAAACCAACATTGGGTTCTTCAATGACGTGGGTACCTCGTTCTGGTTGCCAAAGTTAGACGGAAACCTGGGCTATTATCTTTCGTTGACCGGTGATGAGCTTTCAGGTTTGGATACCTTGATTGCTGGTTATGGTACTCATTATGTTCCTTCGCATAAGTTTGAGCTCTTGATGGATAGGTTGACAAATTTAGAGCTTCCTGAGCTATCTAATGGTCAAAATGAGACTCGTCCAGAGCTCTTCTACAGCGAGGACTTCTATCCTATGATCAGCGAGGCAATCGAGGAATTCACAGAACAAATCCCTTCTGGACATAAATTCAAATTCAGTAGTGAAGAATTGAACACTATTGAAACCTGTTTCAACCCAGTTGCTCATCCGACCGTTGAAAAGGTCATTGAAGCTTTAGTGCAAGATGGTACTGAATTTGCATCGAAAACATTGAAAAATCTTGAGGCCAAATCGAAAATATCTCTTAAGCTGTGCTGGGAGTTGTTAACCAAATCCAGCCAAGCTACTATTCACGATTCCTTGACAAACGAGCTCAAGTTGGCTTCAAAGATGATGCTCAATTACCAACCCAACGACTTCAATGAATATATCTTGAAAAACCTTATTAACAAGAAATCCTCGAATCCTGAGGATAAGGAGATCAAGCCTCATTTTGAGTCAGTCCAGGATGTTCCATCTCAGTTGATTGAAGATCTTGTTTCTTTGGATGTCTATAAACCTGGAGAGAATGCCACTTTGCCTGCCGAGGAAACCATTGAGAAGTTGGACGCATTAACAATCTCTAGATTCTCCGAGTGTCCGAACTTGGTTCCTAATTATAAAAGTTATCCATGGCAAATGGGTCTTCCTACACAGGTGGAGGTCGAACAATATATCAAGGGTGAGGATGATTCCAACAGAAAGTATTCAGTCACTGCTCAGGAAGCTACAAAGTATTTCCAAGGAAAGTATGGAAACAGAAATGGAGTTGTGTATAAGGTGAAGCATATCCTGGATAGAATGACTAAGCCAAGTGAGTATGGCAGTGAATTTCTAGAGTGGAAATGATCAATGTGTATATAGGAAAAAATAATAATTTTATTATCTATTATGAATTACGGTAATCCATTTTACCAATTGTCTCTCTCTGACAATTGGATATTAGTGATCACTGATCAGGGGTACAAGTTCTATTTTAACAAGAAGCAAATGGAATCCAATTGGGAATTGCCTGTCGATGCTAAGCAAGAATTTTTAGAGTTGCAAAGAATGAAGACAGAAATCTTACTCCTGATAGGAATTACAAAAGGTGCTCAGGTGGAAGAGAAACAAGTCGGAGATCTTAATGAGCTTCTTCACGGACAACGATTTCCAAAACGAACAAAGGTGATTGAACATCAAAGTGAGCCTGAGGTAGATTCGGATGAGAAACGTGAAGAATCTGAGAACGAGGGAGATCTTGATGAGCCAATTGAAACTAAGGCTCAACTAATTCTTGGATATGGCTCAGACAGTGACGAAAATTCAGATGAAGTAGATTACGAGGGGATTGATCAAGAAGAAGAAAGACAAGAAAGACAGGAAACACAACAGTCGAGTGAAGAGACGTCCTCAGAAGATGAAGCTGGTGGTCTGAATCTATCCGACCTCGAAGACGACGACAAGGATATAGAAGAAACTAATCTCACCGAACGGTTCTTTGATTTGATTACACGTTGTGGTATTGACCCGTACTCTTCGTACGATCTGGAATACGACAAATTTATGAATGATCCAGTTTATTTTGAAATAGATAATGATGATAAACGAAGGTCTCTATTCGACCAGTGGTGTTCACAAGCTGCACAAGGCAGCGATGACCTGGATCCGGACACCGTTGCTGTGGTGGAGTTTTGCAAAATGTTGGTGGACAACGACGTGAAAACAGAAGTATACCTAGACTTCAAGAGAGAGTTTAAGACTTCTGATAAGTTCCAGGCAGTTAAATCTGACAAATTGCGCAAAAATATCTTCAACAAATACGTTGAATATCGAAAAAGCGACTCGCTGACTTTTGTACTGAATTTACTGACAAAGAGCGGCAAATTGATCGTTCTGGCCCGCAAACTAGAAACCAAGTCAGTCAGCGCTTTGCTGCAGGCAGCCAAAACTGCCAACCTAAATCTTCAGCAAAAGATTGTAGAGTTCAATTTCTTGGATTCCGAACAACAGACAACCGCACTTGAACAGTTTCTAATCAATGTATAATCGAATACATTTAACAACCGGTACGAGTATTTTTAGGGAATGTATAACCCGCAGCCTTCCAAGTAGTCAAATTCCAATCCTCATAGGCATTGGAATGACTGTTGATGTAGTCGTACGTTGGGTAATCTGCGGGATCACAGGTTACACTCACCGAATCGTTGGGCTGGTAGACTCGCACATAGTCAATTTCCATGGTAGAAGGGAACTCGATAGCTGGCCAATCAATATATGCCCAATTGTTGGATATACCGAAATTCAAAATCATGGACATTGGCTCTTTTGAAATTCTTCTCCAGTCGATATTACCATTCGGAGCCAAAGCCCATGCGTGCATAGTAGTCGTCGGATTATCACCGACAAACCATCTAAGGTATCCATTGTCATTATCATTAAGATACTCATATGCATATTTCTGGAAATATCTTGTACCATCCCCTGACTCATACCAATCGGTATTAAGAGTGGTAATAGAAGACACAGCTTGCTGGAAAGGTCCTCCAGCATAAGTATTCATGCTTGTAACAGACTTGTTATGAATTTCAATAAAAGAGTAGTCTGGCATATACCAGATATCAAATGGAGCAATTTGAAGTGACTGGGATGCCACACCAACCCTCTTATTGGTGTCCACCTCACCTTCAATGATATCGATCTCAGGAGCACCTCTTCCAGTACCAGGATTTGGATGGTCCTCACCCTTACAAGTACAAGAGGATAATTTCTGTCCTGGAAGATAAGAGATTCCATCTGGCGAAGATTGATTTGCAGTGATACCCGCATCACAGGCTTCGTAAGAATATGGCCAGACACCTTCAGTAGTAGCCATATACCCCGGGCGTCCTAAATTTCCCATTGACCACATACCAGGCCAGAAACCAGATTTACTACCCTGGCCTGGAAACCTAGCAGAAACCTCCATAATACCCTGGGTGAAACACATTCTATTCCATGAATTCAACATTCCTGATCTGTAGAACAGATCGTGACTTTGAAATGCATCCATACGAAGTACAGCAGTTCCATTAGCAGTGGTAACGGCGTCTGGATCATACCACTCGAGATCCACGGTGGCAGCATAATGGAAGTCTGGAGCGTACCAGAACTGATCGTCCCCTTCGTAGAAAGTACGACCTTCCGCAGCAAACTCATCGCTGAACACCAAATTCCACAAGCTGCCGTCTTTGGCCTCACGTGTCAATGCATTGCTTGGAGTGTCCTTGTCAACAAGAGAGGTGCGGATGGCACTTAGCTGGGGATAAACGTAATCAGTCAACAGCACGTATGTGTTTTGCACCGGAGGGGCGTTTATATGGTCAGTAACACCAGTGTATGTAAGTGCAGGAAGTATGACAAACACAGCCAAGCCACCCAAAGCAAGTAAAACACATCCAACCAGAGCACCCAAAGATCGCCTATCCATATGCTTAAGATCATGTTTGAAACGATGTTTTTCGTACTCTGCATCTGCAATGGGATCAGGGTTGTGCAAATAATCATCCTCTTCCTTTTCATCAATGTGTAAGGGGAAAGAAGATGCCGGATATCCTCCAAATGGAGAAAAGTCAGTGTCCACCAAAAATGGGTTGGATGATTTTGATGAGTTCTGAGAAGAGCCATCACTATATCTCTTTGCGTGAGAATCTCCAACATAAGAGCCCGAGGTATTCATTGAAACAGCACGGGATCCAGTGAGCCCTTGGGGATACTTGTCATAATTAAGCTGTGAGTTGAGATGGTTAGATGAACCAAAAGGGTCCACCACAGACGAAGATGAGTCTGGATAGCTTGACTTGTAGTTCAGAAATTCTTTGTTTTCATCTGGAGACTTCGATCCATTTGTGTTGGATGACGATTCAACATAACTGTTCTGTCCATCATCTTGGTTGAACGGGTCGCTAACAAAGCTCTCGCTGGAATTGGATTCCATGTGCGGGGAGCGCGAGGTCAAATTGCGTGATGCCATATTAACGATCGCAAGCTCCGATAGATAAATAAATAGCTTCTCTTTCCTGTCTTGACTTAAACCGTTTTGTTTTGTTCTGCTTCCTGTGCCTATTTTTTTCGGTCGTGCGTGTTTGAAAATTTGAAGTCACGCCCTTGCACCAACAAGGCGTGCTATGTGCAGCTGAAAACCTCAAATCTGCTTGAAGCTTAATGGAAGGGTCTACAGATGTTGAAAATCAACACCACATACACAAAGGGTTGATAGGTCTACTTGTTTGCATCCAAATTACTAGCTTTTTGAGAGTACCTTTCCTATTTTTAGAAGGATGTATTTACAGCGTGGTGAAAAATAACTGCATGACGTAATCACTCAGAACGATCTTTGTCCTTAGCGTAATTAATGAGCGTGAACCCAACAACACCAAACAGGATTGAGCTAGACATCACCTTGAAAGCTAGATCTGGAATCCCCATCGCTTTCTCATCACGTGGTCCCCATTCTCCGTAGCTGATGTAATAAATTGCCTTTTTCTCATCCGTAGAGAGATGCGACCATCCAAATTCCTGCTTCACATTAAGGTAGTTTATGATATCAAGTTGGGAGTCTTGTGCCATATTGGTCCATACGCTTGACAGATTGCTAACATCAACGTTATATTCATCCTCAACTTCGGTCGAGAGAAAGCGCGCTCTTGTCTGATATGGAAGCAGTCCCGGTTTCAGAAGTTTTGATTTCGCCAGGGGGTGAGTGTTGCAAACCAGCCGCACACACTTTGTTAATTCAGACCTCATCGATGTATTGAATCACAAAATAACTTTGAATAAATTAATATACAGGGTGTGAGGTGTTCCAGTAAATTCTCCAGCATAGGCCAATGAGTACACCGCTGACGAGAAATCCTGATATGAACAGCACGAAAGGGTATGTGATACAGTTTGTAGACAAGGACCTTGTATATATTTCACAGTGGTTGTCAAATTCAAACGCATAAATCATACCAAAGACCAAGGAGCCAATTGCAGGAGCGCTCAGGAACAAACCCCAAGTGGAGCCGAGAATTTCCACTCCCCAGATGGTTGCAATTAACGTCGGAAACAATGTGAATACAGAACCATAGCCTACACCGACTAGTCCAGTTGTAATATCAAAGTTGTTGAAATTGGTTGCTACCATTCCAAATGCTCCACTTGAGATAGCCACTCCAGTCAGAACCAGTATGATGGTAGATCTTTTAGAGTCACATATATCTGCCAAGGTCCCCATTGCTAGTCTTGAAATGGCAGAACATAGACTAAAGTAATTCACCTGTCTTGCTACGTCCCTGTTTCCAATGTCACCCACAATGGATGTAAGAGATCCCAAATTGGTCACAAAAACTTCCATTGGCCCAGCTAAAAGGAACAGAGCAACGTAGAGTAGTCTAGTGGTTGGGTGGGATATGAACTCCTTAAACTTCTTTCCATGAGTCTCTGGTTCCATCATCTCGCTAGTAAATAGAGGGGTTGTCTCATCGTCATCGGTCAATGGGGAAGAGGTCTCAACATCCGGAACGACTTTGTTGAATACGATTTCTTTTTCTATCGTGACTATGATGGAAGCGATCCAATTGACAATGCCAACAAATAGATACAGAATCGAAAGGGCAAGGAAAACTCTCTCAACCTCTAAAACTCCATTGACGGAAAAAACTGGCAACTTGAAGAATGCAGATAGTACAAGCGATGATAATCCGTACAACGTCACAGGCAATGAGATGCTAAGGCCTTTGCGTTCAGGATATATTTTTGCACAAGTCAATAATGAGCAGAAATAAGCAGCTGAAGTCCCACATCCCACACTGAAGAAAGCCAAAGACATCCAAACATAATTCCAATGGAACCTGTAGACAACAGCAGCAAGAACATAACCTGGTACTAATATCATACTGATAGTCGCCAACAGAACAGGACCATGAGAATCACTCAAATATCCAAGAACGGGAAGGGTCAGATACAGTCCCATGACCATAAATGCGCCAACAATATTAACGTTATATTGATTGTAACCAAGCACGTCTATAAATTGGGGAGTGAACACTGAGAATGTCACAACCGAGGCCACTAAAAGACACGTGAAAAGGGACACAGCGAACGAATAGAAGCGAATAGTGTCATTGGAAAAGTTCTTTGTAAGCAACGAGCGCAAATGCACAGTCAAATGATGCTCCACAGAGGATAATCGTGACATCTGTTAACTTGCAAAATCGTCTTCAGTAGACTACCTAGTCACATGACTAATTACAGTATAAAATAAAAAATTCTGCTGTTACACTACTGTTTGTTCTTGAGCTATATCTAGTTGCAGAAGTGTGTGTTAGAGTCTGTAAGGCCATCATTTATAACAGAGTCCCACGTTGGCTGTATACAGTCCTTCGGGCTTAATTCTCGCTCATCGTTCAATTTTTGATTAGGGAAAATTACCTGTGAATATTTGGCAGCTCGTGGATGGGTGGCCTGAAATTTAGGGGTAGGATACAGATCTTCTGTCGGAACATCTGGGAGTTTGGTTGAATTGACAATTTCCTTTCCTGCTTTGTCGATGGCATTGCATGTTGATCCATTTCTGTAGTTATGTTTATTGGACTGTAATGCTGGATCGCTCACCTGAATCTTCACTGCCTTAAATGGATCATCTGGGTCATTCTTATTGAGACTAGAGACGTTCTTGAAAGTAGCAAATTGGTGAAACTGTGGCTGTAGTGACTGAGTGTTCACATCACGCTTTTTGTTTCTGTGTTTGAGAGGAAATAACTCGTTGAAATTAATTTGCGATTCGACAAAAGCTGGAAGAACATCAATTGATTTTCCATCATCGTTAATGTTAACGCAACTATTTTCCTCCTGGTCTTTTACAGCACAAAATACTGAGTGTGCAAGGTTGAAGGACCCCAAGCATTTGAGCCAACCACGGGCAAAGATGTCGAAAAATGTCGATTTAGTATCTGGGTTTTCGGCAAAGATCATAATGAAGATAGGCCGGGTCACATCGAGTCTAGAATCTGAGTTGTAATAAAGAAGCCCATCTTTATTCTCACTTGCCGAGGTACTCAAAAAGTTCGTCAAATCTTTTCTTGCCTTGAGGTAGTTGAATGGAAGTAGCAGACTGTAATCAACTAACTGGTAGCTCTTTGCAACATCAAAAGGAACGGAGAGAATCAAATGAGATCTATCTGGTTTTGTAGGTCCAGATTGGGTGTTGAATAAAAATAAGGCTTTAGTCTCCGGCGGCAAGGCGACAGAATCCTTTATAGCATCATTTGAGATTCCTCCAACATCAAATATCTTTGAGACGTCGGCCACCTTTTTAAGTCCAAGAGAACGCAAGCTGTCTTGGCTCATTGCGCTTTTGGTTATCAGGATACCACTTGACTTGCCCTTTTCAAAAGTCTGAGAGTACTGTTGCATCTCTTTTGCATATATGTCTAATTGAGGAATGTCTTGGTGCTGGACGCTCAAGAACTTGGCCGAGTTCTCTTTCGCCGGCTGCTTGGTTTTTTGAGAGTACAATTTTGCGATCTGTGGAGGAATGATTCCTCCAAGAACATGTGAACCTAGAAGAAGTAACAAAATGGCCCTGATTGCTAGTGTCATGGTGTTCAAGAAAGACAAATTTTAGAAAAGGGATTTATAAAGATCCTCAATTTTGTGAGCGGTAATATACGCGCCCGTACTTTGACACGACAGAGTACAAAAAAAAAATCTGAATTATTCTTGAGTACCAAAGGATGAAGACTGTTTGGAGATCAAAAATCTCTTGTCTTGGCAATTGTACCAGACAATTTGGTACCACTAATGCTTTGAGGAATAATAAGACCACTCATTTTGGTTTCAAGACTGTTCCACAGGACGAAAAAGAAAAGCTTGTGAGAGGAGTGTTTTCTTCAGTGGCATCCAATTACGACATTATGAACGACGTCATGTCCATGGGAATCCACAGACTTTGGAAGAAGCACCTGATTGAGAAACTCGATTGTGGAATGAGACCGAACTCATCCGAACCGCTTGCTTTCTTGGATGTTGCTGGTGGAACTGGAGACATTGCATTTGGACTGTTGGACCATGCAAGGCAGAAATTTGGTGACAATGAGTCCACTATGGTGGTTGCCGACATCAATCCAGACATGCTTGCTGAAGGAGCCAAAAGATGTCTTTCTACTCCATACGGAAATTCCCCAAGAATTCAATTTCTGGAGCAGAACGGAGAAAAGATGGATGCAATTGAAGACAACTCCAAAGACGTGTACACAATTGCGTTTGGTATCCGGAACTTCACAGACATCCAAGCAGGACTGAATACGGCATACCGTGTTTTGAAGCCAGGAGGAATTTTCGCATGCTTGGAATTCTCCCAGGTGGACAATCAACCTCTGGATTACGTTTATCAAGCTTACTCCTTCTCGTTGCTACCACTGATGGGTCAATTGATAGCCAATGATAGAGAATCATATCAGTATTTGGTGGAGAGTATTCGCAAATTTCCTAACCAAGAGACATTTGCCAATATGATCAGAAAGGCAGGATTCTATGTGCCTGGTAAAGGTTATGAAAACCTTACATTCGGTGTCGCTGCTATCCACATTGGAGTCAAATTGTAAATATAAGTAAGACGGTGCTCATAACCCGAAGAAAAAACTATATAAAAGAGAGGAAAAAAACCTTGTAAATTTTATCCTTATGCAAGGGCATTACGTGTATCAGTGAGGATTCGTCCGAGATCATGTTTTTGCTGGTTGAAAACTATCAACTGACCGCTCTCCAGTGAACGGAACCTTGTTCTGATCGCTTGAGGAATTTTTGGAACTCTAAATTCGGATATTGCGTGCAAATTCGAAACCAATTAATTATTAACCTTATATGCTTCTATGTTGGCCTCCGACATTTCATACCTTATCCAGTTTTGCAGGCAATTATTGTTGCGCACTGACTTCTCAGAGAAATACCCTGGCGGATCCTTGGAGTATTGACATTTGTCGTTTAATGGTCGATGATGATATGGTGATTGTGAGAAACCAATATCTCTAAACCACCAGATCTGACTTCGATCTGCAAACAATCCCAAGGCAATGCTTCGAATTGGAGCTTCTCCCCACCTTTCGTAATATATCCCACCGGCAGTGTCTAGATGCTGGAAGAATTGGGTGTATGTTTTGGATCTATAGAAATCCATGTCTGCTATTTCAAACGCAGACCAAAAGTGGCATGTAGAGTAACCGTTGGCAATCTGGGTGTAGACTGGATTCTGTTGAGATTCGGTTAGCCACGTAAAGGATGCATTATGATTGACCAAAGCTGGATATTTCTGCACAAATTCCAACGTCTGGGGCCACAGTGTTTGGACAGTGTACGGGTTATCATAAAGTGAGATTGTGAATCCATGTATTAACTCATTTTTTTCCATGAATTGAAACACATCATACTCGATATCACAATGATACTGCGAACCCGATTCGAGGTTCCAGTAATATTTGTAATTTTTCATGGTCTCAGTGTTATGGAGAAATCCGGCTTTGAATCTCATTTTATTACGGTAATTGAGATCATCAGCAAATCGGACGCCGTTAGAGTTCAATGAACTGATTGCTTTATCTAAGCTCTCGTCATCAATGGCTTTCGGTTTCTGCCAGAGATCTTCTGAGATCTGTTCAAAAAGCACCTCACCAGAACAGGTTTGCTTGATACGGCTTTGAAATTCCTCAGATAACGTCTCTGGGGTGAGGAAGACAAATGGATAATGATATTTCTGATTCCAAGATTTCTCAACACTACTAATGGTCTCAATTAGTTCTTCCAAGTCAGATTCCACAACAAGACTCACGAAAGTAGCATTTGCCCTCAGATAAGGTTCATTCCCTTCCCTAACAAATACATGCGAGTTCTCAGGTTGGGAGGGAACCTTTTCCTTGAACAGTTCCTGATAAAATTTGTAGGTGTCCTTGCGAACATAATCAGTAGGCGCATTGGCTTCATAAACTGAGGAGTTGAACTTCAATGCCTTGACTATTTCAGCCCAAGTCCATGGAACGTTTCCCGACCGGGAGAAGAAGTGCCTTAATGAAGGATTTTGGATCTTATACAGGACAGTCTCCCTATCGACAGTTGATTGACTAATGATTGCACCAACTATAATATAGAGCACTATCAGAGTGAACACCCCAGCCCGGAGTACTCTTTTAGGAACAGTAACCATATGATTTATATTAAAAGTGACAAGTGTGTAAATGTAGAACGAAAATTGGGCCGTTTTGTGCATTGCGGCTCAAATTTTTTTGCTGCGACTAACAATGTAGAGATTTAGGAACAATAATCTGTAGAAGATAAGTTCCGAAAGGAATAAATTGTAAGCGATCTGCTTCTAGATTGCGTACTTGCTGATCAGGATTTCAACGACCAGGGCCACAAGTCGTTGAATCCGGAACGGAAGGAATAGAATAACACAGTCTGACTGCTCCATATTGCCAACTCAGATCGTCCTACATATGGTTGCGATTCCCGCTTTCTGCAGATCGATGAATAGTGCGCTTTTTTCGTCGATCCTTGATTGATCAATGTTCTAGATTGGGTCTATTTAGTTCAAAAATTATCTATAGATTCTCATGATGAGACAACCTTCTGCTTTCTGTTACTCCAGTTAGTCAATGACAATGAGCGGGCATAATAAAACTTATCGTATCCTTCTCTCTCATCATTATCATCATATTGGTCACGTTGTGCATTCTCCGGACCAGTGAAAGTGATTTGTGGCATCACAACAACATCATCAATCTGTGTTGGAGCGATGGCACCACTGAAAGATCTGTAGGAAAATCTCTGGCCTTCAGGAACCTCTGGGCCCACAATAGGCTTAATCTCCCTATCCCTGTCATTCTTCGCAACTCTGATGAACACAGCATCGTTCAATTCATTCAGGTACTCAAACAGAGTGTCCGTGAAAATTGAAGGACCGGTGAATTGGACCAAAGGTTCACCATTAGCGTCAACATTATCGAAAACTTGATCCCAATCAGTACTCTTCACTAGTTCCTGCTGAGTGAAGCAGATGTAGGTGATTCTGGCAATCAACTTTGCAAAAAATGGATGGTGAGATCTTGCACGGAACAGATTAGTGGAGAATGACAAACGTCTGTTGTACAATTTCTCCCAGTTCACGTCATTATAGTCAGCACTAACTCCAACCATCATCCTAGCACCAATAATCTTGGTATCGTACCAAAATCTTAACGGTTTGATATCGGTGGTGTCAATGTCAGCATAAAGACCCCCCTTAATGTAAATAAGCAAGTACTTCAGAAACTCGTACTTCAAACGAGGGTGAGGCAGAAATCTCAAAGCATCAACAACCTCAGGGACTCTGGGTCTCAGATAGTCAACAAGATCTTCTTCAGCATCGGCCAACGAAATTAGATTATGATTGTAGTTATCATTAGCTGTTCTCCATCTCTCGATATGAGGCTTGCATTCTTCTGGGAAGTCTTTATCATCTGCACGAACCTGCCAGATTTGCCAGATTTGAGTCTCGATCTCCTCCTCCGCATCATATGGGAAGTTTGCAAGTAGTCTGGCCTCGATGGTGTACATATCTTTGACATTCTTTTTAGGAGCTTTCAAGACAGGATTAGTGACATTGTGTGACGCGCTAGCAACATCCTTTGTATAGATCTGGGATAAATTGAAAGACGGAGTGGAACCCGAGTTTGAAACGATCAGATTCAAAAGAATAAAGACTGATAAAGTTGAAATTGCCAAGTATTTGTAATTTTTCCATATGTTGGAAACTGTGTGAGCAAACGAGTTACTGCTACCAGTGCTTCCAACAGTCATGCTATCTAGTCTCTTGTACATAACCTGGCCTGAAACAGCTTAAATAGTGATTGGAAGTAGAACAAATAGTGAGTAAGATCGTTTTTTTTTCTTTGACCTGTTCAGATTGAGCATCTCTGCACCGATCTAAAAAAACGAACTAGCCGGAAACGTCGCGAAAAAACAGAACACGGTGGCTAAGGCCGCAGAGAATTGCCACGTGTAAAAGAGCGGAAAACAGAATCTAGAGAATAGATTTTCTGTAAAACCCTATTGTTTTTACCAGGTACAAGAACCACAGCCACAAATCTTTGCGTTTTCTGCTGAAAACTTGCGTTGTTGTTCCAAAATGTTACCAGCCATTTCCGGTCATTGCCATTTTTGGTCGCTCGTTTGACTGATCGAAGTATTATGTGGCGGTGCATGTGGCAAAGCCTGAAATTTAAAACTGCAAATATAATACCTGTTGGCAAAAAACAACGAACACTGCTAACACGCTGATCTTCCCAAGCCAGAGTTCTTGATCACTAATCAGGCTCAAGTTCAATAATATCTGTTTGTGCCTTTATTGCTACATCTTTGTCTACTCTGCGCCAGTCCTACTTGCACATATAAAACAAAGGCTTAACAAGGGAACTAACTCATTTATCAGCATCACATTCGTTGGTCTACCAAGATGCTGTTTTCAAGAAACCGTAGAGCTAAGACTCTCATTTTGGTTGTGGCCGTTACTTGTACCGTGCTGATTTTCTCTTCAACGGCTGGTACACAACACTTGTCCAATTTAAAATTCCCTACAGCTTCTTCATATTCTATCTATGATTCAACGAAAAGCTCAACCTCCAAATCATCAGACTCGCCAAACGTTCTTCACAGTTCTTCTCCAGAAGATGCCGAAAATCTGAAAAACCTTTATTTTGGTTCTTCTCAAGACGGCTCAATTCCTGGTGGCTCTACAGGTAATACCAAAGGTTCAAAAGTCTCTTCTATCGACGAATCAAAAGGTCAAAGAACAGACGATCGTTCCTTTCCGCTTACGAGAAATCAATCGCCATCTGTCGAGTCCCTCAATAAAGTCACAGCAGAGGATATTATTAGAGGTGATATTACTTTCCAGAATTACTTCACAGAAATTTTTGAGCTCATGAGGAAGAATCAACTGAGTCACCCACTTGCAGAAAGACAAGTCTTGAGAGATGGAAAACCATTCATCGAGAACGTTTTGTTCTATGCTCAGCCTGGGGACATACTTAGTGAGGCTGAATGTTCTAACTTTGTCCAATTCCCTCCTGCATTCGTGAACGATCTTACCTTGAAGCACGAAACCGTCGTTAAAAATTTGCCGAAAGACACTCCAAATTTCTATAAAGGTGATGGTTATGTTATTGTTGGTGGTGGTAAATACTCCTGGTTTGCATTGCTCGGTATCGAAACTTTGCGTAAAGTTGGATCGACCCTTCCAGTTGAAGTTATACTTCCTTTTGATGAAGACTATGAATTCGAATACTGTGATCAGATTTTACCTTCATTGAATGCTAGATGTGTTGAGATGACTAGAGTGTTTGGTAAAGAGACTTTAAAGAAGTTTGATGTGAATGGATACCAATTCAAACCATTTGCTCTATTTGCTTCCTCTTTCGAGAACGCCTTTTTCTTGGATTCTGATGCCTACCCTGTTGCTAATCCTGATCATCTGTTTACTTCGGAACTCTATAAGGAGTACCAGATGATTACATGGCCGGATTTCTGGAGAAGAACTACCTCCCCATACTTCTATCAAATCACAGGCCAAGAAATTGGTCTCAGACAGGTGAGACGGTTGAACGACCAGGTCACTGATCCAAAATACTACGAATCTGAAGCCAACGGTGATCCGTACAATAACATTGCATTTCACGATAGACAAGGCACTATACCCGACTGGACAACTGAGGCTGGAGAGATGCTCATCAACAAGACCTTACATTTCCAGACTCTTTTGCTTGCTCTGTATTACAATTTTGATGGACCATATGGTTACTACCCACTTCTTTCTCAAGGAGGAGCTGGAGAAGGGGATAAGGAAACCTTTGTGGCGGCTGCAACCTATTATGGATTGAAGTATTATCAGGTTTACAAGATGCCTGATAGAGCTTATGGATGGTACAACAGTGAACAAAACTATGAGCACTCTAGTATTGTTCAATATGACCCAGTTGTCGATTACTCCAATTTACAACAAGCTCATAAGAATATTCAGCAGGCAATAGAAGATGATGGTGAAAATTTCGTGTACGATTACGATAGGTTTTTCCACACTTTCTTCGTTCCATCTAATTCCAAGACATTGGTCTATCACGTCCACGACCCGAAGATGGATCCATTCCATATTATCGAGAACAAATTTACGTTCGATCTGGATGGAAATCGGATCAGAAATTTGGGTGAGGATTTCCCCGACTTCGACTTTGATCTTGAGAACTTCATGTGGAATGTCATCAACCATTACATTTGCGAGAAGAATATCAATTTCAAACACTTTGAGGGCGTTGACCGGAATCCCCTGTGTGACGGGTTCATTCAGGATCACTTGGCTTTCCTTTCGGAGTCTTCCAAGCGACTCTTCCGTGAACGCAACAGAACTCCTGCATTTGAGTTCACTGCTGACTCTCAGAAGGCTGAGAAGGTGGACACTCCTGATGATGTTGTTCTTGAGAAAAAATTATAGACTCTTAGGGTAAAATAATAAATTAATTATCCATTAAATTTTCTCGTGTCGCATCATGGAGATCTCTCGGCTGGAGCGATATGTAGATAAGCTCAAGCACGAGATCAAACATTGGGAACACGGATATGAGACTAAAAATCAGACAAAGCCCACCACAGAGGTGATCAAGTCTAATACCATCGTTTGTGCCAAATATAAGAAGTACCATAAATATAAGAAGATCTTGTCCAAATTACACGCTGGTGCGCTCACAGTGGAACAATGGAAACAACAGGAGAAACCTTATACGGAAAGTGAAGAATTCCCCCAATCGCCGCCTCCTTCAGCTTCGGATAGCGAGAAGGAGATTGGTCCCACTCCCCAATTGGATGGACGGGTTCTTGGTATCTTTGATATTGAAATCAAAAAGTCTCCTACACAACATACCCCTACCAAACAACAAGTACCCACTACTCAGATTGATAGTCCAAGTACATTCAAGACACCAACGAAAAAGGTGGAACGTAAATTATTGTTTGGTGACACACCTCGTCATCAAAGGACGATTGCAACAATACAAGAAACACCGCAATATTTACGTGCAGAGTCACAAATATCTAGTGAGATGCTGCCTGGTTTTATAACCCCGGAAAAGAAGCGCGTTACTGCGGATTTCGTCTCGCCAAGTAAAGTTGAGGAACCTAGTCCAATTATAAGGCGCCTTGGAGGGCGATCATTGTACGAATTGAACAAGGAGGTCGAGAAGTTGCGAAACCAAGGTATGGCTGATGATGAAGAGAAGGTTACAGAAGTTATTGAAGAGGAATTAGAGGAAGAAACCCAGCCTGAAAATTTGACTAAACCAGTTCCAGATATTCTCATAAGAAAGAAAACGGCCAAACGAACTACAAGACGGGTGAAACTTAAAACTTTAGGACCTGAGAACTTGGAAGATGAACTTAAATCAGTCGACTTGCATGCTGAAATGGAACGGTTACGAAAGACCTCTGGATTCAATCCTCAGAGCGAATCCGAGAGCGAAGAAGACGAAGAAAGTGAAGAAGAATATGTTCGCAAGAAAGTCGATAGTGGAGACCAAAAACGATCCACCGGAAAACATCCTTTATCTAATAATTTTGTGCGCATGAAGATCCATAAGAAAAGTAATGGAAGATTCAAACGAAGAAGATGATAGATGCATGTATATTACAAGTATATATTTGCAAAGCCTAAGCGGCTAGTAATTGCAACATTCCACCAATTTTGTATGCTTCCTCACATTTGATGATTTCTTGGTCCACCTTCTTTTGTAGTCCCCAGACAAGTTCTTCAAAAACAGGATGTTTCTCTATCAGATCAGCATACATCTCCAAAACACAGGTAAGATAATCTGCTATGACTATCACATTTCTAGAATCATTAATACTTTTCAAACACCAGGTCAACAATGGTTCTAGGGTGTTTTCATCTCTGTCAGAAAGAGCAACTCTGACTTTTCCACGTTTTCTTAGCTCTTCCATACAGGTCAAAGTCAAATCTTTTGACATTCCTGAGATTAAAGCATGATCTAAAGCATCGGACCATTTAAAGTTGTTCAAGTCTTTTTCAAATTGTTTCAACTTCTTGCTGCTTGACGATTTATCATCAACCACCCTGAACTCGCTCTCTCCGTGGTATTCAGAACCTCTCATCATTTTTGAAAAAGCAGCTGACTTTGCTTGTTTGTTTCCCTGTTGCACGCGAGGCTCTGTCTTTCGCGTTCTAATAGTCAAAAGACCAGAATTTAATCCAACAACCAGATGTTTATGGTTTGGAGAAACTCCACAGCTTAAAACTCCACTACCAAACTTCCATCCGAATTTTACATCCCAATTAATAGACTGGGAGTCAAAAACTTTCAAGTGACCGTCGATAGAACCAGCCAAAACACCACGTTCTCCTGCATAGCTAAGACAAGTCACTGTCTTGCTAAAGTTTGACAATGTTCTGGTATTCTTTCCGGCAGTAAGATCCCATGTTTTGACACTGTATCCACCACAAGAGACCAAACTGGTTGGATTTAATGAAAGAACATCTTCAACTGGGTCCTGATGATCAAATCTCACAATAGGTTGAGATCCAACTCTGGTATCAAATATACGAACCTTGTCATCGTAACATCCGGTAACCACAAGGTTTGTAGAGGCTCCGGAAATAAACTGAGCACTACGCACATAATCCTCGTGCTCACCAAAGCTGATAATTGGTTTCTGTGTGTCTGAAATATCCCAAAGTCTAGCAATTCGATCATCGGAACAAGTCAGTAGCTGTGTGGTATTTCCGGGACTGAATTTGGTAACATGAGTCGGATGTGAAGAAGGAGTTAGCGTGACCAAAAGAGTCCGTGGATGCATGGCATCGAAGATCTGCACCAATCCAGAAGCATCACCTGCAGCAAGAAGCTTACCATCATGACGAAATTCTCCAGAATAAACAGTATCCTTGAATCTCGAAAAAGTCTTGGACACCTTTCTAGTTTTGGAAGAGAATATTTGAACTCTGGTAGATGAAGTAACTGCGAAATCGTGTGGAGAATTAGGATCGAAATGAATATGAGTGACAGAATTATGTTCTTTGACTAACTGAGAGCTCGTAAAACCAAGCCAGTATCTTTGTTCCGGTGTGGTTTGTGCAGGGAGAGTTGCTTGCCGAAGATGGGGAACACGTTCGAGCGCAGAAGACATGTTTGAAAGACAATTTTTTTTATAGAGTATTTTTTTTTGAAATTTTTCTATTCATATCTATGCTGACGTAATCACGGGTGTATTTTTCTCATTGAGTTGAGCAAGACGAGTGTCAATGTCTTTGAGGTAATCATCCACGTCATACTTCAATGCCATAACACGTGCACGTAAGAAGTATTTCTTGCTTTCGTCATAGTTTTTTTGGTGCAACATGTGCATTGCCATTCCACAAGAAGAGATCATCTCGGCAAGATGCATTCCAACGGTAATGAATTCTGGTAATTCGGTTTCTGCTCCAAAAGAGGCTGAACGAACCATTCCTATCAGTTCAAGAACCTGTTTAAATGAGGCTTCGGATTCAGTCGATGTGGTGTCACTGAGCTTGTGGAACGCATTGCCAACTTCTGCTTGGGGAGACATATTGTCAGACTTTGATTTGAAGCCCATTCTTGTGAGTTGTTCTATAGCCAAGTTTTGATCAGTATGTTCAATTGCGTTTGCCTGTGTGGCATACAAATCACTCATCATGTAAAGTACAACACCAATTTTGGTAAGAGTTAGCGACAGTTTTCCCGGTTCATCGATGGAGCTTTGCATCAACACTAAATTTGTCCTAAGATAGAAACTAGCTTCCTCTAAATTTCCTTCAGCTAGACAGATATCTGCATATTGGTCACGAAGAGAGGCCAGTTCTTTGACAAAGGGTAACCATGCATCTCCAGAGGTTATCAGCAATTTCATTTCCGGTGCAAGTTTAGACATATCAGGGCCTGGAATGGGAGCAAGTTGAGATCTGATTCCCTCTTTAATGATATTTTTAACATGTTTGGGAAGTTGGAGTAATCGTTGATCAGTAGACGTGATCATATCAACAATGCTTTTGTTCACCTGATCATAAAGAAGAGCCAAAAATGGTGGATAATGCTCCGCAATTCGAAGTTCTGCCGCGATTATAAGATCAAGAATAATTTGTTTGGCTTCTTGACGTCTAGAACTGGGAAGAAGATTAGTATAGCGCATGACTACCACAAGAGCCTGTTGAAGTAACATATCACGTTTCTTCTCACTAAGTCCTAAGTCAGGGTTCCCCACAATGGAAGTCAAGTACTCGCTCAAGGTCTTGTAAACTGCCAATGCATGGTCAAAATCGTCCAGTTTCTCGTACATCTCAGCAACCTTCAGCACAGCTCCTGTATAATGCTGGTCATATTCGTTTGTATTCTCTCTATCTGCAACAGTCAGAACTTTCCCATACAACTTTATAGCCTGTGTGAAGTTGCCTTCATTCTCAGCAATAAGTGCCTCACTCAACACGGCTCCAAAATCCTTGGAATAAGTGGTATCTTCATAATCTCTATAGGAACGATAAGCATAATGACTCGTAACCCATCCTGCAGCAATCCAAAACAATGTAGAAAGCAAAGATGGTCTTTTGGGCGTTGAAGTTGGCAAGTTTGGTGAAGGTGTTGGATATTGTCCTTTATGCCCGCTATGGGGAGGAGGACTGTTTGGATCCTGAAACTGATTCAATGACGGCGTTTTGCTGATCTCTTGTTGTGATATCCATCTTATATGTCCAAGCAAGTGAGATCCGACGACATTTCGTTTAGGGACCAATCTTCTATATATTGTTCGACTTATCATTGAAAAGAATAATAAATCCAAATTATTTTTATTTCATGTGTGGGAGATACTCTATGTCATTTGGGCCTGGAGATTTACCCGCCAGATTCACTCAATATGATCTACCATTAGAGCGTGTGGAGAATTCAGAAGATTGGAGTGGTCGTCAATATAACGTTGGTCCTCAAAGTATTGAACCTGTGTATTTCTTCACAGTGGAGCATGCAACCAATGTACCATTGTTAAGATATATGAAATGGGGAGTGACTCCGAAATGGGCAAAGGAGGGTCAAAGGCTATCCACATTTAATGCTCGATATGAAGGAATTGAAACAAGTAAGCTTTGGTCGAAGTTCATTGGCCAACGATGTGTGATTCCAATTGAAGGGTATTTTGAATGGAAGACACATTCTCCCAAATATAAGGAGCCCTGGTTCATTCATCGAAAAGATGAGAAAATGATGTTTTTGGCTGGTCTGTACTCAATTGAGTCTGATGGGAAGTTCGAATACACCATTATAACTCGAGAAGCTCCTAAACAATTGGAATGGTTGCATTCTCGTATGCCTGTGGTTTTAGACCCGGGAACTCAAGAATTTCACGAATGGTTAAATCCGAAAGAAACACATTGGAATACTTTAAAAGACTTATTGAAGTTGTATGAAAAGAATACTTTGGAATGGTATAGAGTGAAGAAAGAAGTTGGAAACATTAAGAACGATAACGAAGAATTAATAAAACCCGAAGATCATTCCATCAAGAAAAGTGATGAGATTACAATCGACACGCTCATGAAATCCCCAAAACGAAAATCCAGTTTCATTAAACAAGAGAACTCAACGAACATCAAACAGGAATCGACATCTCCCAAGAAACAAAGACTATCTCAGCCAACACTCGAGTCTTTTCTGCGCAAGAAAGAATAAATCATATCCCAATAGTATGACGATCCTTCCAGAACAACACCATAATCCCAACCTCGTATATAACAACTCTTACCACCGCACTAAGCAAGAAACTGAACCATTGCAAATCATGACTTGTCAAAAGACCGGTGACTGCGGGAGCAATAACCTGGGCGAAAATTCTAAATGAATTCAATAACGATAGAGCGGTCGAGCGTTCATGATCGGCAGTCACAGAAGTTAGAAAAACGTTTTTGGAACCCATGTCCATGCTTTTAAATATAGCGCGCAATGTACAGATCGTCACCATTATCCATAAGTTGGGGGCAAAAGGTAGTAAGAACACAAATACTGAACCAGGGAAATGAGTAAAGATCATAGTTTGAATGGGGCCATATCTCTTACAGAAAACAGTCCCCAATAATGCAGTCACTGCAGAAACACAATTGGTGAAAAAGAATATGATTCCGACAGTGTTTGTATCACAATTGAATTGATTAACGATATAATAGGCAACCCATGCATCAATAACAATTCCCTTGCAAAGAACATCAACAAAAAACAACATGATAATCTGTAGAATCTTGAACAATCTTGGAGAATGTCTTAATCCTTCTTGAGGAGCGGGTTGAGGTTCATCGATCTCAAACTCTTCTATTTCAGCACTTTTTGGTGCCTGTTCTGCTTTCACACTCACAAGCTCAATCTCTTCACTCAGTAGACCACATCCCAGAACCAGGAATATACATATCAAAACGCAGATTCCAAATACAAGTTTATAAGACTCCATAAGAGACCATCCAAATCGTTCATGTGTAACGGTTATTATGAAACCAATAAGCCCGTTACCCAAAGCCCCGGTTATTTTCCCGAGAAACACATACCAACTAAATAGATCTGAACGATCACGCATATTGCACAATTGTGCAACTGCAACCTGTTCGCAAGGTCTGAATACAGAAACTTCCAGTCCGTTTGTTGACATCATCCCACAAAAACATGTGATCCATAATACGGGTTTATAGACTGTGATAAGGAATATAAAATATGTCAAACTCATCACAATATAACAGTTTCTCATCATTCGTCTACGACCATAAGAATCACTTATTGTACCCAAATATGAGGTCTTAATAAGATCTCCCATAGTTCCTACCGAAAGAAACACACCTATCTGGCCCGGTCCAAATCCGATCTCTTTAAGATACAACGCGAGCATAATTCCCACCGCCCCAAAACTCAAAGATCTAATTGCTTTGGCATATAGAAGAAGCTTGATATCATGTTGAGCGTTTATAAGAGTATTAAGCCCAATCTCATCTAAGACATCTCTAAAATGCATCGTAAGAGATCTTTCAAAGCTAATTAGAAAAAAAATTAATTCAATACACAAACTTATTTCTTCTCCTCTGATTCCACCGAAACCCGTTCAGCCAACTCGCGTTCTTTGGCCTCGATGTAGTTCTTTGTATCGCGTCTTGTGAGAAATATCTCAGCTAGGGGCAACACCAGCATCAAAAAAGCGGCAATTGTAGATATGATGAAACCAAGGGTGAATTTGGGAGCGAGATGAGTCGGATAAAACACGATGTTGGTCCAAATGTTCATTGCTTGAGACACAGCATCGGAATATCCAATAACAAACGCACGTTCACGAGAATCATGTCGACAAACTCTATTGATCCATCCAGAAACAATGGCCTGATTGACGGTATCAAGTCCAATGGCCAACATGCAGACCCATTTCCAACCCCACGCAATATTCCATGCTGCCAAGGAAGAATATGCAATAATAAAACATGTCTGAGTAAATGCCAAGAACGGATAAATAGGATACGAGTCGGATAACCCGGCCAAGAAAAATTGGGCCACGATACCAACCGCGGATTGCAGTGTCGGATAATTATTAACTTGACTCACACTGAATCTATGGTTGACCTTCTGCTCATATTTGAGCCATAATGGCATGGCAGTACCATCAGGCAAAGCAACAACGTTCAACAGCACCCAGAACGTAGCAAAGAAGTGTAAAGGCCAATGCAAGAATGTTTTCTTCACAACGGCCCAATCATATTGTCTGGATCCGTCAATTCCTGATCTCTGTTGCCGCTCAACAGCAAGTTCGTAATCAGCTTCCGACATCCACCAAATTGGTTTGGTTTTCTTTTGTGATTTGGCTTGTAAAGGACCTGGGAACATAGCAAGTCCAAACAACGCAACTGGAACTGTGATTATCCCGTCAATGATGTAACCCCATTTCCAACCTTGAAGACCCCCCTTTCCACTTAGATTTTCATAGGCTGCAGATTGTAGGTACCCAGAGAACATCGATCCCAAACTGGCTGAGACAGAGAAGACCATGACTCTACGGAAGACCTCGTCTCTTGTGAACCAACTTCCAATAATGTAAACTGATGAAGGAAAGGCAATTCCCTCACAAAATCCAATCAGGAATCGAAGACAGAAGACATGATCAGCTTTAGTTGCAGCAGCTCCACAGAAAGTCAATACACCCCAGATTAATTCAAAGGAGGGTAACAAAAATCTGGCCCAAGGTTGAGTCACCAATAATGTTCCGATACACATGGAGACAATATAGCCGGCAGAGTAAAGGGATTTTGCGTACGAAAGATCATCTCCAGTGAAATTGATATCTTCTTCCATTCCAGAAACATAAGCATTAGTAACATTGCTCTTATCCAGAGCTTTGGTGAAATAGGAAAGACAAATATACACCAAGAGACAAAGGTCCAACTTGATTAAGAACTTGCGCTCGGTAGCATTATAAACGTCTTTTGGATACCAATAGAAGAGACGAATGAAGGCAGACGACCAATGTTTCACTCTAACAGCCTCCTCATCCTTAATTAACTCTTCCACTTCGACCAAAGCATTACTTGTTTTAGATTTGTGAATGTCAATCGCGGTGTCCGACATAATACTTAATCTGTCCTCTTTTTGGAGCTGAGAAGACAGCTTTATAGTCTGGTTCTGGAAAAAAGGAGCCACACTTATCTTATCATGTTCTGCGCTTATTGCCGCGTGCGGCGTGCATGTCAAAAAATTTTGACCGACTGGGGGACCTGCCTAGCACTTGGCAGTCAAAATACTCTTGTCAATTGCTAGGCAAGTAGTTCTTGTGGTACAAATTGATCCGCAGAGCTTGAATCTGTAGCATATACCCATGCAAGCAAGTTTTGACGTTTTTTCAAGAAAGCTTTCCGGTCTCGCTTTGTTTCTTTACCGATTCCTTCATGTAAGCTTGGAATGTGTGGAACATGGAAGCAAGCGAGATCGAGCCATTCCGAGCCACAATTAAACTTTTTCCGGCTCTTGACCGTCAAACTTTCTTGTTTTTTCACAATAACCTCATAGCCGCTTGTTGTCAACTCGTGACAATGCCAGTCCCTAATTTGGTTGAAGGCGGTGTTCTTTTACTAGTGTAAGGATGTGAAATAATTTTTCAACTTATTTTCGAATGAGCTTGTCGTCGTTGGTTTTGGCTGTTGTGGTGGCAGGAATCTATCTTGGATCGGGTGGAAGATGGACATTGGTATTATTTGCGACAGTCGGATATGTTTTGAGTAAACAAAATATCACGTCAAAGTCCAAAAGTCTTGCAAAATCTACTAACTCATGCAAATGTGGAGGGTCAGGATGTTGTAAGACCAAAACCATTGTTACAGAACCTGCTTCCGAAAACGAGATTGATTTCACATATTCATTCCGTACCCCAGAACCAGAAGCACAAGTCAAACGGTTGCCAAAGATCATCCGTGCGCAGAAAAGTGAGTCTCAATCCATTTCTTCTCCATATCTAATATTTTATTCGAGTCTAACGGGATCATCCCACAGAGCAGCCACGAAAGTTGAGCAAGCTTTGAAGACAGCGGGAAAAAATTCCCGTCTTATGAATATGGATGAAGATATAGATGATTTGGATACATACTTTCTAAATGTTCCTAAAGGACCACCACCAGTATACGTGATGGTTCTACCTTCGTACGACACTGATTCGCCAATAGATTATTTCCTCGAATTTTTGGATGATACTGCAACCGATTTCCGGGTCGACAAATTCCCAATGCGTAAGCTAAGCGGCTTCTGTGTGTTAGGACTAGGAGATCTGGAGTCTTGGCCGTCGAAATTCTGCAATCAAGCTGTTTTGGCCGACAAATTGCTTGCTAGGTTGGGAGCAAGAAGACTGTTTCCATTAGGGAAGCTGTGTGTTAAGACAAATTTGGATGATAAATTAGATCTGTGGATATCAGGAATGCTCGATTCAATGGATCATCCAGTCGAGGACATGTATGATGGATCTTCTTCCGATGATGAAGAGACTCTTGTGGATCTCGAAGATATTATGGCCAAGACAGACACAAAGAAGATGGTGGCAGAAGGCTCGCCAACATACAAATCACTCACCAAACAAGGATACTCTGTGATTGGATCACATTCTGGTGTTAAGATTTGTCGCTGGACCAAATCTGCCTTAAGAGGAAGAGGATCGTGCTATAAGTTTGCTTTCTATGGTATCAAATCCCATCTTTGTATGGAAACTACTCCCTCACTTTCATGTTCCAATAAATGTGTCTTTTGTTGGAGACACGGAACAAATCCTGTGGGGACTACTTGGAGATGGGAGGTGGATGAACCTGAGGTTATCGTTAATGGAGCTCTAGAGTCTCATTATAAGAAAATCAAACAGATGAGAGGAGTTCCTGGGGTTTCTGCAGATCGATTTGCAGAAGCATTCAATGTTAAACATTGTGCTCTATCATTAGTTGGAGAACCGATATTCTATCCTCATATCAATAGGTTCTTGGATCTTCTTCATGAAAAACAGATTTCATCGTTTTTGGTCTGTAATGCTCAACATCCAGATCAATTAGCAGCATTGAACAAAGTCACTCAATTGTACGTGTCTATTGATGCCCCAACCAAAGAAGAACTCAAAGTTGTGGACAGACCTCTTTATAGAGATTATTGGGAAAGATTGAATAGATGTCTTGAGATCTTAAAGACTGTCCAGTCTCATCAAAGAACAGTTTATAGACTCACTTTGGTTAAAGGTTTCAATATGACCGATGCTACTGCATATGCCGATTTGGTGGCTAAAGGAGAGCCATCTTTGATTGAAATCAAAGGAGCCACTTTCTGTGGATCCAGTAATGGAAATGGAAATCCATTGACCATGCAAAACATTCCATTTTATGAAGAATGTCAGAATTTTGTTCGAAAACTCAATAAAGAACTTCAATCCCGAGGATTAGATTATGATATTGCAGCCGAACATTCTCATTCATGTTGTATCTTAATTGGTCATCGCAAATTCTTTGTCAACGGTGAATGGCGTACACATATCGATTACCCGAAATTCTTCAAATTGCTTCAATCAGGTGAATCTTTCACTGATTTGGATTATACTTTGCCAACTCCAACATGGGCATATTGGGGATCTCAAGAAGGTGGGTTCAACCCAGAAGACACACGCTTCAATAGAAAAGAAGAGAAACTCAAACGCAAACAACTTACATAGTATTCAATGCATTTATAATTCATCATGAAGTGGCTTTTTTGTTAACAGTTGTTCAATCTCTTCATCGTAATGAGTCCATTCTGGAATTTGGCGACGTGCTCTGTCTAACTTTGGCTCTTTAGTAAGAGGATTGTTGCATAAATCAATGGTCTTGGCTTTTTTCAAACTCTCATCATCACACCAAGTTTCACACCATAACCATTCTTGTGGAAGAGAATGTATCGGAATCGAACGTTGTAAATTGTTTGGAAGGTCTTGATCCAAATTACTAAGAGAATTAGGATCCATCGAAAGTGATTGATAATGCTGTCTAAGACGATCACCAGCTCCAATTTCACGAAACGCTTTCAAATCAACAACATAAAGTGCACTGATATGATACTTAAGATCATCATCTAATAGAGTTTTCCAATATCCTTGTTTCCAGAACCTAAATCCTTCCATCTCTGTTCTAGAATCACACATAGGAGTAAATCCATACACCGATCCTTCTAGATCCAAATCCACCAGTTCTTTCATATCCGTACGAATAATTTGATCAGAATCCACAAATATGACTTTCTCTAAATCTTGTGGAAACAACACATCCAGGAACAAAATCTTGTATCCCCAAATAGTGCGTTGTTTCTCTCGTTGTCCATGAAGCCAAGTAGGCCACTTATAAGTGATCAATTGATAATCAAATCCATAATGTTCTGCCAATTTTGGAAGATCTTGTTTTAACTTTGGAGACATATAATTCTCGATCAACCAGAATTTGACAGTATGTCGAGTATGTGCCATCACTGAGGCTGTCATTATTCCTAAGAAACGCTCGTATAAGTGGCCACTAGCAACAGTAAAGATATTGATTTGTGCTTGATTGGTTTTGAACAGAGAATTGAATGATGACAACCATCCAAAGACAGCTGACTTGTTAGAGAGCTTTTTCTCAACCACAGGATAAATGATGACTCCAGTGAGATCAAGAATGCTGATTTCTTCAATTTTGGATGACATCACCGCTGTCTTGAAGTCTTTGGAAATACTGCTAATAGCATACGAGTTGTCCGATCTAGTTTCCTTAGTAGCCAAGTTCCATAATCCAGGATTGGCTTTCAATTGGAAATACCCTAAATTAGCCATCACTCCAGTGTCTGTCGTCTTCGTCCCTAAATTATCGGTCAATTCAAAAACCAAGCCTGCTGGTGCCAGAGATGTAAATCCCTCACGAGCATGACCTTGAACCAGGATATTTTGAAGTTCATACTTACCAATTACAGATCCTGAAATGTCAACTTTGATGTTGTCAAGATCTGTATTTGCTTCTTTAATGGAGACAACCCATGATGGTATAACATCAACATCTGCGGTGAAAAGAGTATTGACAGGTATGTTGTCAAATCTGGCAGATAAGTTGCGAAATTCGTTACCTTCATTAAAAAGAACTGTTGATGGATACACTCCACGATAAAGACGTTTAACGGTCAATTCATTTGCTGGAGATGGTTTCAAGAATACACGAACTTGACAGATATTCAAACTCTCAAAAACGCTCGACATAGCTAGAATCTTCTGTGCTAATTCACTCATCGGATCGATCACTATACTGATATCGATATATCCATTTCCAGAAATAACAGATGGTTCAAATCGAGTAAAATCATATCTTGGAAGTACTGAGGAAACCAAAAATTCACCATCGTCTTTGAAGAAGGTGGAAGTTAAGACCCATGATAAATATTCGGGATAATCAAAAGCTCTTGGTCGAATCTGTTGTTCATGATTCGCAAAAAATGTAATATCCGATGATTTGATAACATCATGGTTTTCAAGACTCACAAATCTACCATGAAAGACTAAATAAACATCATCAACAGTTTGGAATCCAAAATTTCTCTTAACAATGTTCAAGATATCTTCATCATCTGGTTTAGAGGGAAAATCACCAGCTAAGTAATCCAAATCAAGTTCTCCTTCATCCAATGTATTGGTGATATCGATGATTCTCAAATCCAAGTCTGTTTTCAAAGCTTGAAGTATCTGTTCTCTAAATTTTATCGAATCAATCCTCCCAATGATATTTAATACCTTAGTTCCTGTGGTTTTCCCAAATCGAGTCAATTTTTCAAAATCTTCAGGCAAAGGAGCTGGTAAATAGTTCATTCTCATTTCCTCCAAAGTCTCTGAAATCAAATAAGGATCTCTTCTTTTCAAAGCATCTTTTCGAAGATAATTCTTAAAAGATATCTCTTTTGAAATCTTTTTCTCCTTATGTTCTCTTCTCAAATAATCAATATCATTAATCAATTGGTTACTCATATCAAGTTGCCATTTTTCAGTAAATTGGATAAAGACACCATTCACTATAATTATTGGCCTGGAAATTGAAAATCTGGATATGAATTTATCCACAGGGTTAAATATTTGATTTGAATCCTTCACTTCAACTTGTATCAACTGTTCAATATCAGAACCAGGAGTATTGATCAATTCGTTGACCAAAAATAGATACTTTAAAGCCTCTTTAGCTCCCAAATCATGGTTAATTTGAAGCAATTGTTCAGCAACTAGTTGGTCCTGAGGAGAGGTCACTATAGGAATGATTCCTACTCTTTGAGATATCAGATTTTTCAAGATGGAGTTGGCCATTGATAAAAGTAAATACAATTGCATCGGATTAGTTGGATTGATAACAAACACTAGATCATGAATATTTTCACTAGCTGCTGGAATTTGATTTCCAGTCCAAGATGCCTTGTATGAATCTCTAGCTTTCCCATGAAGACGATATGGGTGATCTTTCTCGGGATTATTAAAAAAGATTATAGCGTCATCTTCAACGATATCATAACGAATTGGTTTTGATGATGAATAAGTAGATTCATTTGCGAATTGATATACTAGTTGTTTTGCTTGACTTCTTTCGATTCCAAATGATTGGAATTTATCAATAATGACTTTCTCTTTCTGAATCTTGTCTAGAATCTCAAAGATATTGATTGTTTGATCTGCTAATACCCCATTAATATAGACCCCATTTGGAATATCAATTTCATCAATCGGAATTGTAGGCTCTTCTCGTTGGGCAAGAAACTGAGAATATATGGGAAAATTCAATACCAGCTCATTCAGAACGTCAAGATCATTTCCTTTTCTCTTCACATACTCCATTAATTTGTATGAGAGAGTTCCCAATTGATCTTGAGATATCTGGGGTATATCATTGACTTGAACATCACTAAACTCATCCACAGATTCTAAAGCTTTTTGCTTATTCTCAAAATTCAATTTGGCTTGTTGTTCCTCTGTAAATCCGCGATCATCAATAACAATATAATCTGTTCTTTTCATGGTCAATTCAACACCATATCCAGCAAGTATCTCCTTTTCTGTAGTTTCATCTTCAATATAACGCCAAACAAATGCCAATTTCCCATATTTGGAGGCTCCATAGAAATTACTGAACAACTCTTTGAACTTGATTGATTCGTAATTTCCATAAAGAATAAACACATTATCCGAATCTCCAATCAATCTATCAAATGACAATAAAGGTTGTTTGAATTCTTTGGAAGCAGATTTAAGAGCAAAAACGTCATCCGATTGATAATAAACGTTATGCTCTTGAATAGCACATGATTCGTCACAGTTGATTGGCCGTTTTTGGTGAAAATGAGTTGCGATTCTCGGAGAATACATTTTCAAAGCTAATTGAGCTTCAATTAGACCCAAATCTTCGGTTTCAACCAACGAACATGCGTACATATAATATTGCTCATCAGTTGGAACTGATTCATCCATATGAATCTCGTCCTCCTCAATCCAAATTCCAAGAAGTCTCAATGTAAGTGTTTCATATATTGATTCATTATAGTTGCTGAAAGTCTCCAGAACGTTCAGTTTGAAAGGAGTTTTGTTCCAAGTGCCTACCATTTGAAGATCAACAAAATCTGCAAAAATGGGTACCAAGAACGCTAAAAAAACAAAGAAAAATCTAATCCCAGTCATTTCGAATCTTTGGAATCAATTGGAAGATTCAAATCACACAATTTGAAGGAGATTGTGTACTGTTTATTGAGATCAATTGAGATTAGAGATTCTAATTGATTTTAATAAAAAAAAATATCAAACCATGTGGAGGAGCGCTCGCCGCATGTACTCCAAAGTGGGGGACAATATAGCTTCTATAAATGCTATGAAATCCCCCACTATCAAACAATTAGAAGAAATTAACCATACTACTGAAAAGACACAACCCTTCAATACCACTCCACGCCAATTGAAAGGGCATCTTGACAAATTCATTATAGCTCAAGATCATTGTAAAAAAGTTCTCTCTGTTGCAGTTTTCAATCATTATGTCCGAATTGAAGACATTCGTACTGAGTCTCCCACTTTACTTGGTACTCCCACTTTACACAAAACCAATGAACATCCTGTAGAATTGGAGAAATCAAACATCCTACTGGTAGGACCCACTGGATCTGGAAAGACGTTGGCTGCGCGGACATTGGCTAAAGTGTTGAAAGTTCCTATTGTGATCCAAGACTGTACATCATTAACACAGGCTGGTTATGTGGGAGAAGATGTGGAGAGCTGTATCATGAAGCTTCTTGCTAAGGCTGATTACGATGTTAGCCTATGTCAACGAGGAATTATAGTTTTGGATGAGCTAGACAAGTTGGCAAAGCCAGAAGTGATATCTGGTACCAAAGATATAGGCGGGGAAGGTGTTCAACAGGCTCTTCTTAAGCTAATTGAAGGAACTAGTGTTTCGGTTCAAGCAAACAAGAATGGACATCTTGCTGAATCCGGTATAGGACAAGCCTCTAATTCGTACACTGTGGATACTTCTACTATTCTGTTCATTGGAATGGGGGCCTTTGTGGGGCTTGAAAAGCTCGTTAAACGGCGATTGGGTCGTAAAAAAGTGGAAGATATCTTATCTAAGGTGGAGGTATCAGATTTAGAGCAATATGGCATGATACCAGAGTTGGTTGGTCGAATTCCAGTAATTTCAGTTTTAAAGGAACTAGCACAAGAGGATTTGGAACGAATCATGGTGGAGCCACATAACTCCATCCTTCGTCAATATGAGTATGCTTTTGCCAAAAGTGGGGTGCGATTGGCAATTACCAGGCCTGCTATTAGAAAAATTGCCCTTATTACTTTAAAGAATGGAACTGGAGCTCGTGGGTTGCGTGGAGTTCTGGAAAAAGTGTTGCTGGCAGCCAACTACGAATGTCCCGGAAGTGGAATCAAGTTTGTTCTTGTGGATGAAGAGGTAATGAATATGAATGAAATCGAGCCCAAGTACTTTGGACGTGGGGATATTTTCCAGTTCCTGGAACAAGTTGAGGTGGATGATGAGGAATTACGTGGGGTTATAGGCAAGGAGTATGGAATCCCAACTTCCGAGAAATAATGCCAAAAAAAAAAATATTTTGCATTTTACTATAATGTCTGTAGAGGAAACTACACTACAGACAAAAGAGGCCATCAACAAGATCCTGGAGTCCAAGTTGCGTGGAGATAAAAACAAAGATAACACCCCCACCTATGTGCGATATACTCCAAGTTCAGTTTTAAATGAGGGCGAAAAACAACAAAGAATAATTAGAATCACAGACAAGGAACAAGATCCTACACTACCCCCAACATTACGCATCCGGAAAGCCCCACAAGGTCCAGACGAAGTACCTGTTCCTGTCCTTCATGAAGAGGCTGTGGTGAAACTAACCAAGGAGGACCAACGCAAATGGTATATTCCTCCTGCTGTCTCCAATTGGAAGAATACCAAGGGATTCACTATTGACATTGATAAAAGATTGGCAGCTGTGGGGGAGTCTCAGACTGGCGAAATGAGCGATAAGTTTGGCAATTTGAGTGACGCATTGAAGGACGCTAGTGATCAGGCTAAGAAAGAGCTCAAGCTTCGCGCCAAGCTGAAGAATGAGTTGGACCAACAGAAAGTTCTGGACAATCAAGAAAAACTACGTGCTGTTGCTTTAGAAGCACGACAGGGGTCTCGTCGAAGTAAGTGGGTGGATGATGAGCCTGAGGAGGTGGCTAATCTCGCTTCGAAGAGAGAAAAGGCTCGTGCAGAGCGTCGCAGGAGAGCAGAATTGGAGTTAAGGCGTGATAATATGGGTACAGAGACAAAAGTGAAAGTTATGGCTGGTGTTGAGGGCAGGGAGATCAGTGAGAGAGTAGCTTTAGGTGTGGCAGCAAGAGAGCAAGAATCTAACAATCCGCAAAATCTATACGATGCTCGACTTTATCTGAAGGGTGCTACTGCGAACGCTCGTCATAGTGAAGATCAGTTGTATTCCAAACCATTGTTTGAGGCACAGGATGCATTAACAGATATATATAGGGCCAGAAATGGTGCAGAATTTCAAGGCGATCTTGATCGTCCAGCTGTGGGCTACAAGCAAGGACAAAGTGGGGGAGGACCTGTTGAGTTTGAAAGAGAAAGTGAGACAAGTAAAGAGGATGATTATGGCTTGAAAAGACGCCGAGTTGAGTGACAATGTAATAGTATTACGAGATAAATAAATTTAAGAAAAATTTAATGCGTGTGGTGATCATAGGTGGGGGTGTTTCTGGTTTAAAGGCAGCACACGATCTACATGTTGCTGGAGTCGAATTTGTTTTGTTAGAAGCTCGTGATCGATTAGGTGGACGTATTTGTACAGATCGAACAGGGTTTTGTGGGTATGATCTTGGAGCGTCCTGGGCACATGACACCTTATCCAACGAGTTGTTTGATGAGATGGTGGCAGAAGGTGGATACGATCTATATTATGATGATATGAAACCATTGTTGGTGGGCGAATTACTGGACAATGATGCTTTTGATCAGCACAAGATTGAGCAAGTGGCTAATGAGATGAACAAGTTCATTGAGCTACGACAATTCGCAAGTCTTGATATCGAGGATTTGAGCTTGCGTGAAGTTACTGATCAATATGTGAAACGTCAGGGAAACTTGTTGACCCAAGAACAACAACTATATGCTCCACAATTCATACGGCAGCTGGAATTATGGCATGGAATAGGATGGGAAGAGATGAGCTCTAAATTTGCATTGGTGGATAATGTGGGGAGAAATTGTCTTATTAGAGGTGGCTATGACAGACTAGTACAATTAATGATGGAGAAATTACCAAAACAAAGTCTATTATTGAACAAAGTCGTGACTAAAGTCATTCGATCAAAACTAATTCGGGTCGAGACACAAGATGGACAGGCCTACGAAGGAGACTTTGTGATTTGTACCATCCCACAAAGTGTACTTCAGATCTCTTCTCCACTTCAAGGTGCCATAGATTGGTCTCCCCCACTTCCGTCAAGAATCACGGACCCATTAAAGAACATGGGTTACGGGAAATTAGGAAAATTCGTCTTGGAGTTCGATGATCCCTTTTGGTCTCATTTGGCCTATGACAGATTTGTCTCTATCCCCACCCCGAATGCCTTTGTGGGTGTTTGGAGTCACCCTGTGCTGATTTTGAACATGCATCATATAAATAATACACCGTCTCTGGTATGTTTTACTCAAGGCAATGTTACTGAACAGTTGGAGGCAGACCCCTCAGCTGTGTGGGGGTATTTTGAGCCGATAATATCTAAGCTCGGAGATGCAACCAAACCAATGAATATCATCACTACCAATTGGACTCGTGACACGTTTGCGCGTGGATCTTATGCTGCATGCCGTCCTGGAGACGATCCTACAGAATTGGTGATTAGTCTCGAACAGGGACTTGATAATGTGAGGTTTGCAGGAGAACATACTATTCTGGACGGTGCAGGTGCGGTCCATGGGGCATGGATGAGTGGCAGGCGTGAAGCGATGTATATATTAAGCTATGTATCATAAAAAGGCCTCATTTTGAAACCTTCCGTGTTTGAAGCAGTTGACACAGTTGCAAGCGTCGTCCGCACAGCAACAATCCATGTCAAGCTGAGATATGTCCAAGTTACTAAGAAAAGTGAGAGCTGCATTATTGAGATCCTTCTGGGCCTCATCAACAATGTTTTGGTTGTCATAATTGTCTTCTGAGTAGACCGATTCCACCTCTACCTGACCAAATGGTAGTTGGGGGGCAGGTCCTGTCATTTTCCTATTGTGCGCCTCACAAAACTCACATCCGCAGGAGTTGGGGTCGCACAAACAAGAACCGGGCACAGTGCAATTATTGGCCAAAAACATGTCATAGGTGTCAGGTCCCGGATTCATGGCATGTTTAGGTAGTTTGGAAAAACGCCTTGATCGTTTTTGAGACCGATTGGATATCAGCTCCAATCCGGCCTGCTTATTGGGGATGTCTATCACGGGATCTAATAATTTAAGCGACTTCTTGGCAACGTTAAATACCTGACGTTTATTGGCCTTCAAGACTATCACCGATTTGTTGGTGCATTCGCAGTTTTTCAGGCCACAAGAATGAGGTTCCACCCCCTGCACTTCCTCCCCCACAATGGCTATTCTTTTGGAGGAATCCGTTGCCGGTCGCCCTCGAGATCGAACCAAGACCAATGCTCGCTTTATATGTTGACACGTAGACGACCGATGTCCTCGTATACACTGTTGACAGGCATACTTATCCCCATCCACCAAAATCATCTAGATGAATAATTTTTTGATTAATTTGCTCATTATATAGAATCGAGGCAGTGAAATAAGATTGTCTGGAAATAATATAATTTCATGGCTCCCAAAGTATCCACAGCTCAACGGCGATTGTTGAAGGAGTTTCAAGGACTCTTAAAGAGCCCGACTGATGGGATTGTGGCTGGACCAGTCTCCGAGGATAACTTGTTCAAATGGAGGTGTCTTTTGGAGGGTCCTTCAGGTACTGTGTATGAGAACGGGGTCTTTGAGGCCGAGTTGGATTTCCCTGTTGATTATCCCCTTTCACCACCAAAACTGAAGTTCAAATCCCAAATTTTGCACCCTAATATTTACAAAGATGGAACTGTTTGCATTAGTATCCTCCATCCGCCGGGAGACGACCCAATGCACTATGAATCGGCCGATGAAAGGTGGGGGCCGCTCCAAAGTGTTGAAAAGATCTTACTTAGTGTGTGCTCCATGCTAGCGGAACCGAACCCAAATTCCCCTGCAAATGTAGATGCCGCAAAGCTCTGGCGTGAGGACAGATCCAGATTCAACTCTATCGTGCGCTCATTGGTTTTGGAAACCTTACAATAATCGACGCGTCTACTCCCACATAAATATTTTCCACCAATAATCTAAAAGTATGTCATCGCAGAGGAAACTCGCCCATCATGCTGAGAATAGAATTGAACGTCTTCGAAATGTGATATTGAAGGCGACTCTCATTGGGGGAATGTATGGTGCCATGGTATCTGTCCCCACAGAACTGTTACTTAGATGGAGATCACCATTCTATAGAGCTTTCGGACTACGAATTAGAATCTTCTATCATACTATCTGGATCGCTGCTGGTGCATCATTCCGTACGGAACGTGCTGTGATCCAATTTGAAAACATTGTGAGACATGAGGAAGAACTACGTCGTCAACAATTAATAGAGGAAAGTGTTTTGAGCGGCGAATATACTAAAGAACAAGAAGGACTGCGTCTGCAAAGACATAAATAAGTCATGAGGCAAAATTCACATCTATAGGAACTTCCAAATCAGCAAATAGACTTTCGTACTCTTCAAAAATATCGGTGTTAAGGATCCAATCCTGTAATAGGTTGACATGGTTTGAACCTGGTTTTATTGGGTTCTGGAATTCGTTGAACAGCGAGTCCGGAGAATCATTTGCAATCCAGTAATGAGTGTACTCACTTATTTGAACGACTTCGGGTGATTCCAAAAAGTCGGAAAATTGCTGGCTAAATTGAACGAGTTCGGTACTAGACAAGCTTTCCAAAAGGTTCTGTGCGTGTTTTAACGAGGGGTTATTCACATTAAACACTGGCTCACTGTCGCTTTCCAAGCATCGATCTAGTAAACTGCATTTTTTGTACAACCTGTAGTTCAAATAGTCTTGGTCTCCCATGATAGCCAGGACTTTAACGCAACGTCTTATGAGCTGACTTAAGATCGGCAACAACGCTTTGGCAATTGACTGTTTTTCACCTGGTTTACTTGACATCACCATAATTCTGACTCCCCAATAGAGTAGAAACTGAATGCTTTTGTAGATCGAACTAGTAATTGGATAGATTAATAACATGATATGATCAGAGAATGTCGTCTTGAGACGATTGAAGCAGTAGAATGCTAATTCCAGTTGTTCAAATAGTGCTTCCATATCATAATGCATAGTGATAGCGTAATCATGAATCATACTATTGCGTTCAAAATGAAACAGTAAGTAGGAGTTGATCATGAAAGATAAATGGTTGAGGCTCAATTGCATTCTTATGTCTACCAAAGTGGAATTCACCGACATTAAATGGGAACTTTCTAGTTCTTGTTGAAAACGTTGTCTTTCAACAGCGAGATACTTGGTAGCAGCCAAAAGATCAACCACTCGCGGCCTTTCGTTGACTTTATGAAGTTTTACGAGCAAATCCTGTAACACTGGAAATATGGCTTTCATCTTCTTAATCCGTTCATTCACAAAACCCGAGTTCCCCAATGGCTCTGGTTCATGGTCACTATTCTCTAGTAAAAGAACTGGAGTTTTTCCGTAGGCAATTGAATGTTCCATGTCCATGTCCAAACAAGTCCACCAGAGTCTGTTCCAAAGGGCTTGGAACCCGACGTTTGAGGGAATATAGAATTCAGCACTCGATTTGTCTCGTATAGGGAATCTCAAAGCACGGTTCACCCCCATTCCAAGACCCATTGTACAAATTAAACCATTGAAAAAGTAACCGTCAGTGCCATCACCACCATCACTGTCTTCCAAGCACATGATCTGATAAAACCTTAGCATTATGCATAGCTGAAATACTTCGATTCCTGGCTTCCGTATATAATTGACCAGATTCAAAGAGCTATGAATCAAATGAAGAACATCTGCCTGAATTGGTTTCAACATACAGTATTGCTGTGCTAACAGCGGCTCACCAATCTGTTGTTTAAGAAATAATGACTGGTACGAGAATCTCATAGCCAGTAGTAGGATTGCGACGTTGATAATATCCACTTTCTCGCGAAAATTAATCCCCACGCGGCCATTTTCCTCTTGCATAATCTTATCAATTTTTTGCCTAAAATCCTCTTCAATCAAGACTGGGAAAAATGGGTGCAAATTTTGGAAAAAGTTATCAAGGTGGAGCGATATAATTGTTTTGGATGGCAAAACAGCCTCCATTTGAAGACGTAATCTGGTCTTGTCATCGCCGTTATAATTTACTATGTTTTTGGACATTTGACTGCCTTTTTTTCGAATTTTCACTTGTCTTTGCAACTCGTCTATTTTACCTTCACCCCTGTTATCAGGATTTTGTAATTGTACTTCCTCCTTGAACCTTCGAAAGTCGTCGAATAAACAGCACACAAATGGATCTGCTCTCCATAACTTGCTCCGTTGAAATGATCCTACACATTGAAATCTATTCTTCTTGGCCATATGCAGGGCAGAATTGGGATCGGGCTCCCCTTGAATAAAACTGACTGTATGCAAAGATTGTGGTGCACGCAAGGATAAGTCAGACTCCAAAGCTGCCAATCTGGCCCTCAGATCACAGATCTCGGATATTGAATATTCTTTTCTCGTTATCACAGTCTCGGGAGCTCCAAAGGATGGACGATGATTGTTTTGCTGTTCAGTAATTGATGATGTACTGAAGTTCAGTACTCCTACTAAAGAACCTATAGCTACACCTTTGTCCGTCTGTCCCGTATCACCTCCTCCTGATGAGGTGTCCGAGGCCTGTTGGGCCCTCCAAAGGTCTGGACCGTCATATTCACAGGGTAAACTCGACAAAGTGCAACGGTTGCAGATTGGACGCACACGGTTACATTTGACCTTCCGGCGACGACAACTAAGGCACGAATGTGGAATACGGCGTCTTTTCTTCACGAATTCATTGGGATCGAGAGTCATTATCAAACATTTAAAGTATCATAGTCCCGAAACGGAATTCACCGAGTGCGAAATCCGTTCAGTCAATAACATTTTTTCTCGAGAGAGGTAATATATTGATTATGTAATCATGCTTAAAAACTAGTTTCTCCTTACCCGACACCAGGGACCGGACTAACTGATCCAGATGCGGCCCTTGTAAATTATTTCGGTACTTCCGGTCGGGAAATTTTCGTCTAGTTTCCGATTCCAACTCAGATGCATGTAGTTGTTACCACAATATCCTGCAATGGCCACATCGAGGAGAACTTAAGGGCTCTCAACTAATTTTGACCCCGGGATACCCCGGAAAATTCTTCAAATGACAATCCGTACACCCTTACACCCCGAGGTGGAGAAACTGGGGAACCTAACTCTCCGGCTTGAAAAACAAGTAAAAAAACTAATCAATTAACTATTGACAAAGTCCCTGCTATAATTAGTGCTGTTGTAGCTTCTGAATCTTGTTCATTCCACGTAATGACAGACGCCGAACATGACAGACGCCCACCAAGCGTGCCAATGGATCTTACAGACCAAAATTTAGTGGAAGAAACAGAATCTGTTCGGGACAAGCGCAGCGTGAAGGATCTAGAAAAATCTATAAGTCCAGTGTCTGCTGAGGTGAGTATGGATGTGAGAAAAGATGGCTTTTCTTCGTCCGCATCTTCAGTGTCAGCCACAACGGTAGGTGCACAGACTCCACAAGCAGGTCTTCAAGATGGGTGTATCACTCCAACCAATGGTTCTCCAAAAGCAGATGTACCCCCACGTAAAAGATCAAAGGTTTCGCGTGCATGTGATGAATGTCGTCGCAAGAAGATACGATGCAATGCCCAATTGGATATGGCAAATTCCGAGGTGGTAAAGGTATGCGCCAATTGCGAAAAGACTGGAGATTTATGTTCTTTCAATAGAGTTCCTCTTAAACGGGGACCTTCCAAGGGTTATACCAAGACCAGTGAACATAGTCCACAACCAAGCACTATTGTGTCACATGGGAGCCATACACAACTACAAATAGCGGGTCAAGCTACCTCTTCTCCGGAGATTCAGCCCGCACCTATTTTTCCTATTACTACTCAAGCACCTTCCAGTCCCCAAGTCATTCTACCCCCGCTCAATTCGCACATTCTACCTCCCCTTCGTGGACGCTCAACCTCCGTTTCTGCGCCGGGCCAGCATGGCTCTCGACAACAGCCAATTTTTTGGAAAGTTCCATACGAAATGCCACAATTGGATAGTCGACGGAATTCTATCGACTCTGTTTCATCATCTATCAGTGGAACTTTCCCTGTAGTTCCAGTTGGTTCAGTTACTTCTCCAAAAGTGCGTGCTAGCTTTGGCCTCGACAGTATTGCCACATCCGACTCTGAAGATGAATTTCTCAATAACAATTATTCCAGATTGTCGCGGTCAAGCTTCCAAGTTCCTATGATCTCGAACAGGGCCAAAGAGGACACAATCAGTCCTGTGCCTTCCTCTCATAGTCTTCAAAACTTGAACCAGAACTTTGCCAGACTAGCCATCCCTGCTCCATTTCAAAAACCAGGACTGCTTCTCAAATCTATTGAATTCAATTTAGACCTATATTACTCAAAATTGCATAACCAATACCCCGTGTTGATGAAAAAGTCACAAGTACTTGAATGTTTGGAAAATATGAACATGGAAGAGTTTGCCACCGTTATGGAACTGTTTAATTCATCCCTACAAGTTCTTAATTCGATAGATGTCAACTTTGACTTCAACGTTATTATTTCCAACTTTCAACAAATCTCACTGCTCTATGCTTCGAAGTCGTTTATTCACAACCATCAACATGCAAATTTGGTGTTTCTGATGACTTTGGTTATGTTGAATTATTCTGTTTTGCTTTCGGGTCACGAATATTCAATCGGATTATCAATTTCTTTCTCTATATTCAATGATTGGAAGATCTATAGGGAATCCATTAACTCTCCTGCATTCCAATTATTTGTCCACTTGATGGTGTTTGACACTTTGTTTGGAATTTCCTTTGGAACTCCCAAGAACACAAGTTTAAGTGGTTCCTTCACTGCCACTTATTTACAATCATATATTCAATCATTGGAAACGACAGAAACTCAAACCTTGGAATACCAAATCATAGGTCTGAACACGTTTTTACTTCCATCAAGTGAAGGTACAATTATGGAACAAAAGATGACCAGCTTTACCGTTCTTGACGAAAACATCAAATTCTTGGCCATACTGAGAACAGAACTTGATCTTTATTTTCAATTCGTCACTTTTCAAACAGCATTAGAGAAACTGGTTTCCAAAGAGGTGGATGATTTTGTATTTGAGTTGCAATTGGACTTTTCCAAACTTTGCAAACGATTAATCAATCTCATCGACGAGCAATTGGATGATCTCGAATTACCAAAAATACACCCACTCCTGCCATTCATAATAACCAAATGCTATAAAGTACTGCTCGCTCTCAAGACTCTTATTTCCTCGCTCATTCTTCTCAATAATGTCACCAACAACGAGGACTTTAAAACAAGATTACCCAAGCTCATGGCATCTGTTGATACCAATATGTCAAGGATGACTAACCTACGCGTCTCTGTTGTCTTCATCAAGGCCCTCCTAATATCTTTCAAGAAAAAAGAACCAATACAGTTGGATCTACCTTCTAGCTCAAGTTCAGAGGTGTTGCTTAAAGGGTGGTGCTCTAGCTCAATTGAATTCCTTCAATCCAATTTCACAAGAGATTACAGAGATGGTTGGTTTTCCTAAAAAGAACTTTCATTACTTACATAAATCACCATTTTTGAGTTTGATTTTGCAATCCTTCATCATTGAAACCTCTGGCGTTCTTATTTGCACCACGAGTGCCTTGGTCACCCATTTGGCTTCTGACGTTGTTGTCCATTTGATCATCAAAGTCGTCAGCATATTGGCCACCTCTGGTCTGTTGAGCACCACCTCTGGTCTGTTGACCGAGTCTGGTTTGTTGTCCTCCTCTGGTTTGTTGGCCACCACCATATTGGTTGGAAGATTGGTCATAATCAAATTGATCGGCGTCTCTTCCAGCTCCACCTTGTCTGCCCATACCTTGGCCACTTCTTCCAGGTTGGTTTCTGGTCTCAAAGTCGTCGTAACCTTCTTTTTGGTCACCAGATAGCTTGTCGGAGAGTTTGTTCATTAAGTTAGACATTTTGATATAGCTCAATACAGGTAATGTTCTACTACTTATACACTATTGAGAGTTGCTGCCTGCTTCAAAAGCAAGCAACCCACTTACGCCTCATATGCAACTCTCCTATGCAACCCTCTCTATTCGTATAGTTACTCAACCTATCTTCTAGTTGCTTTCGTGATTGCCACACCTGACACCTCTTCCCCACCTATGAATTATTTGTTCGACTTCCTTTTTTTAACTATGACTATTGCCAAACCGTTCGCTCTGAGGCGGCCACGGGGGATTGTTTTCGATATGGACGGAACATTAACACAACCTCAAACTACCATGTTTGCGGATATGCGCAAGGCTTTGAATATTGAACATCGCAAGGTGGACATATTGGATCATCTCAAGACACTTCCGGAGGACGAGCAGCTTGCTGCAGATGCCAAATTGGCTGATATAGAGGAAAGTTATATGCTTAATACTAAAGCTACTGTGGGGGTTGTGGAGATGTTGAATTATTTGAAGGAAAATGGGATAAAATACACGGTTTGCACTAGGAATCTAATGAAACCTGTTCAGCATATGCTCGACACGCATTTGGCTGGAATCAAATTTCATGAGCCAATTATTACACGGAGCTTCCAACCTCCTAAGCCGTCGCCAAAACCATTGCTCCATATCGCATCTACGTGGGGAATAGATCCCAAAGATATGGTGATGGTTGGAGATTCTTCAGACGACATGTTAGCTGGTCTAGCTGCCGGATTTGTTACGGTTCTCCTTCGTCATCAAGATAATGAGAAAGTAGAGCGTGAACTTCCTCGTATAGATTATACAATTAGCGAATTCCACGAGTTGATCAACTTACTAGAGAATAAAGCTATCTAAGCATGATATTATTTGTTCGGGTAATGTATTTCACTCCCTTGTAAGGTTTGACATTCGCCCCAAGACCACCAAGAACTCTCAATGAATCCACTTTAATCATACTTGGCACAGATCCTTTGTTTGAGTAGGAAACTGTGACAAAGTCCGGCTTTGCTGTGGCTTGAGTTTGGTCGTCGTTTAATATTTGGCCTCTAAAAGTACAACTGATTCCAGTAGGTAACATGTTTTCAAGAACCCATTCGTAATCGTCTTTCTTAAGTTGTAAATCCCCATGGGTGATTCGTACTGCTCGAATAGAAACGTTCGGTTTGATGTGAAGTTGCAATTTCAGATCCTCAATGAACTTCACCCCGTTGAGCATTTTGGTCTGTAGCTTAATTTCGAACTCATTCTTTTCTATTCCAAGTCCACCCACTAGTTCCAAATCCACCACACCCATGTAATTCCAGATATTGAGGGGGTTTTCTGTATCAAGGAGATTTATTTTGTAATTCATCAGATCGAATTTTTGATCAGGAGGAATGAATTGAAGAATCCCTGGTGTGTTTATCCAGCTATCAATATCCACAGATCTATGAAATCCAGGCAATCCAAGATTGTGCTTGTTAAGATTCAACACCATTTCAACTGTCGGAGTTCCACTAAGTGAACCATTAAATTCCACAACTCCGTCGATTATGGCGACCACAGGATCGCTTTTCTTTGTGTTCATCAAAGGATTGTAATAGGTAGAAGAACCATAAGAGTTACCTGACATCTTGGAAGCAGGCACGATCCAGCTGATGTTTTCAGTAATGTCCACCAACATCTCGTTTTGGGTATGTTTGACATTTACCATTCTCCAAGGTATCTCATTACCTGACTTTTCATATATGCAGGAGGATGGCAATAAGCTCTTTGATGCTTGTACGGAATTGGAATGAAGACTAGAGGTTGAAGAGGATGCATGCATCAAGGACGAACCTTGGGCGAGAGAATTGATGGAATTTGAAGCCGTATCCTGGATCTGTTTGGTGGTTGAAATTAATTTGTTGAGTAAACTATTTGATGGAAGAAGTTCATGCAGTTGATCATTGTCGGTCAAATACGGAAAAGACCCATCAACCATTTCTTGTAAAACCATCAACAATTTATGAGTATTGGATTCTATTCTCGCCGAGTTTAAGACAGAATCTCCAAGAAATGATTTGACGGCGATGGAGAATTCGTCCAGAAACTGTAAATATTGTAGATCATTCACCCTGTAGGAGATCTTTACTATTTGTCTCGAAGTTGACTGGTCGTTCGGTTCCTCTTCGTCATCTGAATCTTCGTCCTCACTTACCACATCGATATACTCAGGGGATGTTTCTCCGGCAATTAAAACATGCACATTGTCTATTTTGCGCCATGCTACACGCCAATTGGAATCAATATCTATGACAGGATCCAAATTTTGAAAAATCGATCGTGAACCGTTAGTCTCTTTGTCCATACCAAGACCAGCCAATCGATCGATGACATATTGGATAGTAGGACTTGGAGAACTGAGCGGATGTTCAAATACAGCAAGACTAAGTTAGATAAGAAAAAAAGCCAAACTTACTTTCGATCGTCCACGATATACAAACAATCTATCAGACCCATAAACAATTAAATAGGAATAATATTTTACGTGGAGGCATATCTTAAAATTACAAGCTACTATGGGTCAATTCCATCATTTCCTACCAGAACAACAATTTCAAACCTACAAATAAGTTAGCAAATGCTTGAGAAACCTCAAGATACTCCAAAAATTGTGATTCTCCTATTCTCTATCGTCTTATTGTTTGCCTCTCCAGACTGACGTGGAAAAAAATTTATATAAATACGTGAGTCTGGTCCAGCCTTGAAAAAAAAAATAGTGGGAAAAAGGGTGTTTTTTGTTTTGCTTTGTTTGACCAAAACATCAGTCTGCTTTTTAATTTATTACCATGTCTCGTCTAGAAAGACTTGTGGTGCTCTTAGAGACAGGGTCCACGCAATTCATACGAAATACTGCGGCCGAACAGCTCAGTGATTTGGCCAAACAACATCCCGAAGAGACATTGAATCTTTTGTCTAGAGTGTATCCATTTCTCAAAAGCAAGAAATGGGAAACCAGAGTGGCCGCCTCACGCGCGTTTGGTGGCATAGTTTCATATGCTCCTCTATGGGACCCAAATTCCGAGGAGGAAACAATCAAGACCGAGCAAGAGTACGAAGTCATCAAGAAGGAATCTGAAGAGCTAGATTTACAACAATTAGTGCAAAACTCAGAAACTTCGTTCCTCTCATTCGACGAGTGGAATCTTCTTGATATTCTTCAGTCAGGCCGAGTCTTATTAGCAACATCAGGAGCTGAGTTCGCAATTAAGGACTCTGGAACAACACCAAAGAAAATCAAGACCGAGTTCACAGCAAAATTAGGTGTCGACGACATTAGCGAGTCTCCTACTCCAAAGGAGGAAGTTATAGACAGTCCAATAGATGAAGATTCAGAAATCATAGACCAGCAAGCCTCGTCAAGACCACAACAATCGGCGAGAATGCGCGCAATGGCCAAACGGAAGGCAAAGTTTGCAAAATCAGGCCCTAGCAGGAGCGAACCACTTGATTTGTCTCAAAGCAGTGTCAGTAGAAAGCTTACTTTGGATGGAGCGGTTAAAAACGAACCAGAGGACCCCAATGGTTCAGGAAATCCGAACGTCAACATCACCTCTCAGTCCAATGGGACCAAGCTCGTGGTGGAACAGAAAGTGGCCGATATATCACCTATCTTACAACTTCATGCAAAGGTGGCTCATTTGGTTTGGCAATTTCAAGGAGTTTACGAGCTGCTTCTCAAAGACTTGTTTAGTGATACTTGGGAAAAAAGACACGGTGCAACTATGGGGCTCCGGGAGCTTGTCAAATATCAGGCAAGTGGTGCTGGACGTATAAAAGGCCGTTCCAGAGAGGAAAATGATGATTTGAACAAGAGAACGTTAGAGGATCTATCTGTCAGATTAATCACTCTTCTTTCAATGGACAGGTTTGGGGATTATGTTTCTGATACTGTTGTTGCCCCGGTCAGAGAAAATGCTGGGCAGACTTTGGCTGCGCTCCTCTTACACCTTCCTGAGGATACTGTCATAAGGACTTTTGGTGCAATCACCCAACTGATTAAACAGGATTTCAGCTATTTGGATTATAAAACAACATGCTGGGAAGCCAGGCATGGAGGCATGCTTGGTTTACGTTACTTTGTTAGCATTAGGACAGATCTGTTGTTCAGCCACACTGAACTTTTGGATGCTACTATAGAAATGGTCCTTTTCTGCTTGACCAATAATGCAGATGATGATGTTCAATGCGTTGCTGCCTCTACACTGATTCCGATTGCGAGCGAATTCGTCAAATTGAAATTGGATGTAGTGTTTGAAATCGTCACTGTTATTTGGCAGGGACTCACAGATTTGAAGGATGATCTTTCGGCATCTATTGGTTCTGTTATGGATTTATTGGCCAAACTTTGTTCGCACACGGAAGTCTTAGATAAGATGAAGGAATATGCTACTGATAATGAAGAATGCAGTTTCAAGCATTTGATACCTCGGCTATTCCCATTTTTAAGGCACTCGATTACAAATGTGCGTAAATCCGTGCTTAAGACTTTACTTGCATTTTTGGAAATTAAAGATAGTACTGTCAAAAACTGGATTGATGGAAAGGCATGCAGACTGATCTTCCAGAACTTACTGGTGGAACAGAATCCTGATGTCCTGGACCTCTCCAAAACAGTGTACAATACAATGGTGGAAGAAATTTCCCATCGTGAGCAAGGATTAATCGACACTATCTTTGCAGAACATATCCACCCGCTATTATCGTTGTTGATGACTCCAATTGGAGTGGCCAGATTCAACTACTCGATGAACCCAAATTGCATTCTACGTCCAAGCGGACAAACTCTCAGTTTGACTGATGTTCCCTTGACTGGTTTCAATATCGAGGAGATGATACCAAAACAGAAGAAAAGAAGGCTATCGGAGGACAACCGTGGATCCAAGAACGTTAAGCAGGAACCTGTTGGTATACCTGAGACTGAATATGACAATGCCGTGAACATTGACGCGCCAATGATCAACGGAGATCTGACACTTGTGGGTCGCGAGACTCTACATAGAACCAGATTGGCCGCTGCAATTGCCCTTGGCCAGACACTTGCTCGTTTTGACACGATTGAAAATTTAAAGCCAGTGTTTGCGAGTCTGGAAATCTACTTTAAGGATCCGCATTCAACTCCTAGATTGTTTGCGTGTGTTGTCTTGGAAGAGTATTGTGACCTGATGATTACCATGGACAAACCAATAGATGAGTCTGTGAAATCCCAATTTTTGCCAATATTGAACGATGCCCTTGCTGAGCCAGATAAGCTTCCTTCATTCAGGGAATTCGTGCCAACTTTAAAGGGCTTGAGGACTCAATGTCTTCAGTTATTTCAAATCTTCAGAGAACAAGGTAAAGTGTCATCCGGGAAGCTTCCAACACTTCCAGTATTGGTTCAAGGTGAAAAAGAGGCTGGTCCTGACGCCTTTGGTATTGATCTCGCAACGATGGTGATAAATGAAGTTTATGCTAAGCTTCTCAAATCCCTTACACCCATGTACAAAATCACTGCATTACCATCGTTGGAGGATGCAAAGCATAGAATCAGTATGGGTGTTTCAGAGGCCATCGCTGCGAAAACGAATAGGTCGACTGGTATACTAGCCTCTTACTCTTCCGCTGTATTGAAACTTTCAGGATTACCAAAGAAGCTTAATCCAATCATCAGATCTTTGATAAATAGTATCAAAAACGAGGAATCGCCATTGTTGCAAGCACGGACTGCCTCAGTGGTCTCTCGCCTGATTGTGGAGTTGAATAAGGCTGGCAAGAGCGGACCAGCTGAAAAGATGGTCAAGAATCTATGTGCATTCTTGTGCGTTGATACCTCGGAAGTTCCCGAATTTCTGCCAAATAAGAGATTCTCTGATATTGTTCTCTCGTTGAGAAAGGAAGATCCAAAGAGCGATCCTGTAGAAAGTGCAATTGCAGAGAGAGAAATTTTACTTGCGAAGATTAAAAGGCGTGGAGCAAAAATTGCGCTTGAAAACTTGATTGATACATACAAGGCTGACGTTTTCAAGGAAATTCCAGTCTTGCAGCAAACAATGTTTGGTCCTCTGTCGAATCTGACCACTACAGATCTTGAAGATAAAGAAGGACAGCAGGCTGTTGATTCTCTGGAATTGTTACGTGTCTTGCTAGTTAGAATGGACAAATATCTTCAATTGATGGTGGTTGATAAGCTTCCTCTTATTTTAGAGGGATTAAAGTCGACTTATTCAGTGTTCCGGTATTCAGCAGCCAAATGTTTTGCCACCATTTGTGCAACTATCCCATCCACTGGATTCCAGTTTTTTGTCAAAAATGTTCTTCCAATGCTCAACAATGCTTTGGATTTGAAGGATAGGCAAGGAGCAATTGAGTGTGTTTATAGACTTGCAGTCGTTATGGGCTCTGAAATCCTTCCTTATGTTGTGTTTTTACTTGTCCCTGTTCTTGGAAGAATGAGTGATACTAATCACGATGTGCGTTTACTCGCTACCACCACCTTTGCAATGATCATAAAGTTAATTCCTTTAGAAGCTGGTATTCCTGATCCTCCAGATATGCCTCAAGATTTGATTGGAGGCAGAGACAAAGAACGAGAATTTATTCAACAAATGATGGATCCGTCCAAGATCAAGCCATTTGAACTTCCGGTTGCAATCAAAGCTACTTTGAGGAAATACCAGCAAGAAGGTGTCAACTGGCTGGCTTTTTTGAACAAATATCATCTTCATGGAATTCTTTGCGATGATATGGGTTTGGGCAAGACACTACAGACAATCTGTATTGTTTCCAGTGATCATCATATGCGCGCCGAGGAGCACAAGAAGTCTCAGTCCATTGAGACCCGCAAACTTCCTAGTCTGATAATATGTCCGCCTTCGTTGACTGGACATTGGGAACAAGAGTTAGACGAATATGCACCATTCTTGAAGGTAGTTGTTTATGCTGGCTCCCCGTCTGCAAGATCCTCGGTTCGCCCTCAACTTGTTGGTGCTGATGTAATTGTTACTTCTTACGATGTTGTGCGTAACGATGTCGATTTTGTCAGTTCGGTGGACTACAACTACTGCGTTTTGGACGAGGGTCATATTATAAAGAATGCCAACACCAAACTGACACAGTCTGTGAAAAGAGTCCGTGCTGAACACCGGTTGTTGTTATCGGGTACACCAATTCAGAATAATGTTCTGGAATTGTGGTCATTGTTTGACTTTTTAATGCCTGGTTTCCTGGGTACTGAAAAGATGTTCCAAGAAAGATTTGCCAAGCCGATCGCTCTTTCTAGAACCAGTAAGGGTCCCAAAGAACAAGAAGCAGGAGCCCTAGCTTTGGAAGCTCTCCATAAACAAGTTCTTCCGTTCATGTTGCGCCGTTTGAAGGAAGACGTTCTTTCTGACTTACCACCAAAGATCATTCAAGATTACTATTGCGAACTGTCCAATTTGCAAAAACAATTATACAAGAATTTCATTCAAAAGCAAAAGACAACTGTTGAACAAGACTTGAAATCAATTACTGATGAGTCGCAGGGCAAGCAACACATCTTCCAAGCTTTGCAGTATATGCGGAAGCTTTGTAATCATGCCGCTTTGGTGCTCACTCCAAAACACCCACAGTATACTGAGGTGATGAAATATTTAAAGACCAATGGCATGGGTATTAGAGACATTGAGCATTCACCAAAATTGATGTCGTTACGCAATTTGCTTCTCCAATGTGGAATAGGTACAGAGGGCGAACAGAAGGGTGTAATGTCGTCTGAAAACGTCATTTCACAACATCGTGCTCTTATTTTCTGCCAGATGAAGGATATGCTGGACATGGTGGAAAACGATTTGCTAAAGAAACATATGCCTGGAGTAACCTACCTTCGTCTGGATGGCTCCACTGAACCACGGAAACGTCAAGATGTTGTTCGGAAATTCAATAACGACCCGTCGATCGATGTGTTGTTGCTTACAACCAAAGTTGGAGGATTGGGATTGAACTTGACAGGCGCTGACACGGTCATATTTGTGGAGCATGACTGGAACCCGATGAATGATCTTCAGGCTATGGACCGTGCGCACAGACTTGGTCAGAAAAAAGTGGTGAATGTTTACCGATTGATTACGAAAGATACATTGGAGGAAAAGATTATGGGATTGCAGAAATTCAAAATGAATATAGCGTCCACCATTATCAACCAGCAAAACTCTGGACTGGCGTCGATGGATACGAACCAGCTGTTAGATCTGTTCGATTCTGAGCATGAAGTTACCAAAGAAAAAGAACGCGAGAAAGATAAGATTGGAGCAGACTCTAAACTCGAGGAGTTGGACGTTCCTAACGAAGTGGGTCTCACCGGAAAGGCTGGAAGCGCGGTGAATGAGCTAGCTGAGCTTTGGGATGAAAAGCAGTATGAGGAAGAATACAATCTTGATACATTTATCAAGACTCTTAAATGAAAATGACTAAATAGAAAAGAATTCAAAGAAATATTACTAAAAAAAGTAATTCTTAGCCGGGAGAATCTAAAACATTGTGTTCACAATAGGAAATTATTGTCTATTAATATTGTGCATTGTTTCTATTGTTCCTGGATCAGTTTATTGTACATTACTATAAAATCTCCGATCGCCACGTGAAATGCATCATGCGTTTAAATCGACATATAAGACAATAGTTAGACAATAGGAACAATACAAAATCAGCAATCACCAAAGCAGCACTTGACTAAATGTGTCGCTGGCGGTGGAAGAGCATTTTTTAGAAGCCGGGAGGAACAGAGTGAAAAAAAAAACAATTGCCATTATAATTTATCTGTTATGAACCAGCAACTTATAGCGCAGCAAATGAATGGTAATCCTGTCCCAATGGTATCCCAGGAGGCGTCATCTCTGGAAGCCCGCTTCGCGCAGGAAAATGCCGAGACATGGATTGCGATCGGAAGCTGTGCTGATACAATTGGTAATGTTGAGAAGGCGGTCGAGGCATTTTCCACGGCCTTGCGCTATACCCCCAATAATCCCAAGGCGTTGACCCAGCTTGCGAATGTATACCGCACTCGTGATGCTTTTGCCGAAGCAGCAGATTTGTACCGCAGAGCGCTATCACTTGACCAGAATAATGGTGAAACGTGGGGTCTTCTTGGACATTGTTACTTGATGTTGGATGACCTACAAAGCGCCTATACTGCTTATCAGCAAGCTCTTTTGAATTTGCAGAACCTAAGTGTGCCAAAACTTTGGCACGGAATCGGTATTCTGTATGACAGATATGGTTCATTAGAGTATGCAGAGGAGGCTTTTGTTCGGGTGTTAGAAATGGACCCTCAATTTGACAAGGCCAACGAAATCTATTTCAGATTGGGAATCATATATAAGCTTCAAGGGAAGTTGTCCAAGGCTTTGGAGTGCTTTAACTACATTCTATCGATGCCTCCTGCCCCTCTCACACAGACCGATGTCTGGTTCCAGATCGGCTCAGTTCTCGAGCAAAACAGAGACTTTAACGGGGCCAAGGAAGCATATGAACGTGTTCTTCAAAATAACCCAAATCACTCCAAAGTTCTGCAACAGTTGGGATGCCTCTATTCTCAACAAGAGGCTCCATTCCATGACTTGGAAGTTGCACTCCAATTACTCAGACAATCTATTGAACTTAACAACACAGACGCACATTCGTGGTACTACCTAGGCCGTGTCTACATGTCTAAACAGGATTATCCAAACGCATATGAAGCATTCCAGCACGCTGTCAATATTGATTCAAGAAATCCAACATTTTGGTGTTCCATTGGTGTTCTCTATTACAAAATCAGTCAATATAAAGATGCTTTGGATGCATACACTAGAGCTATTCGTTTGAATCCATACCTATCAGAGGTGTGGTACGATTTGGGAACTCTATACGAGACTTGCAATAACCAGATTGGCGATGCTCTAGATGCATACCATCGGGCTGCTTCTCTTGATCCTAATAATCCTCATATTCAGGAAAGACTTCTGCAGCTTACCAAATATCAAAAAGAAGGTGGTGCTCCTCCACCACCACCTCAAAGTCACCATCAGCTCACTATGCCTACGCAACAACAGGTTCTCCAACAACAGCAACAGCAACAACAGCAACAACAGCAGCAAAGTACCGGACCTGCTCCAGCTCCACTACAGGTTGGTGGTCAACAGCTGACCAGTTCCGTACAACTTCCGCCACCTAAGTTTGAGAAGCAAACTCTAGAGTCGGACGAGAAGTCCAATGGAACCAAAAGAGAAGCTGATGAGCAAATTGATGAACAGGGCAAGAAGCAGAAAGTTGAAAATCTTGATTCATCTGAGCCTGTGGAACCCGCAAGATCTGCTGAACCTAGTGAGCCTGCTGAGCCTACGGAGCATGATGAAATCACGAAATCTTCGAACCTTTCGGAATCTTCAGTATCCGCTGATTCTGCCGAACTTTCGGAATCAAAACCAAAGGTGAGCGAATCTTCTGATCCGATACCTGAGGCCAAGGTTGAAGACCCTACTATCGAATTAAAACCGGTGGAAAAAGAGGAGGCAGATGAACTTAAGAGCACGACAGAAGAAATTAAGGAAGAAGAAGTGCAACGAGCTGTGTCTAGTGAGGCGCCTGTGCGAGAGATTGAGGAGGATGAGGATTATGACGATGAGGATGAAAAAGAAAGTGAAGAGGCGCCAGATACTGAAGGAGGTGCTTCTGTCGAAAATGGAGACGTGACCAAAGAGGAAAGCAACGAAATCCCTTTGGCTCCAGTGGAAACTGTGGTCGAAACGGACGACAAGAAATTAGATGATAATGCGGTCGAAACGGAGAAGTAGTGGGTAGATTGTGAATTAGTACTATGTAAGCGATTATGTCATTCTATAATTGAATCGAGAAACTCTTTGATTTGGACCAGTGCATGTGCCTTTACGTCATCAGACACCATCTCCAATGCTTGTGGTTGTAGCTTGTTGACTATATCCACGAATCGTAAGTCCTGTGGGTCGGCTGTGCTAGATATCGTTTCGGAGACTAATTGTGCAAATTTCTCAGTCCAGCCAGAATTTGCGAGTTGAATCTTCAAAGAGTTGTATATGTCTTGATATTTGCCGGAAGCTATGAGTTCTTGTTCAATCCTGGCCTTTATATCCTGGGACGACATAAGTTCATAAATAAATAAAATATTCAGGTGTCTGGTGTATTTATGTTGAGAAGATTTGGTACTGGATTTTTGAGGAGAATGAGCAGCAATCTGAATTTAGAAGGTGCTAAGGTACTGAGAACCCATCCAATGGGCAATGATGAGGCTAAGTGGGTGAAACTGGATAAGATTGAGTACAAAGGACCAGATGGGAAGCAACGGGAATGGGAGATGGCGTCTCGTACGACTCGGCCTAAAGGTTCCAAGGTGGATGGGGTGGGGATCATTGCCATTGTCGAAAAAGAGTCCGGTGCACAAGTGGTACTACAGAAGCAATTTCGTCCTCCTGTAGATGGTGTGTGTATTGAGATGCCAGCTGGGTTAGTCGATCCCAACGAGACTCTGGAGCAATGTGCATTGAGAGAACTGAAAGAGGAGACTGGATACATAGGAAAGGTGTTACAAACGGGGCCTGTTGTGTACAACGATCCGGGATTTTGCAACACAAACACTGTGATTGTGACTGCTAGTGTTGACATGTCAGATCCCCGGAATCAGAACCCTGAAACTAGTTTAGAGGAAAACGAGTTCATTGAGACATTTACCGTGCCATTGGCTACATTTTATGAGAGCTTGGAAGACCTTGCTAATCAGGGTTATAAATTGGATGCCAGGTTACAGATCGTTGCTATGGGGATGAAATTAGCAAAGATGTATAATTAAGTGGGGTTCTGTGTTTAAATAATGGGAAAAATTAATGTCAATATAGCTTTTGGGATCATCGGAAGAGAATTGGCGGGTTCACTGGGTTCAGCAACACGTTTCCATAAATTCAGCCCGAAACACATCACAACGGCCCTTTCCACCATTTCCATAATTTTGTATACCCATTAGGTGGGTCAATCACACCTGCTTACAATTTTTCTTGTCCAAATCTATTTAAGTCTAATTTTAGGCAATGGCTAGACCAAGGGTAAGCTTCAAATCAGTCAATTCGCTAACCACCAGCTCATTCTTTTAGTGCGACATGGCGAGTCTCAAGGTAACAAAGACAAATCTGTCAACAGATATGTTGCTAATCACAAGATACCTTTAACTGACAAAGGACATCGCCAAGCAGTTGAGGCCGGTATGCAACTCAAAGAGGTGCTTAAACCGGACGACACTGTTTGTTTCTATACATCACCATATAGGCGCGCACGGGAGACCCTGGAACACATTCTCGAAGCGCTTGAAGAAACGAACCTCCAGTACAAAACCTATGAAGAGCCTCGAATGAGGGAACAAGATTTTGGCAATTTCCAGGGAACAGGAGAGGAAATGGAGGAAATATGGATAGAGAGAGCTCAGTATGGTCATTTTTTCTATAGAATTCCCCACGGAGAGAGTGCAGCCGATGTATATGACCGATGTGCCTCATTCAATGAGACCTTGTTTCGACAATTTAGCAAGGCAAACTTCCCTTCTGTACTAGTCCTGGTTACTCATGGAATCTGGACGCGTGTATTCTTAACCAAATGGTTCAGATGGAGTGTCGAGACGTTTGAGGATTTACAAAATATTCCTAATTGCAAATGGATAGTGATGGAAAGAGATGAAATGACTCATCGATATCGCCTGAATACACATCTGAATACATGGTCTGAGCTAGAAGAGAAACAACGCGAAGAGGAGGTTAAGAGAGATGCGGGAAGTGAGTTTACCTTTAACAGTACAGTGCCAATCACCCAAAACGAAGTAAATCAGGTGGTGAACGCGGAAGTTCGTGCTAAAAATGAACAGGTAGGCAAATCAGTTGAGATCAAAAGACTGTTCGATAAGTTCAAGCGGGAACCAAGCACCGGAACACAAGATGCAGACGATGATCACGAAGACCAGTCTTGTCAGAATATTGTGTGATCGACGCGCCGATCGACCACGACTGTCTCGGCCGTTCACATAGTTTTCCTAGCCTATTACGCTGAATTAGCCGACACAATCTGACAGAGGGGTGTTGTTTTGCGTCCTGACATAAATACCACCTCGATGCCAGTTTTGTAGGTCAAACGCCACGTATTCTGTGTTAACCGGAGCAAGTTGTCCCGATCGGCCCAGCGCAGCATTTATTACTTTCAAACATCCTTACCCCGGAAAGCGACCATCGGAGTGGTTTAGCACGTACTTATAAAAAGGTCATACCTATATAAACCACTGGTTTTTCGCTATTGGCAACTCAATTATAATATAAATTCAAAATGGTACGTTCCGCTTATTCACTACTCCAGGCGATCTCCTTTCATTTGAGACCGGCTGACAGCTTTCTGAACACAGAAACTAACATAGATACTAAGGCTAGACAATTTTTTGTTGGTGGTAACTTCAAGATGAACGGGTCGAAGGACTCGATCCAAACCATTGTCAAGAACCTCAATTCGGCTTCTCTTCCTTCCAATGTTCAGGTTGTGATTGCTCCTCCAGCTCCATACTTGCTATGGGCCTCTGAGAATAACAAGAAATCTACTGTTGAGGTATCCGCTCAAAACTGCTTTGATAAGGCTTCTGGTGCTTACACTGGAGAGATTTCAGCTGTTGCATTGAAGGACTTGGGTATTCCTTGGGTCATCTTAGGTCACTCTGAAAGAAGAACAATTTTCAAGGAGTCTGATGATTTGATTGCTTCCAAGACAAAGTTTGCTTTGGAGTCCGGTCTCAAGGTGATTCTCTGTATTGGTGAGACTCTGGAAGAGAAGAAGGCTGGAGAGACTTTGAACGTCTGTAAGAGACAACTTCAAGCTGTTGTTGATGTGATTTCTGATTGGACTGACATTGTCATTGCTTACGAACCAGTTTGGGCTATTGGTACAGGTCTCGCTGCTACTGCTGAAGATGCTCAAGAGATTCACAAGGATATCAGAGGGTTTTTGAGCACTGTTATTGGATCTCAATCCGAGTCTGTCAGAATCTTGTATGGAGGATCTGTCAGTGGTAAGAATGCCAAGGACTTCAAGGACAAGGCTGATGTGGACGGCTTCCTTGTTGGAGGAGCTTCATTAAAGCCTGAATTTGTTGACATTGTCAAGTCGAGAGAATAAATAGAGTAAGGTATGTTTTAGTGGTTATTTATCATCGTCTTCATTAAAGATATTCAAAAGGTCTCGTTCTAGATCCACCATGAGTTCTTTTGAAAGTTCAATTGCTCGGTCTTCGCATTTTTTGATTGACCCACTTACACTGGAGCATCTTATGATCACGTCTTGATTCAACAATTGTCGTATGAGTGTGAGGGCAGCAACTACATATCGAGTATTTTCTCTATGAATCCTAATTATTCCTGTACTTGTGCGATTAGAGAAGTATTTGATTGATAAAGAGGTGGCCATAGATAATCCATGGTCTCCAAAGTTTGTCTGCAGAGAGGACTGTATTTCCCGAACAAGCATCTTAGGGGTTATCTTGGGGTCTGAGGGACGATGGAGAGCTAAAACAGCTTCTTTTCGACTTCCATAGAACTCTTCATCGCTATTAGGTTGTAGGATTTCGAACAACAAGTATCTGGACTTGAGACGAACCATAATGAAAATTATTTTTCGACGCGCCGATCGTCTAGAATACAATCAGAGAAAAATCAACGGCAAATCTTTCTTTGTCTTTGAATCCGGCGAAGTGTATGAACATTTGCTGTATCCAGCGTCATACTCGTAACATCCGAATCATAACTCAAATTCGAAACATGTCACAACAATGGACAGCTACAAAAGTCAGAACCACGTTTCTGGACTATTTCAAATCTAAGGGACATACTTTTGTTCCATCTTCATCAGTGATTCCTCATGACGACCCTACACTTCTTTTTGCCAACGCTGGTATGAATCAATACAAGCCAATTTTCTTGGGGACTGTGGACCCTTCTTCTTCATTTGCTACTCTGAAAAGAGCTGTTAACTCTCAAAAATGTATCAGAGCTGGTGGAAAACACAATGACTTAGAAGACGTGGGAAGAGACTCTTATCATCATACTTTCTTTGAAATGCTGGGTAATTGGTCTTTTGGAGACTATTTTAAGAAGGAAGCCATTGAGTATTCCTGGGAATTGCTCACCAAGGTCTATGGTTTGAATCCTGACAGATTATACGTGACGTATTTCGAAGGAGACTCTGCCAACAACCTGGAGCCTGATTTGGAGGCTAAAAATTACTGGAAAGCTGTTGGTGTTGCTGATGACCATATATTGCCAGGTAATGCCAAAGACAATTTCTGGGAAATGGGAGATCAAGGACCTTGTGGTCCTTGTTCTGAGGTCCATTATGACCGTATTGGTGGTAGAAATGCAGCTCATCTTGTTAACCAAGACGACCCAGACGTTTTGGAAATCTGGAATAACGTGTTCATTCAGTTTAACAGAGAGTCTGATGCTTCTCTTAGATCTTTGCCAGCCAAGCACGTCGACACGGGTATGGGTTTCGAGAGACTTGTTTCTGTGCTTCAAGACGTGAGATCAAACTATGACACTGATGTTTTCCAACCTCTATTTTCTAGAATTCAAGAAATTACTGGTGTTAGACCGTACTCTGGAAAGTTCGGCAAGGATGACATTGATGGAATTGACACCGCTTATAGAGTTTTGGCTGACCATGTTCGTACTTTGACTTTTGCTCTTGCTGATGGTGGTGTGCCTAATAATGAAGGAAGAGGTTATGTTCTAAGGAGAATCTTGAGACGAGGAGCAAGATATGCTAGAAAGTACATGAACTACCCAATCGGAAAGTTTTTCTCTCAATTGGCCCCTACTCTCATTGAGCAAGTGAAGGACATTTTCCCAGAAATTGCCACCAACACCGATTCGATCTTCGAAATTCTCGATGAAGAAGAAGCTTCGTTCTCGAGAACTCTTGATCGTGGAGAGAGATTATTTGAACAATATGCTATCATTGCATCCAAGACTCCAGAACAGACTTTGGCTGGAAGAGACGTGTGGAGACTCTATGACACCTATGGATTCCCAGTCGATCTGACTAGATTAATGGCTGAAGAAGCTGGTTTGAAAATCGACGAGGACGGTTTTGAAAAGGCCAGACTCGCCTCATTGGAGGCTTCTAAAGGTACTGGAACCAAATCCGGCAAAACTCTTTTGAAGCTTGATGTTCATGCTCTCGGTGCATTGGAAGCAGATGATAGTGTTTCCAAAACGGATGACAGCTACAAATATGGCACTGAAGATATCAAGACAAAGATTGTTGGTATTTTCAACGGTAAGGATCTTATCAAAAGTACTGCAGAGACACAAGAAGGCGAACAATTAGGATTGTTACTGGAAAAGACGCCATTTTATGCTGAACAGGGTGGTCAAGAATACGATACTGGTAAGATTGTGATTGACGGTGTTGCTGAATTTGAGGTTGAAAACGTTCAAGTTTACGCAGGTTATGTTCTGCACACTGGTCACATAGTTGAAGGTAGATTTTCTACTGGTGATGAGGTTATTGCCGGTTACGACGAGCTTAGAAGATGGCCTATTAGAAACAACCACACAGGAACTCACATTCTTAATCTTGGTCTTAGAGAAGTTCTTGGTGATGGTGTGGATCAAAAGGGTTCCCTTGTTGCCGCTGAGAAGTTGAGATTCGATTTCTCAAACAAGGCTGCAGTTACTCTCGAACAACTTGAAAAGGTTGAGGGTATCTGTAACAAGATCATCAAGGATAGTTTACCTGTTTACTCCAAGCCAGTCACTTTGGATGATGCTAGATCGATTTATGGACTTAGAGCTGTGTTTGGAGAGACCTACCCAGATCCTGTCAGAGTTGTCTCTATTGGTGTCAACGTGGATGATCTTCTTGCCACCCCAGATAACAAGCAATGGTATGATTATTCTGTGGAATTTTGTGGAGGTACTCACGTCGCCAAGACCTCGGACATTAAAGAATTCGTGATTGTTGAAGAGAGCGGAATTGCGAAGGGAATCAGACGTATCGTTGCTGTTACTGGTACTGAAGCTCATGAAGTTCAACGTGTTGCCAAAGAATTTGATGGTTTACTTACATCAATTGATAAGATGTCCTTTGGAGAAGCCAAGGAGAAGAAATTGAAGGAAGTGAGCACTCAACTTGGTCAACTGACGATTAGTGTTTTGCAGAAGGCTCAACTCAAAGACAAGTTTGCCAAGATTGATAAAGCTGTGAAGGATGAAATCAAGACCAGACAGAAAGCCGATTCTAAAAAGACCCTTGACGCTGTGAAGAGCTATTTTGCTGAAAACAAAGACGCTCAATTCCTTGTCAAACATGTTGATATATCTGCAAATGCCAAGATTATCACGGAGGCCATCAATCTTGTCAAAAAGGAGAACAAGGGTAAGTCTTTGTTCTTAATAACTGGTCAAAAAGCTGACCCTCGTGTTGCTCAAGGTGTCTACATCAGCGATGAGCATTTGAGTAAGGTTCCTGCCACCGATGTGGCTAATCTTGCTTCTTCATTTATTGGAGGGAAAGCTGGAGGAAAGGGTAACATTTGTCAAGGAATGGGAACTGAGTCTTCTCAAATTGACGAAGCCATTTCAGCTGTCGAGAAGTTGTTGAAGGATAAATTAATTTTGTAAGTAAAAATAAATAATTATGTTTTCAATATTCCTCTTATTGATCTTAACTCTTACCAATGCTGTTGATCTGGATACGGATCAGTATCAATTAGAAATTCCTGGATTATCAATTCGGGATGACTTGTTTTCACATCAAGTTGAGCGGAAATTGGGAGGTGATAACTTGTTTGGACGACAATCTTTCTCAGCCACTATTGGTTTCAATCAATCACAAACTTTTGCATTTACCTTTGATCCCGCGGCAGTGAATGGGAATTTGACCATAAGCTCCACTATAAATTCCAGACCATCCAGTTGGGAGGGAGATGGCTCTGAACTGGAGCTTAAATATAGCTTTGAATATGATCTTACTTACATGGATCAAAGCTCTGAGATACAATTTAAAAATTCTAAAGCCCTGATCTCGCTGACTCAACAACAATTTAACTCACACAATATGTTGTTTGTCAGATTGTCAGCTGGAGGGTGTAAAGAGTGTGAAGAAGGGGAAACATGGTCATATACTATGGCGATTTCCTCAGGATCTATCCTTTTCAATTACACTGGAATCAATTTAATCTCCGTTGTTGACACTGATTATTCAAGTGTTCTTCTAAGTGCAAGAGATCTATGGAACAATACGGACTCTCAATTCGAACTACAATTATACAATGATACCAACTACTCTAATCTGATTGTGAATCAACAGATCAATAACAACTTTGTGATTGGACCGCGCAACTTACTTGCAATTGGAAATCTCAGTAACCAATACAATTATTATGCTGTTTTGGTTGAGGAATGGCCCGAATCAGATTTGACACTTGTTCATCAACGGATCAACTTTACTTTACGAGATTCGGAGGCATGTAAATTGCTCTACAATCTAGATTTCTGTTCAGATGTTGCATATGCAGTTCCTGCTTCAGCAGGGTATGTTAATGGTACTCAAAATGTATCCGAACTTGCCTCGATTTACGATAATAATGCCCGGTCTCAATACGTGAACTTTGATTATGCTATGCAGCAAATACCCTGTGATACCGAACTTGACGCACGATACTCTCCGATCCGAACCTGTGACGATTGCAGGCTATCCTATAAACAATGGTTATGTGCAGTGACAATTCCACGATGCTCAACGGTAAATTCCTCTTCATACAAGTCATACAACGAATTTGAAGGACGTAACGCCTTTGTTGCCGAAACTATTCAACCACCCATTGCTTACTTTGAAGTTCTACCATGTGTTAATGTTTGTGAGGCAATAGTTAGAGATTGTCCATCAGACTTTGGATTTCAGTGTCCAACTACAGACACCCTAATTAAGAAAAGCTACAGTGATGACAAGTACCTTGATGAAGGTGATTTCAATATTGCTTGTAATTCATTTACGTTCACAAGCATCACAAGTGCAGCCTCAATTTTGAGAATACCATGGACTATCTTATTGTGCATTTTGGTTGTCTACATATGATATCAACTCATCTATTCGACTTTGGCACGCTTATGTTCAGGTTCGTCGCTGTGTTCCTCATCTAACGATTTAAATTCCTCAATCAAATTGACATTTCCTTCAGTCTTGAATACTTTCTGAAGAACTTGTCCCCAGATTTTTGAATCTCTATTTTCAAAATCTTCCATCTCAAAAACATTTCTTCCCAACTCCCATTCTGCTTGGTTTTTACGGACCAATTTGACCATATAAGCTGAAGACCCCACAGCTCTACCAATATCACTGATCAAGGACCGGACATATGTTCCAGAAGAGACTTTGGCTGTGAAGTGAAGCATTGGAGCTTTAAAGTTCTCTGGTAATTCTTTAATTTCATGTAAAGGTTCACATTCGCGATTCAATGATGGATCTTGATCACATTTTTCAATATATTCCTTTGAGAATGAAATAGGATGGTCATTTAATGTTGGATTACCACTCAATTTATCAACCAACGATGTTCCATCTTCATCAACCTCGCTTCTCAAAAACTCATAATCATGGTCCTTACTTAAACAATCAGATCCCAACTCCATCTCGTATACCTGAACCTCACGAGGTTCAATTTTTCGAGGAAGAGGCAAACCTTTTCTAGCATATTCATAGAGTGGCATACCTTCCATTTTCAATGCACTAAAAATTGGGGGAGTTTGTTGCAAATGACCAACAAACTTATCCGTCATGGAATCCAACATATCTTTAGTTATATGATCAACTCCGGTAATGGACAAAAGCTGGCCCTCGGAGTCTCCTGTGGTAGTAGATCCACCAAATAAGGCTTCAGCTTCATATACTTTGACAGATCCATTCAAATAATTGCCAAGTTTCTTTGTACCTGATCCAACTCCAACGATCAAAACTCCCGATGCAAGAGGATCTAAAGTACCCCCATGACCCATTTTAACTTTGAGTTGTCGAAGTCTTCTCTTATATCCTCTTGGTTGAGTTCTATTAAGCTCCTTTCTAATCGAGTCCAATCCAGGCTTGAATGTATCTGATTCATTGAACACTCGATTCAAACGAGTCAGAAAGTTACTGGAAGTGATACCCGAAGGTTTATTTATTGCGAAAATACCATCCATTAGAATCAATCTTCTATACATAGATTTCTTTAAAAAAAATCATAGCTCTTGGTATTTATTTTTTCCACTTGTTCACTTCCGAGACAATGTCAGTCCAACTTTTAGCGACAGACTTATCAACAATAGTGTCGGAAACCAAACGCAAGAATACTGATATACGACATGCTGCCGAAAGATCGTTGGAAGTTTTAAAAACAGCACAAGGCAAAGATGACAAGACATTTCTAAGATCGTTATCACAAAATGCAGACTTCATCAACCCATTCTTATTAGCATGTCAATCAAAAAACGCTAAGTTGACAGGAATTGCTCTTCAATGTCTAGGCCGATTGATACCATCAAATAGTTTACCAGCTACAAAAGTCGATCTGATCATTGAATCCTTATTAGAATCTACCCATTCTGCTATAGACATACAACTCAAGATCTTGCAAATGTTACCGATATTCTTTCAAACATACTCTATATTTATAACTAATGAGTCGCTTTCGAAACTGTTGTTGGTTTGTTCGTCATTACAAAGTACAAATCGAATGGGTGCAGTCATCAACACCGCTCAAGCCACATTTCTTCAATTAGTAAACATTGTTTTTGAAAAGGTTCACGAGGAAGATAAGCGTGGGGGAGTTGACGAATTATCTGAAGTTCCAATTGGGACCTCTGAAACGAAGAAAATCCCACCTTGTGCCTATGACGCACAAAGAATAGTCAATGACCTCTGTACATTGATCGAACATCATAAGCCATCATTTTTAAAGACCAATTACATCACCGAGGATTTCGGATTTGAACTGTTGGAAAACATAATCAAGAATAATCAAGAAACATTTCTAGGTCATGAAGAACTATCTCATTTGCTTAGAATCAGAGTCGCTCCAATAGTGCTTCGATTTTTATCATCAAGTAAAGATTTTACGGTCATGGTGCGAGTTTCCAGATTGATTGCAATTCTTATCCAAGAACAGTTTGATGTGCTCAAAATTGAGTCCGAGGTGACTCTTTCGCTTTTGAATCATACTTTATTGAAAGAGTCTGCCTCTCCAGCGTGGAAAAAGATCATGTCGCTCGAGATCTATCGGAATTTATTTAAAGACTTCAATTTGGTCACCAAAATCTTCATGGAATACGATAACAACCAAGAAGAAGAACGCAAAAAGGTGATTGAAGATCTGTTAAGTGCATGTTTGGAGATTGCAAATGATAGCAGACAACTTTTAAATACGGGAGACTTGGTCCAAGCTCCAAATTTACCCGTTGCAATCTCTGCTCCACCTCCTTCTGGATCATCGATCTCAAAATCTAAGAAAGTAGACTCAACTTCGTCTTCAAATACGATCAGACAACAGGACGAAAACAAACCTGGTCTATCTTTAGTGAAGTCATCCCTTAAGTTCTCATATATTGACTCCCTTGACAAAGCTGATCCACCTCAAGCACCAGATACTTATGCAATGTTCTTAATTTCTCAAATCATTATAAGTCTATGTGAAGGAATATGCAAAGCTACTCTCGATCTCGCGACTGATGGAGAGACGATCTCTTTCTTAGATGATTCAACCTTTTCCGATGAAAAAAATCAGGAGTATCTTACTTTAAAGTCTATGATACTATTCAACTGGAGAAACTTGTTGGATCTACAAAAAATATTCATCTACTCAACACTGGATACCGAGCTGTTTTCCAAAACTCTTCGATCGCTACAGAAACTTTGTCATGCTTCTGGGATCTTATCTCTAAAAGAAACAAGAAACGAGATCCTCAGTTTCTTCGCTATCTCAACTTTGAAATTGACTGGCAAGGAAGGTCATCAGAGCAAGTTTCTATCTTTTGGAGAATCCATTGTGGGAACAATAAGCTCAACTATTGGTAATGCTGTCTCAAACATGGCTCATACTAATCAAGAATCCGAGTCTGCTCATTTATACACCAGAAACATCAACTCGCGCCAAATCTTATGTTTCCGGGTTCTACTAAGCCTGGCTACTTCATTGGGAGCGGTTCTTGAGGAAGACTGGGACATCATTTTCATCACTCTTCAGTGGGTTAGTTACTATCTTGATGGACCGTCGGATCTGAATTCCAAAGACGTTCCTTCAATCTCTGACTCTCTTACAGACAATGATCTTGGCTTTGTGGAAACTTCCTTGAAGAAACTCATGCAAAGCATTAATTCGCAAGCCAAAGAGGTTTTTTATGCGGTCATGAGCTCACTCATGAAGCTTTCAAATTTGGTTCTAAAAAGCTCGCTTGGAAATGAAAGTCGATTCGGAATCAAACCAGTTGAAGATAATAAAATGGAACCATCCATTTTCAACAAAAGCTTTTTCATCAATAAACTCACGGATGTCTGTGAGATTAACCCAGTCAAATTTCTAGTGGACTCGGATCAGAATTGGAATCGCTTGAATGAGTTCTGTATTGAAACTGCGAAAGACAGATCTTTAGATGATGGTTTACGTGTCCTAGTCACCAGAAATCTCAACACAATTATCAAATGCACTGCGGTTTCTGGATTTGACTCTCAAACTGATGCTGTCAAAGATGCTACCGAAACTAAGATTTTACATGCATTGAATAAGTTTATCAAAAGTTTTGCAGATTTGCCAATATCAAGTGAAGTCCTTGTTACCAATTGTGAAGTCGAGGTGCAATTACAGACTCTCAACACTTTGAAAGATATCGTTGATCGATATGGAACCTTGATTAGACATAATTGGAGCGTAATCACTGAGATGCTAAACAGTCCTTTTGCAATTATCAATAATATGGGAGACAGAATGCTTCAAGAGAAAGCAGTCTCAGAAATAGTCATCTCGGTATTGAGATCTACTTTTGAGACTCTCAAAGCTATTTTGGATACCGTTTTACACAGTATTGCCATGGATCAAATTAAAGTGATCATTGATTGTTTGTACAACTTTGTGGCTCAGAAGCTTGACCTCAACATATCATTCAACTCGATCAGTTACTTCTGGTTGATAAGTGATCATTTAAAGGAGAAGCTTGAATCAAGCGATCTGGCCCCATCCACTCTTGAGCAACACATTGACTCTCAACAATCGCTTCTAGATTTTATCGAATCAGATGATATTCGGAGGACTACCGAAACTGACATTTACAGATGCTTGTGGATCTATCTGATTTTTCAGCTCTCCAAAACCGCTTCTGATCCAAGAACGCAGGTAAGAAACGGATCAATTCAAACGTTCTTCAACGTTATAGATTCATATGTGACATTGGCTCCATCGTGGAAACTGATCTACACTCTCACTTTGGACCCAGTTATCATGTCCATTGAACCTTCTCAAGGACATGCTACCGAGTGGATTGAAAGCTTCACTTTAATAGTGAGCGGATTAAGTAAATTGTTTGGCCAATACTTGAATTCATTCAACGATGAATCCACTATTGTTTATTGGAAAGGATTATATGAATATTTCTCCAAATTGATAAACACTGAAGCAAGTTGGACAGAATTGAATCTTCAAATATTCAGAGCGTTTGAAAACCTAGTTTCAGGTCTCAAAGATCAGCCACCAAAGGATTTGATTGAGGTCTTCTATTCCTTCTGGACGGGTTTCCAAATTTCCTACAATTTGTCCAACGACTCCTTATATCAAACATCTTTATGTGCATTTCTTTCCGCTTTTGATTCACTCTTCAAAGTTCTAGGACCAGTGTTAACATTGTCTAAATTTGAGCAAATACTGACCATCATGAACTCTTGCATACGGTACCCTATACTCATTGGACCTCATAAGGACAATGATAGGTGTACAGAGCTTCAGAAGCAAGTCATATACACCCTTTCTACTTTTTCATTTGATGACCCCAGATACAAGTCTTTGCTTCTTCAACAATTGAACCTCATTGTTATTCTGCCATTTTCAACCCGAGAACTAATCCAGAAGAAACTGGTTTCCAGAGATATCAAAATTCCATCTTTTGTTGCTGCAAGTTATGAAGCACTTCAGTTGCTCAAACAACATCTGAATAGTATTGAAGATCTCACTCCATATGTCAATGACAGATGTATTATCAAGATCTATAAGGCTCTTTTGGAACCATCCAAACTCAAGAGCTCTGCGTTCCAGTCAAATGGAAAACATCTTTGGATGGAGAGCATGAACATTCTAGTTGAAACAAGCAGGAAAGTGGAAGATTTACTGCTCAACTCAAAAAGCATCAAGGAAGAGATCAGAGTACAAGTAGAATCTTTGCTTCTAGAAACATTCAAGACCTCATTTAACTATTCGGACGAAGAGTCTGAAACTGATGAGGACTTCGATCTAGAGAAATACCATCAGATGAAAGAATGTCTGACACCTTTGTTTTCCACGGAAACGTTGGTTCCAAAGCTTATTGTGGAGGAATTCATTGTCACCGTCTGGACGTCATCTTTTCTGTATGTTTTGGATGACATTGAAAACTCGATATTGGAATCCTCAAAATCGCCTTCAGAGGTGTCTCAGAAGTTATGTGATTACGATCTGGACCTTGTTTATGGATCGACGGCAGAGTTATCCCGGCTTCCTCGTCTGAAAATAGCCAAGACATCTTTACAAGACCTAATCAACTTTTCCATTCCTAGTGAAAAGAATCAAATGTTTGAGCGATCTTTACCTTACTTTATTTCAAGATGTGCTCTCGCATTGAGGAAACTTCTGAGTGATGAAAGATTACTTTACAAACAACCAGTTTCGCGCCTTCAGCAGATGGAAATCAGTACATTATTGAACGGACTGATGAAAATCCTCAATGAACTGGATAAAGTACACGATCCTGAACCAACGTACTCAAAATTGATGGTTTTGTTCCCACTTATTGTTCAAGCGATAGCTATCAAAACAGACACAAATCAATTGATGCAAAAACTATGCATTAAACTTGGAAAGAAGAATTAAATAGACATCATCTTGCCTCAACCGAGAGTTAATAATTGGGTGCTGTCCTGTATGACGTATATGTGTGGCTGGTTGGATCTCGTGAAGTCTCTGTAAAGTCCAAGGTCGAGGCTTCTGGGTACATTGGATTGATTGGACTTAATTCAGGATATGAATCCTTCATGTACATCGAATTGTACACTGTTGGAATAGTGTGCTTTGCACCAAGGCCCAATCTCACTCGCTCATAATCGCGCCATGTCATTTGCACAATAGAAGACCCATCAAATTCTCCCTCTCTATTATCATCTCCAAACTTGTCTCCGCCTTCCAACTTTCTGGTATCTCCCCAACTGAAGTCATCAAACTTCCAGAAAGCATATGCTGGAAAGATGAAATTCCAAATGGGTAGGGACAGAAAGTAGACAAACATCCAAAGTATATACGTCAAATCCGAAATCGTCACAATTATTAACACTCCAGGTAAACCAAATATGATTGCCATTAAAATCAGCGACATCACCGGTGTTGGGGTGGACACAAGAGCAATCACAATAATATACATGGTAAACGTGATGGAAGCTGGTAGCACTAAAGTTCCAATCAACTCAACAGCGATGACAAAATTCATAGAGAAGCAGAATGTACCACATAAATCTTTCACCAGTACTAATTCCATTAGATTGTGAACTGTAGAGTTGATCCATCTTCGCCTTTGTGACAACAAGACACTGAACTTATCAGGAACGACAGTTTTACAAGCGGCTTTGGCAACAAATATTTGATTTCGTTTCGGGAATGTGCGAAGCATCAATGATGAGAGATACCTGTCTTCTCCAAGTAACAGCAAGTTCTTCTTGTGTAAACTGTCCAGCACGTTTTCTGAATATTTCTCCACTATATCGGAGTTGGCTAAAATTGGAACCCAAACGTTCAAATCTTTTGGAGCCTTTATTCGATACATACAAAAGCAACCAGGTAAACATGTCACCGTACCGAATACTGATTCAAAAGCTTTGGACTGATGGTGAGATATGTAGTACTCAAAGACTTGGATAGCTGTCACCCAAGATTGAGTCTTGTTGGATATTCTTGTTTCACCACAAAGACCCATGACATATGGATTCTTCACCATCTCAGCATTCATATGGGTAATTGAGTCGGGATAAACCAATGTATCGGCATCCACCATAAGAACAACCTCATAGAAAGCTGCCATCAAACCTGTCACTTGCCAAATTGATTTCATCATTTCAAACTCAAGCTCTGTCATTCTATCATTAAATGTAACTTTCTGTAGGAAAGACATGAGAACAATCTGAGAATCACGTTTGCCTCGGTTTCCAGGTTTTGGTGTGCCGATCTCGGCTGGAGTACCGCATTTAACAATCAATAGCAGTGGAGTCTTCTGTTGCTTTGCTAATGGCACAGTACTCTCATGATACTTATAGAATCCAGAGTACACCTTAGCCATATTGTGTCTTTTTGATCCCTGTGCAACCGAAAGATAAGAGTATGGTTTCACCTCGTCTGCTGGAACTACTAAATCAGTCATGAGATCCAAACAGATATCAGGTGTTGATTTTGTGTTTCCAGCTCCAGTTATCAAACCATCACAAATTACCACAATCAGCTTATGAGAATTTGGATAGTCAGTTGTAGCTAGAGAATCCAAAGTAGTTCGGATTCCCGCTTCGTCCTCAGAATAACATGTAACTAAACACATGGTGTGGACTAGAGGATACCCAAATGGCTCCCAACTAATTGGCGGTTGGGGAATTACTGCAGGTTGAACAAGGTCCAACCCCAAACTATGAATGTTGCTATCCTCTGTACCTCCCAAAGGCGTGGTTTGCATGAAGCTATTGTCTCCTCCAAAATAGTCATGTAAAGATTGCCTTGATTGTGACATTGTATTCTTCTTTGGCCGATTCGTTAACAAGAATGCTTCAGTGGTCATCGTCAGATATTTTGGTTTGTAGTCTTGAGAGGATACTAGAAGAGTCTCATCTTCAATAAATCCAGACAGGTCTCCACCCCATGATAAGCGTAACCCTTTACGTTTTCCCCCCTTGGCATTATAATTTGCTCTCCGTTTGACAGGGACTGTCGTAATTGGAGCAGAAGATTTGGGGTCATCAGCCCAACTTTCAATAGATCGGTCTCTCGCAGCATTAGTCTTAATTGTTGTAACAGATGCGCCCTGTTTGAGAGCGATGCACCATTTAAAGTAGCATGCAACCAAAAACTTCACAATCACAATTGATAGCACAAAAACCAATGAAACATAAAGCACGATGGTAGCTGATATACATCCAATTGTATCAACATCGACAACCCCGACTTTAAGAATCTCTACTAAACAGTTGGCCGCTTGTCTCTCATGAGGTTCGGTCAACAATAAAGAAAGATCGTGTCCTTTCATGGTTGGGTCATTTCTGAGACGATCGAAAAGAACAGGATATTCAACATCATCTTTTTCGATCCAATCAAGCAAGTTCATATCTATGACAAAACCATTGTAGACCACAAGATTTCTGGAACTATTTGCAATGTTTTCCCATGTATAATAGATGTCACCTTGAATATCCAAATGATAGAAAGTTTGTCTAGATTTCTTTGAAGTATGACAAGCATAGCCATTGTAGTGAGATTTGTTGAAATCTGGACGAGATGTGCCATCTAAATTAAACAATTTGCATGGCATATACCAAGCCAAACGGTCGGCAGTATGAGGTATCGTACAGTTTGATCGTGGCTTGATTAGACCTCTACAGTTTCCATTGACATTTTGGAACAAAAAGCTTGCGTCTTTCCCACCAGCGTTAACTGGAGGATATAAGACATTGGAACCAGCCTCAATTCCTGGAGCTGATGGATGTGAAGAATGATCCAGATTGTAAGCTCTTCCATTGATGACCAAATAGCCCGTTGTTATGTCTGTTGGCTTGAGCCGAAGTCTTATTCCAGTACAGGTTGTTCTTGTGAACCCAAATGTAAGGAACGCGATGAAAGATCCCGTACAGAGAATTATCGAAATCAGTGCTATCTTTTCACGCCAGGCATATTGACGCTCTTTGGTTTTGTGACCAATTAGTGATAATAAAGGGGATGGGGCCCAAAACGTTATTGCATAACAATACAATTTCCAGTAAGAGAAGATTTCGGGTTCAGGACTGTGTTTCTTCATTGGCGGCACGGAGGTGTATTGCGGAAACTCGGACTTTTGGATGGGTATTTCCTGTAGCTCTATTGGTGTGTCTATTGTAAGTTCTTTTGGCTCCTCTGGAAACTCGGATGGAGGCGGTGGAGGTGGAGGAGAAACAGATGCATGTTGACTGATTTCTTCGAATATCTGTTCCGCTTTTTTGCGTTTCACTGTGTATACTAACTGACGTTGCTCTAAGGAAGGTATACGTTCAGACTGATGCCTCCTTATATTCTCTCTTGGATGAAGGGAACCAGTTCTCGAAAGGGTGCCTCTTTTGGGATATCTGATCGAGCGGTCTCGGCGAACAAGGCTTCGTTTGCGACTAACCTTCTGAGATTCAGGATCATCACGACCATAAGCCGAGATTTGGCCGTTTATTGTAAATCTTCGAGGATGTCCAAAGCCTGCCATTGACTGAGCGGTAAGGTTGAAAAAGGGATAAAAAAAATACAGGGAATTTTTTTAGGGCAGCGTGGGGGAACGATCACTCCTGAGGTATCTCAATATAGCACTTTCATTAATTAGCGTCATGAAATGACCAGACAGTTATTAAGAATAACAAAACAGGGTTGATAATCGATTTGGAAATGGGCTGTTTCCCTGGTCACGTGATCCACTTTAGAGGAAGTGATCAATCACGAAATTACAGGAGAAGGGTGTAAAGTTTATGGACATCACGTCTAGTTTTGCTATCCATGTTTGTCTCCATTCTCTTTGCACCCACTTAATATGCCCACATCTCTCTATTTACCCAGAAGTTTTAAATTACTTACTTTCGCGTCAGTAATTATCCCAAAAAGGCAGGAGCGCGCCGCAAATGTTTCATTCAAAAAAACTCTTCTTCTTTCACCATGTCGAGACGTAGTCCAAGAAAGAGAACAATTGTTGATGATGAGAGCGATGAGGAGGTCCATATGGGATCTACCATGCAATCGTCCCCCCCAGCCGCATCGTCAATCACTTCCTCTCCACGACACATGCCATCTTCTCCAGGACTCCCCTTTGAGGACGAAGAGGAAGAAGTAGAACGTGAGTTGTTCAATGATGTGGATGATCTCGAAGAACAACTTGAAGAGCAAACCGGTGTTGATCTTATTGAAGCTATGGAGCGCGATTATGCTGTCAATCCCGAGCAAGACAACTATGACGAAGCAGATATCGATGATCAGGAATATGAACAGATTTCCGGGGCAGAAAGAAGACGTGTGGATCAAATGTTGAATCAACGTGATCAATTGGTGAGAGGCTCAAATCTGGATCTAGATGAAGCTATGGAGGGAGATGTCCCAAGAGACGAATATGGATTGCCTATCCAAAGACGGCGTAGAAGACATAGATACGATGAAGATCCAGAGGATTATTTGGACGATATGGATCCTTTGACTGAAGAGTTGAGTTTAGAAGCTCTTTCAGAAGTTAAAGCACCTTCGATTTTGGAGTGGATCGTTATGCCCAACGTGACTCGGTCTATCGCCAGAGAATTGAAATCATTTTTGCTTGAATACACCGATGAGCAAGGTAGATCGGTGTACGGAAGCAGAATTAGAACTCTTGGTCAAGTTAACAGCGAAAGTTTAGAGGTCTCTTACGTGCATCTGTTACACTCCAAGGCCGTTTTGGCATTATTTCTGACCACATGTCCAGAAGAAGTCCTCAAGATTTTCGACGTGGTCGCAATGGAAGCTACTGAATTACATTATCCAGATTATAACCAAATCCATTCCGAAATACACGTCCGCATTGCAGACTATCCAACCATCAACAATTTGAGAGAACTCAGAGAGGCTAACTTAAATTCTCTGGTTCGTGTTGGTGGTGTTGTGACCAGAAGAACCGGTGTCTTCCCACAATTGAAATATGTCAAGTTCAACTGCCTTAAGTGTGACACTGTTCTGGGGCCATTTTTCCAAGATTCAAACCAAGAAGTGCGCGTGACCTTCTGTACCAATTGTCAATCACGTGGTCCATTCAGAATGAACACCGAGAAAACCCTTTACAGAAATTATCAGCGTATCACTCTGCAAGAATCTCCGGGCTCTGTTCCTGCTGGTAGATTGCCACGTCACAAAGAAATCATTCTACTTTGGGATCTAGTGGATGTGGCAAAGCCGGGAGAAGAAATTGAGATTACCGGAATCTATAAAAACTCATATGACGGAACGTTGAACGCGAAAAACGGGTTCCCTGTTTTTACAACAGTGATTGAAGCTAACGCAATCAGACGTCGTGAAGGAGCAGCAAAAAGCGTTACAGATGGATCACTCATCGAGGGCGGTCTTTCGCCTTTCCAATGGACAGAAGAAGAAGAAAAGCGCATTCGTCAAATGAGTAGGGATCCGGGTATCGTCAATAAAATTATCTCCTCGATTGCCCCGTCTATCTATGGTCACAGGGACATCAAAACTGCTGTTGCATGTTCTCTGTTTGGAGGTGTTCCAAAAGATGTTAATGGTAAGCACTCGATTCGTGGTGATATTAATGTGTTATTATTGGGTGATCCAGGTACGGCCAAGTCACAAATTCTCAAGTATGTGGAAAAGACTGCTCATAGGGCTGTTTTCGCAACTGGCCAGGGTGCCTCTGCTGTTGGTCTGACTGCTTCTGTGAGAAAAGACGTTATTACTAGAGAATGGACTCTAGAAGGAGGTGCATTGGTTTTGGCAGATAAAGGAGTTTGTTTGATTGACGAGTTCGACAAGATGAATGACCAGGATAGAACTTCGATTCACGAGGCAATGGAACAGCAATCGATTTCTATTTCCAAGGCAGGTATTGTGACCACTTTGCAAGCTCGTTGTTCTATCATTGCGGCTGCAAATCCTGTTGGTGGTCGTTACAACTCCACGTTGAATCTGCTACAAAATGTCAATCTTACTGAGCCTATTTTGTCGAGGTTTGATATCTTGTGTATCGTTCGTGATCTAGTGAACCCCGAGGCTGATGAGAGATTGGCTGGGTTTGTGATCGATTCTCATATGCGGTCTCATCCATCTAGTGAAGAGGCTGTGCATGACAAAGAACAAGAAATCTCGCCGATTGAACAAGATTTCCTAGTGAAATACATCCATTATGCAAGAACCATGGTTCGTCCGAAACTGAATCAGATGGATATGGACAAAGTGTCGCGAGTTTATGCAGATTTGAGAAGAGAAAGTAACACCACTGGCTCTTTCCCAATTACTGTTAGACATTTGGAAAGTATATTAAGAATTGCGGAATCGTTTGCTAAAATGAGGTTGAGTGAATACGTTTCGAGCTCGGATTTGGATCGGGCTATCAAGGTTACTATTGATAGTTTCGTTGGCGCGCAGAAGGTGAGTATCAGGAAACAATTGCAACGCAGCTTTATGAAATATACCCTTCCGCAAAGAGCCTAAGAATGCAGACTATATTGTTTATATCGAATATGCTATCATTTATCATCTTTGGTGACTTCTTCAAGTAATTTGTCGAAGTCTTCCGTGTCTTTAGCCATTCGTCGTAAATTGGTAACTCCTTCTCTTCCTTTAGCAATTCTTTGGTTCAGATGTAGTTCCAAGTCATATTTCAACTCAAAAACCTTTAAACAGTAGGGACATTCTATATTTGGCGATATCCTAGTCTCGACAATAGGTCTTAGTCGAGATTCAGAAACTCTTGTCGTATCCATAATTTTTAGCTCTTTGCTAAGAACACTAAGAAAATCAAATTTAGCTAGATTTATTTTTTTTAATTCAGAATGGCACAGCACGTCTACACTTCTGCACATATCTTCCGTTTTATCCCCAACATAATAGGATACTTTCGTGTTTTGACGCTTATCGCGTCTCTTTTCACGATGGAAAACCATCCGAAATTCACTATGGGAGTCTTATATTCCACGTCTTGCCTATTAGATGCTGTTGACGGACATGCTGCTCGGAAGTTTGACCAGAGTACAACTTTCGGTGCAGTCTTGGATATGGTGACGGACAGGTGTTCCACCTCTTCCCTCATTGTGTTCCTGACCAGATTATATCCAAATTGGTTCATTCTTTGGCAGCTGTTGATCTCTTTAGATCTTGCCTCCCATTACTTACACATGTATGCGACGATTACCAGCGGATCCAAGAGTCATAAGACAATGAAAAAGGACACAAATATTCTGCTCAGACTTTACTATGAAAACCGTTTAGTCCTATTTGCAGTTTGTGCCTTCAATGAGCTATTCTACATGGCACTATATCTCGACTATTACAATTTTTCTGTTTTGCGATTGATTGGTATCTCATTTCCAAGATTACTCGTTTATGTTTCGACTCCAATATGGTTTTTCAAGCAAGTCACCAATGTGATCCAGTTGCTCGAAGCTTGTAACACTCTTGCCGGTCAGGACGCCGAGACATATAATAAGAGAAAATAATTACTTCAGTTATTTCATTATGTCAGTAAAATGATACATCAGAGTTATTCATATCGAAACCACCCGTAGCTGTAGTATCGTAGACGAACTTGCTTGAAGGTTTTTTGAACCGAGCTTGTGTCGGAGTTGGTCCTTCATCTCTCGAAAGTAGCTGATTCCGCAACTTCTCTTGATGAGTCTCTGTGAGCGTTGAAACTGGATTTCTGGTTTGTGAAATGTTCATGTTCGCAAATGAACGCGAAATATCAAGCGCAAGAAGCGATGTATCAGCATTTGTTTTACTCGGACTGCTTTTCACTGTAGGTTTTTCGTTTTGTTTCGGAGCAACTTCTTCATGATTTTCTTTTCCCTTAAATACAGGAAGTCCTAGAAGCTTGCGCTGTCGGCTGGTCAGTGGCAGATCTAAGCATTTATCCTGAGGTTTTAAAAGTCTCAAGGAACTGATGGCAATACTGAATAGAATTATTCCATATATTGCACGGTTCAAGTATCCCCCATATTGAAGAAGTAAAGCTGTTGTCTTTATAGAACTTTCCTTCAACCGGAACTTGACGCTCACAAGAATGATCACTGCCACTATAAACCGATACAACAACAAAAATAAAGTGTTGATAATGACTTTGCGGATCTCGGCATCCCGATTGACTATCCTGCTTAACGCCAGCTCCACATAAGGACTATTGAGGTCTAAATCGTCTTTGAGATCAACAGCGATCGGTTGATCCTCAACAAGAGTTTCATTCACAGGGATTGTACGTCTGGGCCTAAAGATAGAGCTTTGGTAGATCTTGCTATTGAGAGTTTTGGGTGGAGAGTTGTTTCCATTTTGTTGTCTATTTGGCGAATTGGGTAGTTGTTGCTGGAATTTCTGACGCAAAAGAGGCGACATCGGAGCCCTAGCTGGCGTATCTGGACCAGCAAGCGGTGTCGATGCCAACAACGGTTTCGAACTTTGGGGCATCTTAAATGGTGATAAAACAAGTGGTTTGATAGGTGTATGTGATGGCACAACTGGTCGACTTTGCGGAAGGCCTGCCACTGACTTGGTTGGAGATTGGGTAAGCTTGGTCAAGTTGACAGGAGTCGACGCGTTTACCACATCATGAGCGCTAAAATCAATTCTACGCCGTGCTTGAAGAAACGTGTCCTCATCGTGAGAGTAATACGACCCATTCACCGACGAATGAGTGGGCGTAAGGAACGACATGGAAAATAATTAAAAATATTCAAGCAAAATTCTGTGATGAATATATAGGATTATGTAAGCGTTGCAATTCTAATTAACTGGCCAGTATCCTGGGAACAAATAGTGCATTTTTTCCAGCAAACGCTTATCCTGGCCAGCTTCTTTAGTACTAACCGAGAATTTCATTGAGTGTTGATAATTGAGTCCAACTTCTCCGGCCTTAATCTTTGGTTCCAAAACTTCAACTAATTTCTCAGCAAATAGATGAGCATTGGCACTATTGGCTGTTAAGTTCCCGACAACGGTCTCCACAGTAACTGGTTCTTCATTCTCATTCCAAGCATCGTAATCAGTTGACATACAAACCATTTGGTAAGCAATTTCAGCTTCTCTAGCAAGTTTAGATTCAGGAATGCATGACATGTTTATCACAGATCCTCCCCACGATCTGTACAACCTGGACTCAGCCCTTGTAGAGAATGCTGGTCCCTCCATACAAATCAATGTCAAATCATCTTTTTCTGTCTCTCTTGTATGCAATTGAACATCTGATCCTTCAAGAACACCGTGACAAGTGTCCGAGATGATTTTGTTCAGGTTGAGGTCAAAAGGTTCTCCAAACATAGCATGAGCAACAAATCCGCGCTCAAAAAATGTGGATGGACGAATTCCCTTTGTTCTATCAATGACTTGATTCGGAATAACGAAATCTCTTGGCTTGATATGTGGTTGAAGAGAACCAACGGCACTGAAAGCAATAATTGTATTGACACCGAGCTTCTTCAAAGCAGCAATATTTGCTCTACTTGGAACGTCGGTTGGTAGCAAATCGTGGTGGGCACCATGTCTGGCCAAGAAGGCGATTGGGAAGCCACTCTTAGTTTTCGAGATGGTGATAGGTGAAGAAGGGAAGCCCCAAGGAGTAGAAATTGTTAGCTTGGCCACAGGAGTAAGATTATCCAAGTGGTACAAACCAGTTCCGCCAATGAAGGCCAATCTCACGGGCTCAGTGAATTCAGTAGGAAGAGTCATAAACAATTTGTTGGGAAGATGTGATCAATCTAATTATTTCAGATTATCATGTGGCCTGGTCGATCGACGGCGTCGATAATTTGCTTGAATTGATTTTTCTGCCATACAGCACAACAACTTTCGATACCGCTTTTATTCAAATGTCTGCATCTGTATCATACCTTTCGCTAGTGGCGGCATTTGTGGTGGGCGGCTATATGCTGTTCAATGGATCTGGTGAAGCATTCAATGTGGGGGAGTACTTAGAGACAATTTCGCCTTATATGTGGGCCTCACTTGGAATAGGTTCATGTATTGGATTTTCCGTGATTGGAGCAGCCTGGGGAATCTTTATCACGGGCTCGTCGATATTGGGTGCTGGTGTGAAAGCTCCTAGAATCACCACCAAGAATTTGATCTCCATTATTTTCTGTGAAGTGGTGGCCATTTATGGCTTGATTATGGCTATTGTTTTCTCTTCAAAACTCACTGCAGTGGACTCTGTCAACATTTATACAAAAGAAAACCTCTATACTGGATACTCGTTATTCTGGGCTGGTCTGACTGTCGGATTGAGTAATCTCATCTGTGGTTTGGCCGTTGGAATTACAGGTTCTACGGCAGCCATTTCAGACGCTGCAGACTCCAGTTTGTTTGTTAAGATTCTTGTCATTGAGATTTTTGGATCGGTTTTAGGTCTTTTTGGTCTGATCGTGGGACTTCTGATGGCTGCTAAAGCCGCAGACTTTACATAGTGAAAATAAAGCACATTTTGGTCAAAATCTATCTAATTCTAAAGTTTTGTGACTGTGGCTCCGTCGTTGGCTGGCTCTAATAACTTCCAAACGCAGTCGACATTTTCCTGCTTGAATCTGGCAATAATATCATTGGCAATCTTCTCGAAATTTTCTGTAGCAAGACACAAGATAGTAGGACCTGCTCCACTGAGACAAATTCCCAAGAGTCCTTTATGGCTTTGCGGCGTGAAACTCGAGAGAATCTCAGTGAGACCAGGAATCAAAACCTTGCGGTATGGTTGATGCAATTTGTCTTGCATGGAATTGTAAATAAGATTAGGGTCTGGATGCGAAACACCGACGGCTGAAGTCAAAACGGCTAATCTTTGAAGGTTGAAGATAACATCTGTCTTTGAGTATTCTGCAGGAAGTACTTTGCGGCTCTCAGAGGTCGGCACTTCAAATTGAGGGATGATCGCAATACATTTGATTACCGGATTCCATTCATATTTCATATGGGTACCAATGTCTAGTGGTGCTTGCACAGTTGGACCTTGCGAAGAAAGCATGTTTTCTAGCGGTTGATGCACCAAAGCGGTTTCTGCAGCATCAAGTTGTCTCAAATATGAACCAGTGAAACCACCCATCATGGCAGCAGTGATATTATCTGGATGGCGCTCAATCATCAGACAATAATCCAAACATCTTTGCTTGGAGTATCCAAGATCTCCCACGAGATTGGCAAGCATCACACCAGCAACGACTGCAGCTCCTGATGAACCAAGACCTCTACCTAAAGGAATTGGATTTTGGACGTGGACCTTGGTTATCTTAGGGAACTCTTTGACGCCATTACAACGAAGAACGAACAAAGCGGTCTTAGTGATCAGATTCTTATCTGATTGTAGTGGAACATTTTCACTGCCATCTCCTTCATAAGATAGAATGCAATTGTATTTATCGGTACATGCAATCAAAGGATTAACAGAGACCTCCAGTTGAAGAAAAAGATTGAGTCCAATACCTAATACATCGAATCCTGGACCGATATTGGCCGAGGAGGCAGGGACACGGATGACGAAGTTGTCCATATTTGGTGAAAATTTTTCAATCTACTCTTTAGACTGGGCCTGTTCAGATAATCAAAGGCTTTTGATAAATTAAGGCAGAAAAGGCAGCAATTCTGTACAAACTACTTGTTAAATACTACTGTAATAAAGTGGGTGATTCTGACTTTTCAACTTTCACGCTCCCCCACCATAATCGTTCATATAATCGCGTGCGGAACTTTGCAGACAAATTTTTGTAATCTTTGTTTATTTGTTTCTGCAGAATAATTCGAGAGTCACTCTGAACCTCCCACCTTCGTCATTCATTCTCATGTTCATTGTGCTCTCTTGATTACAAACTATGGAATCACGTACACAGTCTAAAGGATCAAAAGGATCCAGAAAATCTACTCAAGAAGAACTGCTCGCCGCCTCACATGCGGTTGAGCAGGAGATCAACGCGGTGAAAGCTTTGAAAAGGCTCTCCATTGGAAACAGTTTAAACTATGACCCAGATTTACCCTACAACGAGTCGGAGAAGATAGATTTCAACTACATTGATCTTCACAATGATAAACCAAACGACACTCCGATTATTGATGACGAATTAGACAATGATCATGTTTTGCTTGACTCAAACAAACTCATGTGGGTCCCAGCAACAGCCCATCCTCAACTTGCTCCCGAAAACTTCAGAAAACACGTTCAATCCACTGTCGATGAGATTACATCCAAACTGAAGCGATCCGGCTCATCGCGTTCATCTTTGTCACAGGAATCACGACAATCTCGGTCCTCCGACAGTAAGCCTTCCGAACTTCAAAAACCCGCCACAGAACTTCAGAGCAAACCTTCCATAAAGGAACTTACAAAGGAGCTCGAATCCCTTTCTCAATTGGCCGGTCTCGACAATACCGATGCCGTCACGCTAGCCAGGACATTGTCGTCGTCATCATGGAAATTTAAAGAGAACATTGATCCAACACCATCATCGTCACTATCCCGAAAGACATCAGGATCCAGCGTAAAGGCTGAATTGGATTCTCCCGGTACATTGAAGCGGTCAAAGTGGACTACTTATAGAAGAGGCTCCAAATCTTCCAGAGCTTCCCCTCAATCATCACCGAAACTTGAGGAATCCCCCTCATCTTCACCATCGGCTTCTCCTGTGACCCCCTCTGATATTCTTCCACCTCCATCTACGAAAGCCCCAAGTAGTTCACTGCCTCCTTTACCAATTGAAAAAGATAGTCCTTTACCACCATTACCAGTCAAAAAATCGGTGAAGAAAGCATCCGCACCTGTCCAGTCTCCTCCCCATACTCCAGAAAAGAACACTGAAGAAAAGCCTCCGCGCAAGTCAAGCTGGACTTGGCTTGGGGGGAAAGACAAGGACAAAGAATCCGCAGAGGCAAAAAAAGACAAATCTCCTCCAAACCATTCAAGAAACAGACATGGTACTGCTTCAGATGTTTCATCAGTGAATAGTTCACAGCCATCCCTTCCGTCCCCACCTCGAGAGTCTGAGAAAGAAAAAAAGAGTTTAAGCGGTTTTTTCAAGCTCAAGAAAGATAAAGCTAAATCAATAAAGCGTTCTGCCAGCAATGAAGCTCTGTCGGATTCAGATAATGAAAGCATCACTGATAAAAGACTACTTAACTCAAGCAGGAGGAAAGAAGAGATCAAACAAGAGCCAGTGACGGATAAGACGCAGTCGGATTTACAAGACCGTGCGAGTGCAACAACTGAACCGCCTTTGGATACAGTTTCCAAGACTATCAAACAGGCTTTGATGTCACAGAAACGCAACACAAAACCCAATCAGCCTCTCAAAATGACTGATTCGGCGTTTGGGTTTCCTCTTCCTCCAATGTCCCCATCCACCCTGGTGATGTTAAACTACAGGTTTCCTATACATGTGGAACGAGCAGTGTATCGATTAAGTCATTTGAAACTTGCTGACCCCAAGCGACCTTTATGTCAACAGGTTCTATTGAGCAATTTCATGTACGCCTACTTGAACTTGGTCAACCATACCTTGTTCCTACAGCAACAGTTAGACGAGGGTTTTCCTCAGCCTGCTGAAGGGGAATTATATGGTGAAACTGTTGACGAATACACTTTTAACGACGTTTATGATGGAGACTATAACGAGGATCTAATCTATGAACATTGACTGACATATTTATTGCTAAAGATAATAATACCAGTATTATATTGTAGTAAGTTCATTGAAATAGGCGGAGAAGAACCAAATTCCTCCAGCCGAAAGGATATAGTATGACATTTTCCACAGAGTTGAACCCTGAACGGTAAATAATGGGAAACTGATGTAATTACACCACCAATGAGCTGCAACACAGGTCCAAACAGAACGAGAATTGACAAAGATGAGGTTGGTTAAAACGCCAAAAAATGTAGTGTAGATTGTTCTGAAAGCTGCACCTGCTAACACTTGTCCAATTGAAGCGTTCTCGTGTTTCCAACTTTCATATGCATGTGTGATATGAGCCAAGCCGAAAAACAACGGAGTTAGATATATGATTTTGAGGCGGAAGGAGGATTCCAAAAATGGACCATACAATCCCATTATGCACGATGTATATGTCAGTTCTTCAGTTAGAGGGGCAATCACCTGGTTGCGTAAAGCTGGCCAAAATTCTACTGAGGCTAGATCCGCGCGGATCATTTCTGGGCCCCAAGAAAGATATTCGACGACAGAACCAATGAACAGGCCCATAAATAACAACAAGACATGAGAGATTTGAGTCCAAATGTTTGTATCTATAATCAAACCCATGTATTCTAGAGCATCTGTGTAATTCGCTACCGTTTTGGAAACATGAACCATCAAATATGGAACTGTCAGTAGTGACAAGATGGTTGATATCGAAACTCGAAGAATACGCGATTTGATCACAATGGTTGAGTTTCGGTTTCCCTTAGGTGCCCTTACATATAAAACAATAACATAAGTCAATGAAAGCGCCAAACAACACCAAAAGGTTACCATCAACTGGTCCATTTTGTTAATCACAAATATAAATATTTTTTGGAGGCAGGTGTGTCTATCTATTATCGTTCACCGAGAATCGACTTGCGTAAGTAGAAGACCGAGACGATGACCATAAATCCAACGGCTCCACAACCAATGACAAAAGGATTGATCACAGCTTCTGGATCTATTGGTTCTGGCTCAAGTCCTGGAGTGGCACTTCTAGGATCGACGGCTGAATTAACTAAATGAACAAGTAATTCGGTCAAGGAAGAAGCCCAACTGGAGGATATGTGTAAGGGAGGAGGCAAAAATAGTCCTCTTGTATAGGATTCTGGTTGGAGATCACACCTCTGTTGTTGTCTATCAAGATCGGCCTTTAATGCCACAAAGACAACAGGAATTCGATCAAGATTCGGATACGTTCGACGTAGATCTATGAGTTGCTGGAACGATTCGGGATCTGCAGAATCATATGCAAAACATAACACGTCACAGGACTCTAATCTGGAGGAGTTTTCAAGAATGGCAGGCTCTAACTCTCCAAGTTCTTCAAGAATCAAGTAACATTGTTTCCCTCCAATCAATTCCACATTGTTGACCGCATAGTTTCTTTGAATAGTAGGGGAATGTCCTTCGCTATATCTTCTTCCCAAAAATGATTCTATCAACGATGTCTTTCCACATCCAGAGGCTCCTAATACAAAGCAATTGAACACTGTTCTGTCTGAAACTCCTCCTCTATAAAGTCTTCCATTTCGTTTCCTTAGTTTTCGTGGTTTGGTGATTCTCAACGCAGTGGTCGTGGTAGGTTTTTGTTTACCGCTCACTGGTTTGTCTTCATAGCCAAAATACCCCAGATATGCCAACGTTGTCTTGTAGTCCAGATATGTGGTCATTGACCATTGTGCAAGCCACCCTTGAAGTGTCACATATCCCTGTTCATTGCAAACCACTGTTCTAGGAAAATTGGATTCTTGCCATGAACGAGGAACCCCTGGTGTTGGGTAGAATAATTGCGTGAGCTCGTCATCATTAAGGCCACCATCATTATCTTTATCAAATAGTAAGAAAAGGTCGACTAAGAATTTGTATCCTTTAGGAGATAATTCCACACTGGAGGCTGAATTCACATCTAATTTCGGATGAAGAATCTTGTCGTCAATAGACAGTGAATCCGTATAATGGAAAGCTCTCAAGATTCCCCATATGGTCTCATGGCGACCTGATTCGGCATACAACTTATTGAGTGCTAAAAACCCTTCCTCTGTGATTCCGTAATCTGTAGCCATATCAGAAGAGGCCGAATTCAAAGTTGACTTGATCATATTCAACTCATTAATATCCATTGACTTATGAAAACACTTTTGTTGTAGTTGTAGAAACTCGGAATTGTTCAAATATCCATCTTGATCCTTGTCACAAAGATAGAATACCCTAGTCAACGCATTTCTTGCCAAAGGTTTCAAATTGCTTTCCTTATAGTCATAAAGGGGAGCAATTGGATGAGTCACTGCTCTTTGACATAAATAAAAGGCTTGATTGACATTGTAATTCTCCTTGGCACTACATCGAACACACGCCTCTATCTCTTTGAACTCTTTCAATAATGGTATCAATTCCTCATTTAAAATAGTATCGCTCTCATCTGGTCTCTCATCAAGATCACATTTGTTATTGCAAAGCACCACGGGTAGATTAACACCCATAGATCTGAACATTGGGATCCAATAAAGAGAAATCCTGTCAAAAGTGTAATGGTCTGAATAAATCAACCAAATCACATCTGATCTTCTAATTTCGTCTTGAACCCCGTTCAGATCAGAAGGAAGTGTATCGATCAGAACACTAGATTTAGGGGAATAGGGAGATCCTGAGTAATCTTTAGGAATATTGATTGGGGGAATGACATGTTGAATATTAGGTACATATTTCTCTTTCACTAAAGTAGTTATCAAACTACTCTTGCCAACTCCTTCATCACCACAGACTACTACTCGAATAGAATCCATCTTGTTATTTTATCGAAATATTTATTAGTGACACGATTTTTCATGACATAAATTCGGAAGGCAAAAAAGTATTCAGCTTAACAAATGGTGAGTGTTTTGATATCGACATCAACTAATCTCTAGACATCAATTGGTACAGGATACGACTTGTCAAACTCGATTTTCTCACCGGATGGAAGAAATTTCCAGGTTGAATATGCTTCCAAGGCGGTCGAAAATGCGGGAACGTCGATTGGGATCCGGTGTAAAGACGGAATTGTTTTAGCTACAGAGAAGATCATGGGCTCGAAATTGCTTGCTCCAGGCAAGAATAAACGTATCCAGACAATAGATAGACACGTTGGAGTTGTTTACTCCGGTCTGATACCCGATGGAAGACATTTTGTGAGCCGTGGTCGTGATGAGGCCCAGTCATTCAAATCGCTGTACAAAGAGCCAATTGGTATTCCTGGCTTAATAGATCGTTTGGGATATTACGTTCAAGCTTATACATGCTACAATTCGGTGAGACCTTTTGGAGTTAATGCCATTGTGGGTGGAGTTGATGATGATGGCGCACATTTGTATATGATTGAGCCAAGTGGAACATATTGGGGTTATTATGGTGCTGCCACAGGAAAGGGTAGACAAACAGCTAAAAGCGAACTTGAGAAGTTGGACTTGCCTAATATTACAGCAAAAGAAGCCGTCAAAGAGGCTGCAAGAATCATATATCTCGCTCACGAAGATAATAAGGACAAGGATTTCGAGTTGGAAATAACATGGGTGAGCAAGAGTGAGACCAATGGAATTCATGAGTTTGTCCCAAAACAGTTGTTTGATGAGGCAACCAAATACGCTGAAGAAGAAGGTGAAGAAGGTGAAAGTAGCGATGATGAGATGCAAGATTGAATATTAGAAGTGATATTATTGTCGTAATTTCTTATTTTCACGTTCGAGTTCCTGAAGTCTTTTTTGAGATTCTTTGCGTTCAAAAGCGAGTGTTTCTTCTGCTTGTTTCCACCGCTTGGTCAATTCGTCTATTCGTAATTTGAGCGACTCATCAGTAGCAGGTTTTTCAGCTTTAATTTTCGTACTCAATTCACCATGGTCTTCTACAATTGCACGAACAGCAGCTAGATCGTATTCAAATATTGTTTCATACAGCTTCTTTGTATCTGTGTCATCCAATTGGAGCTCTTCACGGTTTGCCAATTGCAAGATCTTAGCAGCTGCTTCTCGAATTGATTGTCTATCAAGTATCTCACTTAGAATCTGCACCAAATGAGTCTGAAAATTAACATCACTGGTAAGAAAGTCTTGCAACTTTTGCTCTGCAGAAATGGCAATCTCTGATTGATTGGAGATCTGGGTTTTCAGTTCATCAATTTGATAGTTCAATTTGATTTTGTCCGAATTCAATTGTCGTTGTTTCACAAGCGATGCATTTAGATCTTGCTCAAGGGACTCGATCTGAGATTGTAGCTCTTGGCTTGTCTGGTCGTCATAGTTTTCAACTTGTTGTTTGTATGCTTCTAATGAATCTTTTGTTCCCTTCAATTGTGCTTCAATTTCGGACTTGTGATTTTCGAGGCTTTCAATTTGAATAACGGCTTCATTGTACTTAGATTGGAGTTCCTCGTGTTCAAGATGATTGTATATTTGCTTGTCTTGTGTTCCAGTTTCTCTTTCGTGTTGAAGTTTCAACTTCTCAAATTCCTGCTCCATGATATCAATTTCATGATTGTTCTTAGTTTTCAGTTGTTCGAGTTTATTTATTTGGTCCTTTAGTTCACGGTTTTCTGAATCAAGCTCATCTCTTTGAACTTCAACCGTGAACCTATCATTTATTATCTCCTCCAGTTTATTCTCCAGCTCATTGATCTTTTTCTTCATGCTCTCTGTCTCATCGACAATCCCATTCTCACCACGAATCTTTAACTTTTCTCCATGAACTTCAACAGAGACCAGCCCATTATGATGCTCCAATTGTTTAACAATTCGTTCACACTCCATTCCTACCACTCTCAGTTTGGCACTCAATCCTGACTTCTTGGCATCTTCAATCAATGTTGACTCTTCTCCTCCATTTTGAAAAACATCTAGAATACTATCGGCAACAAATTTCCATTCTCTATGATCACGTTGTAATACTTCCAATTGTCCTTGTAACTCTTCAAAAGAGGCAACCAGTTCTTGAAATTGTATTCGAAGAAGTTCTTCTTCATCTTTCTTGGTATCCTGATCAAATTTGCTTTCCAAGAATTTCATTGCAGAGCTTTCTTCGCCAAATCGCTCCATCAACAGCTCTTTCTGTAATCTTAGCTGAATCTTGCAATCAGTCAATTCTTTTTGTAATTCTTCCACCTCATTGAAGTTTGAAGCCGATTTAAGATGGCGACTACTTCGTGATCCAGTACTTACTCCACGCCAGGAACTCTTTATGGTGAAATTGGGAACGGGTGGAATATTTAAGGTCTTGTCGATGTCGAGTTGTTCTTGTTGATCCTCATCTCCACTGCCATTAGGAGATCCAGCAAGCTTCGATCGAAGAATTTCAACACTTTGTAATCTCGCCGCTCGTCTATCTCGACGAACACTAGCATCTCTAGACCAAGAACGTAAAGGACTTCCTCTACCAATTTGTGGCGAGCTAGTCAGATTGAAACTTGAGAAATCCGCGGTAGTAGGTGCACTTCTTCCGGGCGTATCAGAAAAGACGTCTCTATCAGACTCATCGCCCGAACCCACATACCGTGTTTCGTAGCTCATGTTGAGATTAAAAAAAACGTAAATACAGAATTTAAGATTTTGATAGTATGAGTTAGGTGGGGGATAAATTACATTTATACAATCATTCTTCTGTTTGTTCTTGCTTTTTCTGGAGTCCAGTTGTAAGGAAATCGTCTCCAGTCCAAATATCAACAGAATTTTCAAAGAGAATTTCATGATAAGATGAGGAATTATTCATGAGATCGATCAAAAGCTGATTCACTGGCTGAATTTGACCATTGGATCCGCTCAATGAAATCTCGAAAATAGCATCATCAATGGTTTTGAACACCTCGGCACAACGTTTGGCAAAATACCAATTCTCACTAAACCCATTTAATATTTCAACACATAGATGAATGTCTGTCTTAGATTCGACTAGATCAATTGACCAATGGCAAAGGCAATATAAGATTGTGGTGCAAGTGGTGAGAAATCTGTATAAAGTGATCCAGTTCAATGGAAGCAAGTTCGAAGTGTAAAGCGTGTAAGTATATGAAAGATTTTGAAGACACGCTTTTCCAAGGATCTCCAGACTTTGAAGAGATGGTTTGGGGAATAAATAGGATGGACGATATACCAGCATCAACATGTTGTAATATCTTGCTGAAAACCATGCAGTTGAATCTAGAAATGAGATATTTCTTTTTGAATGGTTTCCTGATGACAATGATCTGGAATTACTATACCACATTTCGATATCTTGACGGATCTTGATAATGACCTGGTTCTTTTCTTCCTCCGAAGAACATTTTTCGGCCGCTTTCACGCTATGAATATGACCCAGAATTGACCCTTCAATTCTTCGCATTTCAATAATGTTCTTTGTTATCTTGACAGAGTTGGGATTCTCTTGATACATTAGTTCTGGTAACGGTACATTGATATCGTCATCATGAATTGCAACTGGACGTCCAAAACTTATAGACATAACTCTATCCATGTTATAGACTGCCCAGAAAAGTCTATTTCTCATTTCTTTCTGGAGTGGAGTCATTTTCATAACTTCTTCATCTCTCAGCTTGCGATTTAACCCAAGAGAAATTGCAAGTCTGGTCATTATTCCAACAATCGACCATGAATAAAGACCCTTTGGATCAAAGAATGAGTATATTCCTAATAATATTAGTAATCTCACACTGGAAAAGTCCATAAATGATAATGCCGAAGATATCAATGCTAATGATTTATATGATATTGCTTTAGAATATCCTTTTGATTTATCTATCACGCCCGCACGCTCTAATGTTGTACAACCAATGGCCATTATCATATTCAGCTCAAAGAAAAAAGATGGATCATTGTTACCTCTAGCTTGAAAAAAGGTATCGAAGTCAATCATGTCCACCTTCTCCAAGAACTCCTGCTCATTTAAAATTGGATAAGTTCTATTGTTATGATCCAAATATGCTTTGATAAACTGAAGAGCTAATGGTTTGTTGATCGTCAGTTGTTCAAGTGGTGGTGTAGGGGTTTTATTCCCCATAATGCTTTGGACAAGATTGGAGTGAATTGTGTTGATTGCTGGGTCGGGATCATTCTCGATCTTACGATCTTTCATAGAATAAGACTCCGATGATTCTCCGTTAGAGCGATTAAGATTGGATATAGATCCATTCGGCAAGCCGAGTGAAACTCCCCCACTCATCAACGACTGCAAGGGAACCGATTTCTGAGGCAGAGGAGGGAGCACAGAGGTGTGAAATTGTAATGGTGCAGGGAGAAACTTCTGGGTTTGAATTGTAGTTGGCATATATTGGTTTTGATTGCTTCCTGATTGCTGTATCGGGAAGGACATGTTTTCTTTTGCAATCGAGAAGGTGCCGCTTGCATGACGGTATCCAGGCTGAGAGTCTGCTGGCCGAACAAGTCCCTGATTTCCTGACTCCCGTGTAAATGCTGGGGAAATCTCTATTGGAACGCGAGCTATGTCCTCCGTTGACTTTGAGTTCCGCTGTCTATTCTTCCGGTTCAAGTAAGTACAAATCTCATCATGTTTGATACAGTTAGCACAGCTCGGAAGGTCTTTGGTACATCGTTTCTTTAATCTCCGACATCTAACACATGCATAAGGATGATGGTGGGATGATCCTGGGGTTGATTCAGTGGAAATAGCCGTTGGGGCCCCCATTTTGAGTGCGGACATGCAAGGCACAGAAATGTCCGACTTTGCAATAAAAAAATAATATCAATAGCCCTAGAAAGACCGCCTGTCCGCTCGCCGCTCGGTAAATTTTTGACAGGCGGAGATCTGGACAGGTGTGAGGTGTGATGAAATGATTATTTCTTATTAAGTATCTATCTAAATCTTACAATTCACCAAGAGTCTTACGACCGCAATACCAGAAGTAGCCGTATGCATCAGGCTCAACAGCCTTGAAAGTAATGGTGCAGCCCTTTTTGAAGTACAAAACGTCACCTCTTTTTGGGAGAACCTTAGTGCCTTCTTCATCAGAAATCTCAACGGTTCCCTTGATGTCCAAGACGATCTTCATCTCATCATAGTTGTAGGTGTACACGAGCGGCTCGCCAGCGACCTGCTTGTAGAAACCAGCGGTAATTTGAGTGTCAGCTGGTGCATCAGAACCAATTGTGTCTTCCAAGAAAGAGGTTGGACCAACCTTAGCTGGGAGCTTATCGTGGCCATCGGCCTTGGAGAGATATTGCATAGGCATTTTGAATTGATTTGATCGTTATTTGGAGACAAAGTCCACTTAAATAGCAAATTGGTCTTGTAATGGTTATCAGGTACAGAATTGCCTCTTTAGGAAAATAAATCCACAGATAATTGGATCTAAGAGATGTTGGTAACTAAGTTTAAAAAAGAGCTATAATTTGAAACATTATAAGTGAAATGGGGCCTCGTTTGTGGAGAGTCCATCTAGAAGTCTTTGCCAACTCAGATACGAAGTTCAACGGCAATTTTGGCGTATTCTTGAGAATCGTAAATTTTTGCCGAATTAGGAACTATTTCCACCATAGGATGTACTAAACTCTATAAATACCGGCTGATCGCTACTCCAAAAAGTATCATGCCTCTCTTCTACAAGCCATCCACTGAAAACGGTTACTCTATCAAGCCAACTGCCATTCCTTCTCCAGGAAACAACTCGTTCTTGTCTGATACCTTCACTTCTGATGCTCCAGAAGATCAGCAAATTTCCTGTGGTTTCTACAGACAAGAGGCTGGCGAGGCATTGACTTATCCATATGACTATGATGAGATGAAGATCAATGTTGAGGTTCATGGAAAGTTCACCATCACGGATGAGACTGGTGCTTCCTACAATGTGACTCCAGGTGACACACTCTACTTCCCAAAGGGTTGCACCATCACCTTCAAAGTCGAAGGTACAGACGAGATTCCAGAATCTGAGGCTTATGCATTGAACTTCTTCTGCGGTTTGAGACCAAATGGAACTGCTTAAATAGACTTTTGACTGGTTCAAGGCTGTGTAAATAACTTCGGAAAATATATTCAGTTCAAAAAAAAGGTATTTCTATATGCTAATTATCGATAAGACACCACCACGAAGGGGGCCGCTATCGTTGACTCAGCTGGCACGGATGAAATGCGCTCAAAATGCTCATTTGATAAACGATATTGGTTCAGCCCCATATCATCTTGTTGAGCCAATACTCAAGAAGAAAACTGCCAAATCTCTTAGGCTGATTGAACAGCAGTCTCCCCAGATTGTAATTCATGCTGATCCACTCTGGCAATCACTTATTAAAAGAGATTTTGCTGAACGCCCATGTGAACAAGTCACAATAAAAAATGGACGCAAAACAAAAGTTGAAGCGCGCGATCTGTACGACAAATACGCCACCGAACGAGAGTTACAGCGCCGAACTGCAGCAGAGAACCTTAAACAGATTACCAGAAACCTCACGATAGAACGCAACAAAAATAAAGTCAAGACCGTTGATCACGTAATCACGTCCAAAAGCTTGCGCAGACCGAGTGTTGCTCAACAAACCCACCATCATCGACCCAAAAGTGTTCTACTACAGCGTGCAATGCAGCAAAACAAGCTTCGAGCCCAATATTTGGGGAATATGCGCAAGAAGAAATAGAGTTACGACTAATGAATAATAACTTTCTAGACTCAAAGTAGCTTCTGTCTCTTTAAGTCCTTTCTATATGGCTGTGCGTCTTGTTTATTCTTCCCTTCAAGAGAATTGTCCACCAGATTTTCATCCCCACTTATAACCACCACCTGTTTGTATGATTTTATGCGCAATCTTCCTGCTAAAAGGGCCTTTAAAGGCCAATCTTTAAATACCTGTTGACTTCGACTATTATCCAATCCAAATAACACTAGGAGATTCACAACATCTGAGTGATTGCGTAGTGTCGTGGATGAACTTGCTCCACTGGAACACACTAAACCTCTCAATCTGGACGCTCTCAGTAGTTGTTTAATATTCCCAATAGCCATTGCTCGGGTGCTAGAATTGGTTGCTACCAAATCTGAGTACTTGATCTCAAAATATGTCCCCTTCTCGGTAGCAGCACCAACTGTTTTATGTTTAAGATAGCAAGGCAATCGATTCGCCATATCTAATGAGATCAGATCCACTTCCATGTTGACGATACAAGCTGTCAATGCCTTTTCTGAATGAGGCTCGATAGCTACAAGATCAAAAGCGTTTTGGAATTTGGTTACTGTTTGCATTTGTGAAGCATCTTCCACAACAAGCGTTACGCGTGTGAAAAGTTTCAATCGTCCCTCAAATTCAACAAACAGTTCAAGATCAATTGGATTTAACTGTGTTGGTAATCTTTGTATCTGAGAGGTTCTGAAGTTCAATGCAACATGAGTATATCCGAGAGTTTCTAAAACAGCCAGTCTATTCTTCAACTCTTTAAGTTGTGTTGATGTAACAGGCGTATCATAGTCAGTCTGAGGCCATAGTACGTTAACATCACAAATCATAGGTGGACCAGGAGTATGTAAAAAATATTTTCTTCAAACGTGGCTGGTGTGGCAAATTTGCCACTCAAATTAATTATAAATACGATTGGAAATACATCAGATGTACTTATGACCGCTACCAAAGACGAATCGTTATTAGATATTGGACGCCTCTGTTCGACCTGTCAAAGGGTAGATTTCCTTCCATTTACATGTCCTCATTGTTCTGTGTCTTTTTGCACGGATCATAGATTTGATTTCAATGAACACAATTGCAAGGCTTTAAATGTTAAGAAACCAATTAATACTGGATCTAATAGCTCTAAAGGAGTGAGCTCTGCGTCATTGTTTCCCGACTTGGAAAAAATTCGTAAACAGGCGGAGTTGGACCACAAACCTAAGCAGACTCTTGCTTCCAAATCAGATAACGCTGCGTTGCAAAAGCTGAAGGCATTTATCTCGTTCCGCAAAATCAAGTCAAAGCCATTGATACGTCTGAAGAAGCCAACTCCAGCTTCAAGATTGGTAGAGATTTCAAAGATGAAAAACCAGGCTATTGGTGACCCAAAAGTTCCTGCTTCCGAACGTATTTACATCTGGTGTCAATATGTTCCTGAAGAGTCCAAATTTGAGAATGCGGAGCTTACGGAACGTAAGGCGTTATTCATTTCAAAATCATGGCCTGTTGGACGGCTTTTGGACTCGGCGACCGATTTGTTGAAAATAAAAAACCACAACAATAGTACTACCGAGGGTCTGAAAAAGTTGACAGTTTTCCGGCAAAGGAGGGACGCAGAAGTGGGGGAAGAATATATTTTTATTCCTGCCAACGGACGTGTGGTGAAAGAAGTGGCAAACGGTGATACAATCTACATAGTACGAGGCGCACAACTGTAATATATATAAGGATAATATGTATTGATTACCATATGAAACGCGTGCGAACCCTTGATCAAAATGATAACCTTCAGGCCTGAGCCGGAGTATGCACCTGCGGGTGGAAAAAAAAATTTTATTATATCCGATGTTTACGTTTTTCGAGAACCATCTTTTCCTCGAGCCACATTATGCAATAGAAGCGTGTTGGGTTCTCTGCATTAAATTGGTTAAATGTAATAAGGTGGAGTGATCTTAATGACCTATATGCTTTAAATATGATGTAAACTATGCCGAAAGTATACCGTAGGGTTCCGAAAGTGGGCGCTAAGCACCAGTCTTTGGAAGAACGCGTTTTTTTTAATGGTATGAGGAGAACCCTGTTCTCCGTGAAAAGATTTAATTTGAGCTAAATGTGATGTAAATGCAAATGATGTGATGCTAATTTTGACTTGTGGTCCTAGTGAATCGAGAGCCACCTCTTGTAGTTTTCAGAGGCTGGAGTGCTCGCTAACAAGTCGCTCACATTCTGCGCAGTCGGTCTAGGGTAAGACGTTCTAGGCATGGCGCTACCACTGTAAGAGGTAGCAGTCTTTGAAGCATTCAAATCAAGTCTGTTGGAGTCCAGATCATTATGGAAAGACACACAAGAGAGCATTGGAGACTCGTAGCTCAAGTCCCTTTGTTGAGGTGATCTGGAGACTGCCGATATACTCTTTCCAACGGGCACATATTGAGGAGCTAGGATCGGGGAAATGATCGTAGGCACTGAGTTGTAGTTGTGAGAATGGGTAGATTGAATTGAAGAACATGTAGAGAGTGTTGGAGAAGAAGTCTGGTGGAGATCAGCCTGTTTGCAGTTTTCAGAGCAATACACCGAGTTACCAGCGCAGATCTTCTCACAAACCAAGCAGTAATCGTTAAAAGCTGACATGACAAATTGAAGGGTCTCTTTAGAAACTAGTTAAACTTGTTAAAACTTTTCTATGACACAATCAGCTTTTATCGGACTATTTATATTTTTATGAGTTAATTTATTTCCCCCTCTTACTATGAAACACGACCCACAAAGAGTCATTAAATTATATTGTTGTCACTTATTTTGGCATAGTTTATTGAGAAAATTTTTTACTGAAACGTGGGTTTCGAGCCATAGTTTTCATTTTTGATGGGTTTTTTGCGGGCGTTAGGAAAATATAGTGGCGCGCCGCAAATTTTTGCTCATCCGGAGGGGTGCAATTTTGCTCACCGGGGGCGTAATTGCGGCCAGAACATACGGATTTGCACTAATTCTAAAAATATATGTGGGGTGGCTTATTCACAGTTTACGTAATCTGTTCGGTTCTAGGTCTTTCCTCTGCGTCTGACTCTGGTAGCAATTGAGCCACCAAGATTCTCAACTTGATCCAATTCCTTCAAGATAGTTTCGTAATCTGTTGTGTCTAGTCTCAATTGGTTTTTGGCCACAGTTTTGGTACGTTTGGTTGTAGCTGCTCCGGTTCCGGCAAGAAGCATGTTAGATAATATTTCAAGCAGCAAGACGAAAAGGGAGCTTAAGATTGCGAGACAGTAGTTGGAAATGGTCAATCCAATGTCTAACCATGATCCTTCTGTTCTCACCAGAAAGAAAAAGTTTAACGAAAGGATATCGCTAATGGAGATGATCAAAGATGAGATGGTGAAGATTGTCAGATTGAGCTTGTTGTTCATCAAACCGAGAGCAACACTCAGGATAACGTAAGGAATTATCAATTTGAGCATTAGCAATGCTCCCATGCTGAACGGATCAAAAATCGGAAGCAAGCGCCGGACGGAATCCAAGGAGAAGCTTGACACAGATGCAACATTTCCAGTTCCGAAGAAAGCGATCTGCAGGCAAAAAAAACCAATCACGGCCACTCGGAGCAGCTGTGGCCATTTGGAAGTCTTAGAGGACATTGCAGATTCAATTTCAATCCATTGAAACACAAATCCGGAGTAGAGCACGTAAAATAGAGTTTCGAATGAGATTGTGAGGATGATGAACGATGGGGAGAAGGCGAGAAAGATGATCAAGAATCTGGTCCGATAATCTGAATCTGATCGCAATTGGTGCAAAGCTGGGAGCAACAATAATGAAAGGATCAAAACGAGCCATCCCAAGTATTGGGCGTCTTTAGGTAAACCATCTCTCTGCTGCAATGAAGTGACAGCTTTGGATGTTGAAACAATAGACAAGACCACAAGTAAGAGTTGAACAATCACAAGGTTCCTCGTGTAAGGGGCTAATTTTAGCTGTGAGATCGCAATTGCCCCGGTTGCTAAAACTAAAATAGCTCCAGCTACAATTAGCTGCAAGCTTTCTGTCTTGACAGGGTTTTGTGCGGGAAAATAGGAAAGCAGACCGCAAGTAAGAACCCACAAACCGAAACGCGTGTAGCTAAGCCTTGTTATCACTATTGGATAGGCCCCCAGTCCTATGAACATCAAGACAAAAATTTTTCTATTAGTGAAGCCGACTGTAATGCATTCAAAAAATGCCACAATTGCGCACAGAATAACCAGAACGGAGAACTTGCTATATCCTTGGAAAAAGTCTTGGATCCCAGCCCTCAAATTGGAGTACTGAGCCACGATATTGTGCCAAAAGTACACAGGGAAAATCAAGTAGAGGTAGTAATTGACTGGTGATCTCTGGTAGAAAAGGATGTAGCTCATTACAGCCGTCAACGTGGTGAACACGACGTGATTTATCAGTTGATTCTTTGGAGTTTTGGTCTTGTCTGGAATAATGTACAATTGAAGGAAGATGTTGAACGAATAAATGATCCAGCCCACGAATCCCAGAGTCACTATGCTTCTGAGCAGCAGCCAGTTGTATTTTTGTAGGTAATCTAGACCTTCAAGTGTCACACTCATATATTCTTCAATCAATTCAATTGTCTGTCTTGTTGCTGTGGAATGATGCTCGGAAATCAGCTTGATCATTAATTCGATTTCCTTTTCGTACGCAGCATGAGACTTAGTCTGAAATCCAGGGAAGGGTTTGAAGTCAAATTGACTGGCAGAAACCTCACTCAACTTGACTAGGTATTGTTCGTGAATACTAAGAGCATTATGATACAACCCTTGGATCTTCTCGATCTCCGAAACATCCAGGAAATCAATTGGTAGCTCACCGACCGAGTTTGCCGGATAGTTCAAACCAACCAAAAATGACATTAAGGATGCAATATCTGCTTGTTTAACATCATGTCTCTCGATGTTGTCAAATTGCCAGCTCTTCATTTCCTCGGCCTCGCTAATCAAATACGAGTTCTGCGAGGGAGCAATGTATTCTGGTTTCTTACAACCCGCACCCCAGCAAATTAGCGGGCAACGCGTATTATCAGGATGGCCATCACCATGAGATCCTAGATCACTCATACCATGATCAGAGGTGAACACGAAAGCAGTCAACTCGTCTCCAAAAAATTCATTCACTTTTGGAACCAAATTCTTGATCTTTTCATCGGTGTATTTGATATTATCGTAATATTCTTTAGAGTATGGTCTATAACCATGGCCAGCCGTATCTGTTCCCAGAAGATGGAGAAAAAACACGTTCTGGTCCTGACGGATCTGGTGATCTAATTTTGAATCTGTTGTGGAGTTCTCGAAAAGCTCGTCTAGATGATCGAAAACGTATCGATCGAGCTCGATTGTCGATGAAGTAAAGTCTTCGAATTCGTGGCCGTATATCCAAATATCAACTTTGTCGGGATCTGAGGCTCCATCTGCAAACATTGGAAGAATGTCTGGAGATCCAAAAGAATATGTATGAGCCGATTGATTAAAAACCGAGTCAAAATCAACAGGGTTCTCTTTCCAACCTTTGGTCACCGCACTCACATCTTCGTAGAATCCAGCAATCATGGCCACATGACCAGGCCGAGACTCGGTCGGCATTCTGGTATGCGAAACACCATATGTACCTTGATTCTCGACAATTGACCGAAGGAACGGGGCCAAATACTCTTCCTCTCCCGTACTTGGATGTTCGATTTTCGCAAAAGTCTTGTCTGCACGTTGACCATCACCCACAATTAGGAATAACCGTTTTGCTGGCGGGTTCTCAGTGCTGACATGATGTTTCATTCCATGAACCAATGGACTGACGAAGTAGATGTCGAAGATAGACCACAGATATAGAAGATGGAATAGGACTCCCACCACAAGTAGGATCTTCCTTTTGGAGACTTGTGTCATGGTCGTTCAAGAAAGTATTGCAGAACTAACTATCGTGTCGCGTCGATCGTCTAAAAAATAAAATCTGTTTTCACATGAAGAGTGGGCAAAATAAAACTTAATCACTTACAACATCATGGTTTCTCAAGAATTTACTGACAAGGTAGGTATTTTTAGCATTGAAGTCTCTAACAATTAGGCTGCTTTGGTCCAAAACTTGACTAAAAGACCAAACGACGACGAATTGTTGCAATTGTACGGACTATACAAGCAAGCTACAGTTGGTGACAATACCACCGAAAAGCCTGGTGTTTTTGATTTCAAGGGCAAATATAAGTGGGAAGCCTGGAAGAAGCTTGAAGGCACTTCCCAAGAGGAGGCTGAAAAACAATACATCTCGTTGGCGGACGAGCTGTCGGCTAAATATAACTAGGATTTTCCAGTACTGGTAAATTGACTTTTTTATTCTACTACTCTGTATGTTGTTTCCTCGACAACGATTCCAATTGGGCGCTTAATCTTTTAGCAAAATCCACCATCATTATCGTGGGAAGGACAAATGTGGGGGTATAAAGTCCAAGCAGATTTATTTTTTCCCCACCTGTCAATCCGTTGGCATCACTTTGAGTATACACGTAGAGTAGACAGCACAAGGTTGTGAATGCAGCGTTGAATCCATAGATCAACAAGTATGGGTACAACTTTAGGGAAAATTTCTTGTTTTTCCAGTAGTCTATCACACCCACGACGAATATTGGTGTTTGAAATAACAATTCAAACACCACAAAGAATTGAAGCCATAAAGGAGTGTTTTTCGCTAAAAAGTCCTTATTGGTATTATAATGGTAATCACTGAGATATTTTTGCACATCTAATTGCCATTCGCGTGGAACTGCCAACGTGGAATCCACAAGTAATGTGATTGGGATATGGATGAGAAAATACCAAAAATAAAATTGATCAAACATTACTTAAGTAACTAACTAGATAGGAGCAGTAAAACCATTACTAGCAAATAAATTCTGGCCCGTCATCCACCGGCCATCCTTAGCCAAAAACAAAATAATTGGCACGATATCTGTCACTTCGGTCAATCTACCTGCGACAGCTTGAGACTTGAAAAAGCTGACACGCTCTTCAGTTTCTTGACCATACAAGAAGGGGGTATCCATTGGTCCTGGAGAAATGCAGTTGAAACTGATTTTCCGGGTGGTCTCCTTAGAGAGGGCTTTGCACATATAGTGAACAGCATTTTTGGAAGCCTGGTAAAGACTGTAACCATCAGTGTAAGCAGCCAAAAGAGAAGTGGTTAACATGATGACAGAACCCTCTTCAGCGACTCTGTTACCGGCTTCTCTCAAAAACAAGTAGGCTGACTTGGTGTTGACATTGAACATGGTCTCAAACTCCTGCAACGATGTCTCGACAAGTGGTTTTCTCAAAACCTGGCCTACATTGTTAATAGCAATGTCCAATTTTCCAAGAGCAGAGATGGAATCATCAAAGATCTTTTTGGTATCATCCTCCTTGGTAAGGTCTCCGGAAACAACCGTGATATTAATGTTGTGTTCAGATGCCAATTGGGCAGCAAGTCTGTTGATATTCTCCTTCTCCCCAACAGAATGATAGTGTAAAGCCAGATCGCAACCTTGCTTAGCAAAAGCAATTGCAGTCTCTTTTCCAAGGTTCTTGTTAGCACCTGTAATCAAAGCTGACTTTCCATTAAAAGACATCTTAATCAAATTGTGTATAATTAAAATAAGGAGCAACCAATTTAATAAATCCCCACAAAGGATCCGGAGACTAAAATTGCCAGTCGTGTTATCATCAATAGTATAGGATTTAAGGTTGAATCAACTCTAAGCAGTTAACTATACAATCCTAATCTCCATAAATAGCCTCTTTACGTTTTGTGACCGAATCCAATCCATGGAGTTTGATTAAGTCCGGTAAGTTAGTGTCATCCTTGAGCATTTTGTCGTGCTCAGAAGTCCAAAATCCCGGATATTCGCTTAGGATAAGCTCATCATTTCGGATATAATTCAAAATGGCAGCCATAAACAAATTGAGATGGCCACACGAACAATCAAACCAGTAATTGAGCCATCCCATTGACAATCCCACTTTTTCGTTTAAGACCTTGAACAAATCAAACGATGTAGTGATAGTAGAGCCAAAACTTCCAAAAATCTGCTCAATCTGGGAGCATGTTTCTTCCACCTTAAAGTCTGAGCTCTTTCTCAATGGTTCGGGTTCCTCTTTTTTGAGTTCGTCAAAAGAAAAACTGTTTTCGTTCTCAAGCGAAGGAAGTGCATCAAATTTGCTCAAATCGTCATTCAATGCTTTGATCTCATCCTCGTTAGCATCCTCAAACAGGTTGGCAGATGCAGCCTCGTCGTCGACACTCTTGTCTTTGTCGCTCTTCTCTTCAAGAACATCATCATCATCTTTTTTCGCAGCGTTCTCCTCCGTCTCTTTCCGTTCCACTGAGACTCTTGCCAAAGCCTCGATTCTGTCAAGGCTTGTAGGAATTAAATCGTTTTTGTCATCCATTTTCAATCTTTTGGCATTCTTTGCCTCTTTTGCTCTTGAACTCAGATTTTTCATAGGTTGTGGAGCAATATTCTTGGCAGTACACTCTTCAAAATACTTCATGTACTCTTCCAATCCATATTTCGAGGCAAACTTACGATAACGGTCTCTCCACGACATGGCGGTGTGTCGTGGGAATTTGGCCACCAATTCAGTAAAGACAGACTCAGGGATGCTGTTGCCATCGAGTTTCCGCTTCTTGGAATATTGATCCATATTATCTTTGAAAAATATAATGTGCTTGCACAATTCGTAATCCTCCTCGGCAGTATATTGCGATTTCAACAGATTTGGAAGATCCTTGACCTTAATCGGCTCATTGGTGGTCTCGTCTAAAATCAACTTATTGGAGTCTGGATCCACCTTGTAAACATATTCCAATTTGTCGGCCAATATTTTTCTATACCTAAACCGGATAGAATTTCCAGTATGGCCACTCAGAACTGGAAACTGGGCAATTCTAGCAAAAAAGCTGTGCGTCGAACGGAGGTTGGGATTTCTTCTAATCAGATCGAGAATTGCTGCGTCCTCCTCTTTCGTAAACTTCATCGACCGTTTTTTAGGAGCAGAATCTGGACTCATTGCTAAAGTGGTCACTGCTGCATCAATCGTGGAATTCACTTCGTCAGCTCCCATCATCCCAATCTTAGCCAACTCTCCTATGTTGATAGTGAGATTTTGAGGTAATTGAGGGGGTCTGCGAATCTTAAAATTGTTTAAATCAGGTAAAACACCACGTCTGTGGGCTGTATACACGAAATTGAACGTGTAAACAGGGACTGTAATCTCAAGGGCCACATCAGCGGCACTACGGGCCAGATAGATCCCATCGTTACTGTTCTCACCCACAACAGTACCTCCAAGTTCGTCAATCATACGCACAACATCCTGATTGGCAGAAGAGTTACCCAAAATAATGAACTTCTGATTCAAAAGAACCTCATCTAAAGATGAACGCGATAAAGAGGGATCTACCATAGATTCAGGCTTTATGGAAGCTTCCGTTTCATCAGGTTTGCCTAGCCCTTCAACCAAATTCTTAATCAACGATTCATCTTCCAAAACCTCATCCGCGGAGGACTTGCTTGCCTGCACAACTTTGATGGCAGCACTAGCAGTGGCAGCAGCAGATTCGAGCACAGAGTCTGCACCGTTGGATGTCATTATTTTTTCTTAGCTGCTGGTGTTTTGATGTTTTCAAAAATAAACAACCGTTCTGAAATTAAATTGTGTCTTCCCTACACCAGCGAAATGTGGTAGCAAAACTTAAATTCTTTAAGAAAACCTGAATTCGTGTTATGAAACCAAATTGATTGCAAACAACACTGATTCGACAATTGTCCGCTAAGATGAACTCCTTTAAATGGTGAAAAGGTTTTTTTTCCGCAACTATTATGTCCGTCGTTGGTGCAGAGATGCAATAATTATAATTATGTAATATTGTATGTAATCAACCAAAAGGAGTGTCGGAAGTTCTTGGTTCTTCTTTCTGGATGATGGGGTCTCTTGAAAGTAATTGACGTAGTTCATCACTGATAGGTATTTTTGGTTTATCATTCAGTGAGTCCAATCCAATTTTGTCATTCTTGCGCTCCAAAAGATCGACCATTTGTCTAAATTTCAAAAACAGTAGCTCTGCGCGCATTAATAGGTCTTGCAAATCCAAGCTACCGCTCAGGTCGTTCATGAACTTGAGGATTTGATCAAACTGCTTCAAATTATTGATAATGATCTGAGAATTCTTTTCCAAGATTGCCAAGGCAAAGAATAGAACGAATTGCGAAGAGTAATGGTTTGTCCAAAGAGTTTCCCATAATACCATTGTATCGGAGAAAGAGAGTTCACGTTTGAACCAAACAAGCAACATCCTGAAGAAGAAAAACAGACTATTTGAATCGCATTCCTCCAGATGAAGATATAATTCCGGAACCATAAATTGAACCAGCTCGTTTAGTGTTAGCATTTGAAGTTTCATTCCGCTCAAGTCTTTGACAAAATTACGTTCCATTGGTTCCATAAATCTTGTGAATGCCCAAAATGACAATGATTCGTCCTCCAAAACATAATAAAGTGGAGAAAGAAGATCACTCATACCTTGGACGTATCCTAAATTGTAGTTAATTTCATTGTACGAAAATAGAATGTCTCTCATGATCAAAAGATGTTCATTCCCAAATGAAGTATCGTCCTCGTCATCTTCAGATGAAGTTGGTCTAAAGATTTCAAGCTCACGATCGGTACGTTTGATATCCTTATGAATACGAACTTTTTGGTCTTTCCAGAACTCGTCGTTCTGTTGTCTTTCGAAATCGGTTTTCCAGTTTTGCTTGTACTGATCATAACTCTCCTGAAGTGATTGAATCAATTGTTCTCGCTCATGAAGACTAGTATCCCAAGGAAACACACCAAGCAAAAATAGCCATGCATCTTTGCGAACTGACTCTTCCAAACCGCCATGAAAAATCCGATCTTTCACCTCTTCAACGGTAATTTGCAATCTTCCGGTGCTATCAAACATATTGTCCCATTCTATTGTTGAGATCGGTTTTAACCGGGTAGCTTTAGATAATTCGTATGGTGTTAAATTGCCGAAATTATTGCCAAGTTCAGACTTGATCAATTGGTGATAATAGTTGTTGCCAATAATCAATTTGCGCGATTTTTCGGCTTCCTGTTGGACTGATAACGCCCATCTTGCTAAGTAAACATTAGCACTATCGAATTCATCTCCTATCAACCTCACTTCAGGCTTCTGAAGTAATTTCTTGATAGGTTCCGGTAGTTTATCACTTTCAGCCACATGACCAATTTGTTTTTTGGCAAACGTAGTTATAGAAGCAAGACCTGTTAGAACCTTCCATTTGGCCCTATTCACAAACTGATCAACTGTTTGAGTAGCATTCTCAAGAGGATCTTTCACATCAATCACATTTGGAATAAAATTGATAGTATCTTCTTTGGTTGGATTGACCAGTATCATGTTCTTTTCCAATGGTGATTGTTCAAGAACACAATAATTACGAAGACAACTGATAAATCGATCACCTCCCCAATACAATCCCCCGCCAAAATTGTCTGAGAATGGATTGAAACTCTGACCTTTGAGCTTCTCCTCTCTCAAAGTTCCAGGACACTCGTCATCGTGGAAGAATAGAGCAGGAACCTTTTCTAATGAATCTTTAGGATGTAAAATGATCGAACCATACCATAGATTGGATGTTTTAGGTCGTATTTGAATACTGAACAGATTTGAGATATTCATACCAAACGCGTAGGAAGAAAGCGAAGACAACTTGGGACGATTGATGAACTTTTGAGCTTTTGGTATATTGTTCGAAATGTCATCTTGAGTAGACTTGTAATTGTCTGACCCAGATCCAAAAAAGTTGTCTTTCTTTCCGTTTAATCCGTATAGGTCAAAGTAATCCATTGCTTCTTTATCCTCTATATCAACCTCCAATTCAGGAATGAAGGCCACCACAATGTCTAAATTGGGAGAATCTTTAAATGGTCTGACAATGACAAAATACCCAGCAATGTTGTCTTTCTTCGATGTACTAACATGAATATACACCTTGGATTTGACAAATAGTAATTGTGCCTTCCCTGGGGGAAAAGAAGATATATTAGAAGACATAGTCTTAGATATAGTAGATTGAATTTGCCTTTGATAAATTAAGTGGGGACACAGCCTCAATCAAATATTACCTACAAGTAAAAATAAGTTTACTAATGCATTGACTTAGTCACATAAAAGCATATTGCAAATGATGACTGGACATTCGGGGAGATGTGTCTATAACTATCCCATGTCTCTTGTCCATCTGGGGGGACCAGAAAGAGTCACCATTGCCGAAATAGCTAGAGAGAAATGAATAATCGTCGTCCTTCGAGCCATCTTGCGCTATTAGATTGGAGATCGAGGTCTTAGATTTCAAAAGATCCGGGTAATAAAGCCGGCAGCTGTTGTGATTCTTACTGGGACTGTAAGCGATATGAAATTGTGGAGGAATGTACTCCAACTCCATACGTCTTCTAATTTGGTAGCTAAACTGTTTAGCAACTGGCCATTTCAAGCAAAGTCGGTCAAGAAATTCGAGGTTCCGTCGAATACCATTCATACTTAACTCTCTGACCTTGAAGTCTCTATTGTTGGTATGCGGTAGCAGTCCAAGACACGAGATGTATAAACATTGAGGCATGATTCCCCATACGTTGTCTATATGATTTTTCAAGGCCAGGTTTTCGGTGAGCTTGGCGAGCATGAATGAGCTCTTGAGTGTGATGGCCCATGAAGGGAAGTATTCCACGTATGTCTGGCCTGTGATGTGCAATCTTGCGATGTTGGCTTTATGATTGATGACTAAAAAAGTATGATGAATAACATTAATCATTTGAGTCAAACGATTGGCAACGGAAGGGTCCCCCCATTTGAACTTCAAAGTTTCTGGAGCCTTGCAGAACCATTGTGTCCACATAATGTCAATATTGAGAGCAGTACGGGTGTCGGTAGGGATTCTCCAAACCTGGTTCATCATGGAACAGAGATCAATTAACATGAAGATGAAATCGCATTGGATGGAGTCCAACCCATGCAATTGTAATTCTAATTGTGAGATGGGAAGAATATCTCTATAAGTGGGAGCTAACACATTGGCAAGATGTAGTAAATGATGTTGGATATATGCCATGAGCCACGCGATTTTGCATTCTGGATTTTCGGACACCGGAAAGCCGTGACGCTCTGCAGTGTACATGGCCAGATGAATCCAGTATATGGAATCTTTCTCGGTATGATAAGGAGCATAACAACTCACGATAGTAAGTGCCTGGACGATGCGTAAGGGATCAGTTTCAATGCCCAATTCATATGTCAATCTGAATTTGTTGAGTAACTGAGAAGACCAACGCATTTGCTGTCGACACTCCTCATATGACCAAGAATGGGTGTCTATATGACGAGATCCTGCGTAAAGTATGGAATAGAGCAACAACAACGATACAGGAGTTTGCAAATTTCTATTTTGTTGCATAAAAGTGATCCGATTCACTACCGGAAGAATGTAATTGGGTCTTTGGAAGTATAAGTCAATGATGCTTTCACATTGTTCCAGTGAGGGAATATGATTTATATTGACATTGGAAGTCATTTCATTGATTGACTTATACAGATCCATGTCTTGACGAGTTTCTGAGAGATTCAAAAACTCATGAAGAAACAATCGGTTAAATGAATTGCGGAACAACACTAATTGTTCGTAACTTGTGTTGGCTGATGCTGGAAGCTGTTTTGTTTCAATAGCGTCGACATTGAAAGGGTGGGTCCTTCCTGCACTAAGATGATTCTCATTCGTAGGGTCTCGTTCGAGTGCGTTAAAGTCAACACTTTGAGTGGATTGTCGACGTTTTTTCTTTGTATCATACATCTTCTTGCGCTCAAAGATCTCACAAACATGACTGTTGAGTTTGCAATTCGTACAGGAAACTAGGAATGACTTGGAGGAGAAATTTTCGTTTTTGAGTGATATATCACAACGGACTTTTCTATTATGGCATCTCTGACAGCTGAATCTGGCACGGCGACGTTTGCTAGTATTATTAGGTGACTGGTCTGACGAGCCATCAGAATAGGGAGTGAAAGGAAACATTAGTTTCACAGAGCCATGTTCCTAGCACTTGATGGAAAAGAGGGTCGGCGATATACTTGAAGCGGCAAGGGGAATGAACATTATATATGGATTTTGTATTCAATGCATGCATGATTATCCTTACAGAAGTAGGGCTCTCTGATGAATGCGACTATTTCTTACAAATGTGCGTCAATTGCATGAATCTCATGCAAAAACGGAAACCCATGGTTCGACCATACTGCCTAGAAATCGGGTAAATATGTGTTTGACGCATAGTGACTGCAAAGGATCTACTGTCAGTTGCTAATCTTGCAGTATTCTGTATAGCCGTAAATGCAGCCATTGAATATAAAAAAGCTGCAGAAGGGATGCAATAGAATGAAATTACGGAAAGTACCGTAAGCCCGTCTGTACATTAGCATGGATAATGGTGGTTAAAACGTGAAAAGAAGATAGTATTTTCCCTTATAGCGTAAAGGTTATCGCGTTCGGCTACGAACCGGAAGGTTCCAGGTTCAAGTCCTGGTGGGGGAGATACATTTTTTTATTTTTTTATTTTTTTGGAAGATCATAATTTTTATATGGCAACAGAATATATTAATACTCTAAAGACTGAGCTATCTGTCCAAACTTCTGAACAGTTAATCCTTTCAGAGTTTGATGGATACTCTCCTCGATGCAACTAAACGCTTTTCGAACTTCTTGGTCCATAAACCCTGAGTTCATATTGATTATCAACTCAGGAACCACTGGTAGCAGCTCATGATGAAGGACTCTCTTGGACCTCGTGATCAGAACTCCCACTTTAATCAATTGGTCGATAATAGTTTGAAGGACATAACTTTCAGTATTGTAATCAGCACTGTAGAATCCTTCTTCGCGTCCCTGTTTCGCGGCTTTAATGACATCCGAACCAGGACCTCCATAACTATCAGGTAAGTTGAGATTTTTTCTGAGAGCTGGGTCGATCCTAAGATGGATCACTGGCGAATATGGAGCGGATTTCAACACCACCAAGGATTTGAGTTTCTTGGATTGTTTTATCAACGAAACCATAAGTTTTGTATGTTCCTGTAAAGGTCTCACCAGCGGGTTAACTTGTCCTGGAGTTTCAGCTTGCTCCAAAAGCGATATCACTGCCGATGCAGCTGCTCCACTATAAGGAGGCAATGCGGCAGAGAAAACATAAGCATTTGACGAGAGAATTTGATGGTAAATCATGTCATGACATCCAACACAGAAAGCTCCACTGGATCCTAGCGAATGAGCCATGGTACCCATAGTGATCTCGATTTCCGATCTTGGAATTCCATACATTTCAGCAAGTCCACGACCATTGGGACCCAAAGTTCCAAGCGAGTAACTCTCGTCAAGGAATAATCTGAATTTGTACTTATTCTTGATTCCAACCAGTCTTTTGAGATCTGGAGAGTCTCCGAAGTTTTCAGACAAAGCCTCCGTCACAATGAATCTTCTATTGAGTGGTCCATCATCTAACTCGTTTTGTAGACTTTCTAAAATCTCTTCCAAATGGTCCAGATCATTATGGTTGTACCATTCAATATTACATCTGGAAATTAAGACGGCTTTTTGTAATCCAACAGAAACACCTCCATCCACAATCACAATATCCCCTCTTTTAAGGAAACATGGTAAAACTGAGCTCGCTGTACAAAAATCTTGACCATATATGATTGTTTCTTCTGCCCCCAAGAAACGTGCAAGATCATCGCAAACCCGAACATGAACATCCTGAGTACCGTAAAAATTAGGTGGGCCACAAGCTCCAACTCCGCAATTACGTATGGTCTCAATGGCTTTGGTGGTGACGGTCTCATTCAATCCCATGTCCAAGAAATCCCTCGAAGCCATGTTGAGTAAATTAGGAATATCGGCTCCAGTTTTGGGATCCTTAATGGTCACGTGAGGGCTGGCAGCACCCTTAACCAATGGAACAGCCTCCAGTTGCCATCTTTCACTTGGTTTAAGAACCGGTGCCAATGGTTCTGGTTGCCAATCGTCAATTAATTCTTGAACCTCTTTTTGAGACAAGTGCACTATTTCTTTATCATTTTGAGAATATCTGGAAGCCAGGAAATATCTGATAGCAACAAGTGCTAATAGAACCTCCAATAACGTTCTCCATGGATCATTTTTATGCGAGGCCCGAATATAATTAAGAATTAGGGAACCGCCGGGAACCCCATCCACCCACTCGATGAACCTTTTCCATAGCTTTAGCACATTGGAAACATATTCAATAACAGCCTCTGGCGCATCATTGGAGTTTTGCACAACAGATCTTGTCACAACAGACATTTCGATCACAATTGTCTGATCCAAACGAGTCTACCTATTTGCCAGCAAAAAGTATTGTCGCTAGATTTAAATACCTAGAGAACGTGGAATTCTAATCAAAAACAACCGTTCGTTCAAATACAGCAAGGAACACGCGCTCAATCTTTCTTATCAAATGGGCTTATGGATCCAACGTTGTTTACCGACTGAAAAAAATATAATTTTGTCCGCATTCAAAATGCGCCTCTAAATGTGGCTGAAGAGCTCGTGGCGTTTCAACTTTGAATATTCTGTTGACTAGTATACACTTGTTATTCTTCCAGATCCCCAAGATCTAGAAGTAACTCTTTCTCAAAATCAGATTCGCTATCTGAAGACTCTTCTTGTAGCTTTTGTTTTTTATCGATTCCGTTTCCATCCTCTCCAGAGTCTCGTCCTCTTTTCAACCTACTATCATCTCCAGATTCAATTTCCTCATCATCTTCATCATAATCGGATCCCAAAAATCCTTTCATTTCCTCATCTATCTCATCCCAATCAAGATCATCTCGATCTCCGTTGATATTATGGTTTTTCATATAAGAATTGACCTCTGCTTCAGATAATAAGCCATCAACTTCCATCTTGAAATCTTGTTCAGGCACTTTCTCCCAAAGAGCAATGCAACTAAACAACCAATCAGGGTTTACCACCATCACATTTGGATCTATTGACTTAGCCAGACGAACTTTGAAAGTCCCCGGATTCTTGCAGATTACATGGGTCACGGTCTTGCTGTAATTAGCCACAAACGAGGCTCCAAATGATTTGGCCCAAATAACAATATCTGCGGTCTCCAAAGGTGTTCCCATTGGTAACACTCCACTCAATAAAAACACATAACCTTCAAAAACAAGCTGTTTCATGGATGTCATGATATCTTTCACATCGGGTAAGTTCTTGCTTGATTTCTCCACCTCAAAGAAAAACTCATTATGAATCCGAACTAAAGCCTGTCCTAGAGTCTCCAATTCACTATCATCATCACAAAGAAGATTGTGTTCTTCCTTTGTTGGAGGATGTTCTTTGATATCATCCTCTTCGATGATTTTCACTAGATTCTCTTGCAATTTGGCTAAAGGTCTGTCTTGTAATTGTTGCTCTAGAACAGTACTACGTTCTGTTTCCTGCGCTGCAAGAAGCTCAGAATTATCTTCACCCTCACTCAATTCCATCATTCTATCTACCGGAGAATAGCCAGCTTCTGGAAGAGAGATGTTGACCTTGTTCTTCTCGCTCTCATCGTATGCTTGAGAATCGGATTCTCGAGCACTTTCCGAACTCTCATCATCATCACTAGCAATGGCAGTCTCATCAGTCTCAGCACTTGCAGCTTTCAATTCCTTGGTGGCATTAATTTGATCCTCAAGCTTGTTCACCGACCGTCTGCGTTTAGAAGGACCCAATAGATTGCTTTGTCGAGGAAGGAAACTGGAATTGATATCTCCAATACCAACAAAGAAGTCATATGGAACAACCTTGATCAGATTGGGAGACCAATTCCAAACATCCCCACGGTCATCGATCACAACCACCATCGATGTATCCACAGGAAACAGCCGTTTCAGAGACTTTTGGGTTAGTGAGCCACTCTCGTCTCGTGAGAGTATTCGATCTCCAAAATAAATCCCGTCTGGATCTATTATTTTGGCAATGCTTTTGGCATATGATCGAGTAGCCATTGTGTAAATATGCAATTCGTAAAGTTTGGCGACTTTGTCCAGAAATTCCTGTAATCCTGGTCTCAATTTGACATAATACCATCTCACATGAGAAGGAAGGCTTGGTCCAGTGTAATTTGGAGGAACCATAGGTTCTTCTTCCAAAGAAAAGGATCTCACATCTTTAATGGACTCAAAATTAGGATTAGAAGGATCCGACATCCATTCTCCCACCGTTGGATCAACAGTTGCATGTATGACTGTTTGATCAAGATCCACCACCAAAGAGAGCTTTTCTTCTTTTAATAGCCGCTGAGTAGAGCTTCTTTCAATATTTTCCGCCTCTCTGGTTGAGACTTTCAAGTTTGTAGTTCCATGAGACATCGAAACTGGTGCTCTATCTTTATCATTAAATCCGGAATAATCCAATTCTTCCACATTCTTCCCGCATAAAGCACATAATCCTCCATATTGAATAGAATGACTACATGGTTCAACAAGGTCTAATATCTTAGTAGACCCATCTTTCAATTTATCACCAACTTTCACGTATATCTGAGCAACCTTACCTTCCAATGGACATTCAAAAGACCCCACATACTCCACTTTCACCAATTTCCGCTCTGAATTCTCGCTTTTGGAATCGTCTTCTTCACTTAATGGAACAGGCTCAAAATCAAAATATTTGTAATATACAATTGACTTGTGTCGTTCAATCTCCTCTCCTTCAGAAACATCAATCTTAATGACTGTCAATGGATACGGCAAGTTTGTCGGGAGACTAATTGGCGTAGAATCTGTCATTATTGAGAGATAAACAATATACACTAATGAATATTTTTTTTTTTATTAATCGCGACAAATTTAATTTTACACTATTCAAATAGATCCATATCAAGATCCTCATCAGAGTCAGCTTTCACATTAGGTGGGGGAACTATTGGCTCTGATTGTATCTGAATACCTTTTCCTGAAGTATTTGGATGATCCATTGGTTCAAAAGAAACAGATTGGGTTGATTTTGGCGGTGCTTCTGCTATTTCCTCCTCCTCCTTTTCTACATCATCCATCATTTCATCGATATCAAAATCGTCCATATCAAAATCATCATCCTGAACTTCTCCAGTAAATTCAGGAATTTGAATTTCTTCTTGAATCGTCTTTCTTCTTTCTTTCTCTTTCTCAATCTGTTTGACTCTTCTTTTTTGTTGGCTTCGTAATCCAGAAATCACATCCTCATATGTTTTATCATAAATCGAACTCAATTTTTCATGAAGATCAGAAGGATGTTCTTTCGATTGAGTATAGAATCCTAAATCACGACCCAATATAGATTCTTGAGATTCAATTCGTTCCTTGTATCGTTTTTCATTCTCCATTCGTCTCTTTTCTAGAATAGCAAGACGTTTCTTTGCAAACTCGGAAATATCGAATTTTCCATCTCTATTGACCGGTTCCATATCAAGGTCCGAAATCTCTTTTTGTTCAATATCCGAACTTTCATCAGTCTCAACTTCTGGTTCACTTTCACCTTTCTCAACAGGAATAATATTATCCTTAAGATCTAATATATGATGTAGAGCTTTTTCACCCAACCTGGCCTCTTGAACAAGTTGCTCTCGCATCCTGATAGGATTATCAATTGTGGCTGTATATTTAGGAGTGGCTCTATAAGTATGATCAGGAGGTAAAGGAGGCATCCAATTAGGAATATATGATTTCTCTCCAACAGAAGATGGTACCACTTGAGAGACAATCATTGAATTGTCATTAAAAAACACAAAAGCTGGATCTTGTTCCGTGACAATATCATCTTCAGCAGGGCGGTCTAAAATCTCATACAACTTCGAGGACTTCTTTTCAATAGTCTTTAATTTGTTTTTATCAAAATCCTTGGAAGCTAGTAATGCTTGATAAATATCATCATAATTGATCACTCCCAATCGACTTAAAGCATTCAAATCAGCTTTAGAAGGTTGTCGTCTCCGTTGAACTTCCGAAATTCGGTGCAATTGAGAATACAACTTGTCAATATGTTGAACCGCAAGAATAGTCAAATGATTCAAAGCAGACCTTGTGACATTCTCTATTCCCAAACTGGTTAATAACATTCCTAAACAAGATCCCAAAAGGAAATCAATAGGTTCCAATTCTATTCTGACTCGTTCAATACCAATTTCTTTGGCAAGATCCATTCGTGTCAATTTCGTTCCTTCAATCTCTTTTAATAATGCATTTGCAAGTTCTTCATATGTTTCATCGTTTCCCCCACTTTCAGATCGATCCCCCACCTCAGATTGTATATCTGTTGAATTTGTTTTGTCGCTCATAAAACAATCGTATTTATTATTTTTCTTGACTTTTTTTTTGTCTCCACATTGAAATGTCCATCAATCTACTAATTGACCGGTCTGCGGTCTCGTTAACTTCGCTTAACAATTCTGGATTGGAAGCTCTTTCAAGATTAGAAAAGAGTCAAGATAAGTCTCCCAACTCTCTATTGGTTCAAGAATTGTTCAGTGAGACATACTCCTTATTGAAACCCCTTCAGGATAAATCACAATCGTATAAGACAACCCCCAATATTCTCGAACGATTGACCAAAATTCTTCAATACTTTAATGAGGGAATTATCGAGCCACAAAATCCAGATCTCGTCCACCTACAATACCTTATCTGTGTTTATTCCACATTTGCTCTGGTCACTAATTCCAGCCAAATTCTGTTGAATAATACTCTGAACGTTTCAGATGATATTGATTATTATGAAACTGTTCTTAATTCGAATCTTAATGTGTATCTCTATGCCATTCAAACCTTCCCAAACACACTCAAGAATATATTCAACACTTTGCTTCATGAGGCAGTGGAGAGGAATGTTGACGTCATAAGTACAGAAAACTTTGCCCCCGATTGGATTCCTGAGAAACTATCGAGTGTTTGCTCTACTATACTTAAATGGACTCGTTTGATAGTGGAATCCATGTCTCAAAACTTCCAAACCTTTTTACGTTCTCCAACATCGTTTTTGATAACTAAACATAGAAAGACAAACGGATTGGTGCGACAATTCATTTCCACAGCTCTTGGTATTCCAATAGAATATTCAAAGCTGGAGTTAAAACAGAAAAAATTGGATTTGGAGGAGCTCAAACATCAAAATGTACAAAAACTAGGGTTTTTGTTAAAAGAAATGCCTCAACAATCTTTGACAACTGATGTTGATTCTGTTTCTATGTTCATTCCAAAGCTGGCAAATCTATTCTTGGTTTCTTCATCCGAGATAACAGATACCTCGCTCAATACCTCGCTCAAATCATTACTATTGCTCTGCAAATCCATGCCTGAATTTAAGACTGAAATTAACAATAAACGAGCACAGAACCAAGAGCCAAGAACTCTCATGAGATATTGGGTAGTTATCTGTATCGCTCTTTTTTATGGGCCAAATCTTGTTTACGATTTGATTACCAATAGAGATGCTATTTACAATTGGTTGAAATTGAACCTAGTGGATACCACTCGTGGATTCTGGAACAATTGGATAGTCGTTCCAATAAACAACATCTTGAAAACAATTAGACATGATGAAAACTCCAGAATCGCAATCATGTCTCAGAAATCTCTATCCTCAGATCTGGATTCTTTGGAGAGAATGGTTCTTGATTACTCATTGGACAATTATTCTCAAATCACTCATGAGAAGACAGTAAATCCAGCTTTGGAACAAGTGGTGAGACAGAATGTCAGAGATGGTAATTTAGAGATCGTGATGAAAGGGTATGAAAATGACCTGAAGAATCCCTTGAAATCTCTAGTGGCTGGGGACATGGTTAGAAACTTGTTGATTCAGATCCAAAAGATGAAAGTCGACGGAGCATTGGCCATGTCTGGAATTGACAAAATCATCCGATCACAAGAATTGGTGTTTGGTTTTGTTGCTGCTTCCCCAAGTTTCTTGATCGTTTGGTATCTCCTAAAAGTATCCCAATCGTATCTTAAAAATGGATATTTTATCAAATTCGCTAGAGGAGCCAAAATTAGCTTACGCAGATCGTTGAACAACCTAGAACGACTTGTGAATCTTGAGCTAACAACCGAGAATAAATCGGACTATTTCAATGAGGGACTGATGCTATTGGAGCTAGTCAATCTCCGTAAGTTGGGCCTCAAACTACTACCCCCACACGCAAAGCAAGATTGGATTCGTGATCTAAACGATCTTTCAGACCAAAAATACGACTACAACTTCAAGCTTATGACAATATCGAGAATATGGAATAATTATAGAACATTCATAGAGTAGTTGATGATTTAGATTCACTATATTATGGAATCAACAATACGATTACCAATTGTAGCACCAGCTCCAAAAATGGTGGAGTCGCCCAATCTCTTGCCAAACTCCTTGAGTTTCTTCCCCTTGTGATGTTCCTTGGGTTGTTGGTCTTGAACTTGAGCAGCTTGTTCCTGTTTCTTTTCAGTCTCTTTATCAGGCATTCTTGAATAGATGTAAAAGTGCGATTTGGGTTTATCTATATATATATATATTGTATTACGTAATCGTAGCAATCTTGCTCCCTTGCTTTACAAATATATACCCTATATTACATCATAGACGATAACCCGTCGCGCAGCTACTGTATCATCGCACCAGATTGCTGTGAGAGGAGTTTGGAGAAGAGTGCGAAATTTTTCCATGGCTAATGTCGTTCAAATACTGGATACTGGAGGATGAGTTTTCTGCTTGGTCATTCGTGTACACGTTGGTGTAGTTGAGTGTTGGGGCTGCCGTCGGCGAGCCGGACATAACGGAATAGTTGGGAGGCAGAAGGCCTACTCTATGAGGCGATCCTGATTTGAAGGAGGCGTTTGAGGCGGCAGATCTGGCCATTCTAAGAGGACTGTTCAAAATTCGACTTATTGATTCGGCACGAATGCTTAAAGGAACACTATCATAGTTGCTGTTCTCATTAAGAGAGTCTGTTTCGTCTGAATATGACAATTTATCGAGGCTGTTTGCGCCTTCTGGCGTGTGAGTTCGAAACGCACCCAGAAGGAATCTGTTGTTTCTAAGAGATTTGGGATCTTGAGTCGTGGCTGATAGAATATCGCTCGTCACCTCATAAATTTCTGCTCCTATTCGGATCTGATTTAAGCTTTTTTCGTGGGAGATCTCTTCAAGCCTTGTAATTCTTTGTTCCTGCGTTCTATCTCCCTCAAACGCGCCTTTGCCTCCTTTGTTTGGGGTTGCGGGCTGGCTGGCACTGGTTGGACTCGCGGATTGACTGGTATCGGTCTGTTTGTTGTATTCAGGCGTGCGATTCCTCCCTGAATTTTTTACGGGAGAGCTGCTGGCAGAGCTTGTAGAACTGTCAGTCGTCTCCCGTTGTTTGAGAACAGGGCCCCGTCTTCCCACATCACGTAGACGTCTCTGTGTGCTGAAATTCGACCCGGTAGTGCTTTTCGACGACGAGAGAGTGCTTGCCTCCTGCTCAGCAATTCCGTCATTTAGGCCCCCACTTTCATCTGACATCACTTCAAACTGAGGATTTCCAAACAGTCTGTGCACCTCCTCTGAATTGCCGCGGTACATTCCGCTTACTCCTTGGTTCAAATTATAGGCATCCTTGGTTACAGCTCTCATGAAAGCGCCAAGAAACTTTGTTGTTAAACGAGACAGAACAAAAGCTGCAATCACAACTCCGACAATAGCAAGGGTATCCTCATGCTCTTCGAACAAAGGAGCAATCTTGTTACGATAAATCTCAGCTATATCGCTCAACAATGGCGACCAGGCCTCAATCAGATGGGTCATGTGATCTTTCAGATATCTAGTGTAGTAATGATCCAATTTTGACGAGAACAATTCAGATACATCCTTGAGGAACAATGATGCTTCTGCTTGGGCTTTCAAGAATGTTGCTCGGACCCCTAGATAAAATGGTTGTAGACTCTGTTTTGCCTTGTCATAATATGGCGCTGTAAGTTCGATCCATGGAATTAGTGGTTTGTATGCTTCAGTTGCATAATGTTGTCCTAATTGGAAGTATGGAGTAGCTAATTCCTTGAATCCGATAAAGTAAGGAGCAGCGTGTTTGAATAACGTTTGGACATGTTTGTTATTATTGAGCAAATAGATTCCAAGATCTTGAATTGGACTATACCATGAAGATTGGCTAACAATCTTTCTTTTGGCTAAAAGAATGGTCAGTTTAATGGATTGGAAATATCAACTTACGAAGAACCGAGGGAATAGCTGGAAGCGAGATGATGTCCATATTGTTAAGCATCACCAGGGACAATAAGGCGATAACTGCATAATATAATGGTAATACAGTAAACATGTTTTCATAGGTACCTTTCAGTAATCAAAAGGTTAGTGAATAGTTGGATAAGTGATGTTTTGATTGATAAAGGATGAATGTTTATTTTATTGCTTTGAGAAAACAAAACATATCGACGCGACGCCGACCCCTAAAGAATTGAGACTAGTTATTTCAAGATTTGAATGATTGCAAGTATAGTGTTGATATTGAATGTATCATGTCTAGCAAGTACGTTGATTGTAATTGGTATCTCATCTATTCCATCCTTGGGATTTTTGTTGCAATATGGTAAAACTATAGGGAATCAATCGCCTCACCCAAAGATCCTTGATTTATATGTTCCAAAACAATGGTTTGCACATTTCTATGTGTTTTCAGCAATTTTGAGTGGATCCTTGCTGATTTGGATGCAAACATGTTACTCAGTTTGTCGTATTCATTTGGTTTGTTTGTTATCATTCATTCATAGCGCCAAACGTTGTTATGAATGTTATTATGTTTCCAAATTCTCCCCCACATCAAAAGTACATGTCGCACATTATCTGGCAGGCTTATTGTTTTACGTGTGGGCGGATCTGTTACCTGTACTGAATTTCTTGCTACCAATTTCAAATTTGAAAAAACCTGTCACTTTAGATTCTATTATGGCTTCAATAGTCATTTTGCTAGCCTCTGCTGATCAATTCAACAACCATCGACATCTAGCTAGCTTGAAGAAATACACCATGCCATCTCAAGGTCTATTTAAATACATAGTTTGTCCACATTATTTGGATGAGCTAGTGATCTATCTTTGTCATTTCTTGATCCAACAATCAAGTTCTTCATTTTTGGTTTTCCTCTGGACAACCGTTAATCTATCAGCATCTGCAAATGAATCTTACAAGTTCTACAAACGGCCTCAAAAATTCAGAATTATCCCTTATATGTACTAATCTTTAAGTCCATTTCCTAATACATAAACTGCCATTGGTGCCACCAAATCCAAAACTGTTTGCCAAGGCATACTCAACGTCAAGCTTTTGAGCTTTATTGGCAACATAGTCAAAAATAAACTCTCCAGAACCGTCTGCATTGCCTGGATTGTCGCAATTCAATGTTGGTGGAACTATTCCATGGTGCACAGCCAAGATCGTGTAAATCGATTCGACAGATCCAGCAGCACCCAAAAGATGACCTATAGCTCCCTTTGTTGATGAAACGCGCAAATCAGGTCTTGCTTCTTTAAAAAGAGCCACTAAGGCATTGTTCTCGGCGTTGTCGCCCAAGACAGTAGACGTCGCATGGGCATTTACATATCCGATATCGCTCCTATTAATTCCAGCAAATTTAATTGCTTGAGCCATAGCACGTCTAGCACCATCTCCTTGTATGCTTGGAGATGTGATATGAGTGGCATCTCCACTCAAACCGTATCCTGAAATCTCAGCATAGATCGGTGCTCCTCTAGCTTTGGCGTGCTCTAGTTCCTCAAGAACAACCACTCCACCACCTTCACTCAACACAAACCCATCTCTCTGCGAATCAAACGGCCGTGAGGCCAACTCCGGATGGTCATTATGCCTCGTCGAAAGAGATTTAGCACGAGCAAATCCACCAACAGCAATGGGATGAAGAACACCCTCTGCTGCTCCAGCCAACATGACATCAGCATAATCGTCCTTGATGAAACGTGAGGCATCTCCAATCGCATGGACACCTGTTGCACACGCGGTAGCAACAGCATGGTTCGGTCCTAGAAATTTGTGACGAATCGAAACATGACCAGCAGCCATATTATTGAGTAATTTAGGAACAAACAAAGGTTGCATCTTTCTGTACCCTTTCTCATGATAATTAACAGCATTTTCATACAAATCCTCAATTGATCCTATTGCCGACCCAATACAAACTCCAGACCGCTGTTGTTGATATTCAGTAGTAGGTTTCCAGCCTGAATTTGTCAAAGCTTCTGCTGCTGCCACCAAAGCATATTGAATGAAAGGAGATAACCTTCTAACTTCATGAGCCTCAAAATGATCTAAAGGATCAAATTTTGATTCATTGATAGATCCTCGAGGAACATGACCAACAACTTTTGCGGGGATGTCCTTATATTCATGAGAATTGTCTAGTTTAGAGATGGTTGTAAGACCAGATTTGCCAGCAATCAACTTGCTCCAATTTGTTTTCACACCCAAGCCAAGTGGAGTCACAAGTCCGAGACCGGTCACAACAACTCTACGAACACTCATTGTTAATTGATCAACCACCTGATTGACCTGTAAATCTGAAACAAATTATCCACCTAAAACCAAATAAACGATTTTGCACAGCCGGGAAAAGTTTTTTTTTGAGAAGTTCAAATTAAAAAAAATTTAAGATAATCTATATATATGGCTGGGTCTCAGCTTAAACAACTCAAAGAGTCTTTGAAGGCAGCCGGATTGGTTGGTCAGACTAATAGTAAGAAGAAGGGAAAGAAACATTCACAGAAGACTCCGAATGAATCTCGAAAGGATGATAAACAACGGGTCTTGAATAAGATCAGAGAGGAGTTCAATCCTTTTGATTTGAAAGTGTCTCGAAACAAGCGTGAAGATATGATGGAGAAAAAGAGGGTTGTTGGAAAACCTGGTATTTCCAAACAAGTTGGAGAAGAAACTCGTCGGGCTGCGTTTGAAGCAAAGAAATCAAGAAAGAATAAGGTTGGAGGACTGGTTGATCGACGGTTTGGAGAGAGCAGCAACAATCAACTTTCAGCGGAGGAAAAGATGTTAGAGAGATTTGTGAAGGAACGACAAGTGCAAGCTTCACGTTCTTCAATGTTCAACTTGGAAGATGATGACGATAATACTTTGACACATTATGGACAATCATTGACTTTTGACGAGCAGGGAGAGCCTGAAGATGAGGACGAGCCTTTCTTCAGTCAGAAGGAAGGAGAAAATAGGGCCTTAGATGAAGAAGAAGAACAGCCAGTTACTCGTAAGAAGACCAAACATGAAGTGATGCAAGAAGTTATGGCTAAATCCAAACATTATAAGCGGGAGCGTCAGAAACTTGCTGAACAGGTCCAGAACACTGTTCAAGAGCTTGATGACGACTTTGAGAATGTTATGGGTACTTTGAATAGTGTTCCAAGAACAAAAAGTGGGATAGCTAGCAAATCAGAAGCTGAGATTCAATATGATATGAAAGTGAAACAAGTTGCTTTGGATCGTCGTGCGGCCCCTGCAGAGAGAACCAAGACGGAAGAAGAATTAGAAGCGGAATCTAAAGAGAAGCAGAACCGTTTGGAGGCTGAAAGACAACGTAGAATGGAAGGAGATGAGGATGAAGATCATGGTGGAGCAGACGATTTGGACGATGTTTGGGAAGGAGCTACTGATCTTAGTGAACCAGAGGAGGATGCAGAAGAACTTGAAGACGAGAATTTTGATGAAGTCGTCGAACCAAGTGTAATCAAAATTGGAGGAAAAGTCATCACCGTGAATTCTACAATGAAAGGTAAATGTCCAGCAACATTGGATGAAATGCTGTTAGCAATCAAAGATATTGAATTGAGCGAGATCTCGACGTTTGTTGTTGGTGTATTCAAGACATATCAACCGAAATTGGCTAGTGGAAACAAGGACAAGATTGGAGTTTTCAGTTGTGTTCTTGTGCAATATATGTTGTATCTATGTGAAGATTTTGATTCAAAACGTGGAGAATTGATCATCTTCTTAGCGAAATTGATCAAAAGCATGTGTGAGAAGTATCCTCAACAGTTATGTGAAGAGTTTAGAGGCCAATTAAAACGAGTTCAACAGACATTGCAAAAACGAGACTTTTCTGCTTTTCCAAGTCAAAGAGACCTCATTCTATTCACAATGATAGGAGCCACCTTCTCGACATCAGATCTTTATCATTTGGTGGTCACTCCTGCCTCGTTATTGATTGGAGAGATTTTGGAAGTGCTTCAAATCAATAGCAAAGTCCATCATTTATTTGCAGGTATTTATTTATGCGATTTGCTGTTGCAGTACCAACGTCTTTCCAAAAGACTCATTCCTGAGGCAATCAATTTTATAGAACGGGCTCTTCTTGTTCTAATCCCTGAGCCTGAAAAGATTGATTCTGCGCAATTATCTGTGATTCCCAAAAAGACCAAGTTCACATTATCTCACAAAACTAAACTACCAGAGTCTTTGGGACCATTGACTTTGACCAATTGGAATGACCAATCACAACAACAATTGCTTGATTTATTGCTTAAATCAGTCAAAACAATTGACTCCTCACTCATATTGCTTAAAGAAAGCGATTCGTTCCTAGAATTGGTTGCACCATACGAGATCATCATGAAGCATGCCGTCAAATATTATGCTTCTTCTGAAATTCCTCATATATTGTCCAAGATTCAAAATCTAACCAAAGTCGCAAGACTCGATAGAAAACCGCTCCAATTGCAAGCACATCGTGCCATCGCCATTCCCTCATATCTCCCTAAATTCGAGGAAAACTTCAACCCAGATAGAAAATCATATGACCCAGACCAAACCAGGCAGGAGATTAACAAGTTGAAACATCAAGTCAAACAGGAACGTAAACAAACATTGCGTGAGATCAGAAAAGACTCTCAGTTCGAAGCTAGGGAACATCTTAAAAACAAACGGAAAGAATATCAAGAATACCATTCCAAAATGTCACGTATTATCAATTCGATCCAAACCGAAGAAGGTGCTGCCAAGAACGAATACGAACGGGAAAAGAAGAGAAGAAAGAACTAGACGTTGTAATATAATTATCATTTCACCCCTTCTTTATGCTTGTAGATTTGGTTAATGAGACCCAAAACTCCAGCTTCATCATCATCATCGTCTGATTCCGCATTATCGCGTTGTAACATATCTTCAGGATAACCTTGTTGGAATGACCCGCCTAAAAAAGTGCTATTGTTCAGATTTTGAAGATAATTCTTGGTATCGGTCGATAATCCAGCCGTTGTGTCTTCCATGAGATCATTGCTTTGTCTTCGACTGTACATCGAATCTCCCAAATTAGGTCGACGGAGTTGAGGAGGATATTTAACAGATGAATTGATAGCAGGATTTTTGCCAATGGTAGAATTGTTCATGATTGCTGATCGAAGCATATTCTTGCTTGAAGGCCGTCTGTTACGACTAGATAACGGGTTGCGAGTAAGTTGGTTTGTCGGTTCATTTCCATAACTTTCTAAGAAATATAGATATGATTTAACCATCTTGTCATCCCCTGATGAGTAATAGTCGTTTTTCAAGTCCTCGGGATCATTCTGAGCAGAGTAAGTATTAATCGGTTTATCTTTCTCATCAAAATTGAACATAGCAAAAGTACAGACATAACCTAATCCATCAACGTGAACACTGAACTCTCTAAAGAAATCAATCACTTTTTCGGACATTTCAGGTAGTCTGTAATATAGAATGTAAGGTAACATAATCATACTTGTAATCTCTTTGATAACAAGAACCAATCTCAAGTTGAACATGTTGCAAAATTCGTTTTTCACTTCTTCAGTATGGAATCGTCCATTCCAAGAGCTTGGTAAATAATGAGTGAATTGAGCAACGTATCTTAATGAAGCTTCAGGATCAAAGACAGAGTCATTTTCAGAGACAGATCCTTTGCTAATAGTGAAAATAGCTCCCAAAGTGGAAATATAGAACAAGACTGTTCTCCCTTCTGTGAGTTCAAAATTGAGAAAGTTTTCATGACCAAGAACTGTAAGTAGAAGTAAAATAGTACCTAAAGACCCGGATACAAAGGCAAAGAAGTTCAAAATGATATTGGTGGCTTCTTTTGGAAACTGGTTGATGTATTGAGTGGCCCCCTCTCTGCTCATTTTCAACCTTTTGGTGAAGATATGAGGAAGCTCGTTGAATTCACGCAATCTCCAGCGCGCACAAGGTGAATATTCACGAGACCCCATTAAGGAAGGATTGGTCTTGAAGTCGTAAAAGAATTTGAGGAAGAAATAGAGTAGGAAATAGATCACAAGGAATGGAGTGAGGAATATGCTCAACATTCCGGCTAATCGAAATCGTTTGCGTAATTCTGTTGCCAATGCCAATCGTTTATGTTCACTCAATACTGCTTGTTTGAGTTGACCATTTGCATTGAAGACAAAATCAAAAATGCACAGTTTGAGGTTCCATTCTAAAGTTTTTGTAAGGAACAGATGATTGATGATCGGGATTGTCAAGGCTGGTGATAAAATGTTCTTATTGAAGATTGCAATCATATAATTTTCCTTTCTCATCAGTCTATTGGCTATATCATGAGCACTCAATCGTTTTTTGGATTTCAAATCATCTTTTCCTTTCAAATTCTGGTTGCCAGAGATTAAAGCGTTGGTATTTTGGTCTCTTAAAATCATTATTTTCTTCACAACAATGGACCAACTTATTGTTTGAAGTTCCTCATCTGATATTCCAAGTAGAAGATTGTAAAAATTCTTGATCTCCTTAAGATCTTTGAAGTTATTGACAAAACTCTTAACTCTCAAAACCAAAATGGCAAATAGAACAAAATAGAACAATTTCTGACCAAATGAGATATTTGAGTAGCATTTGTCTGCCACCACATCAGCATATTTAGATGCATTTCCTTTCATCAATCGATTATAGTCAACACAATTGCCCATAAAACTGCTCAACCAGACCACAAAAACAATGATCAACAGATCACTTGCTTTGGACAAGATAATGCATCGATATCCGTTCCCAATGTAATAGTTGTATACATCTTCAAGAAATGTATCCAGATTGGAAACATTAGACCAAAGCCATAAAGCACGTTCCATGGGACTTAACAATCCCAATCTTCCTCGAAGTTGTCTTTGTTCATGAACATTACGAATCATCTCCGGTTCACTATCAACACTGGCCTCTCGTCGATATGAAATAGGAGGTGGTGGTAATCGACTAGATGTATCATTTGGTAATTGAAATGAAATCCCCTTAGGTAGAGCTTTGTTAATAGTGTTAAGTGTCTTGTTTGCTGATCCTTTGGCCATCTCACTCCATTGACCAAAATTAGTATGCCCATAACCACCGCTCGGGGAAGATGATTGATTACGTGCAAGAATGGATTTGGGTCCTTGCCTATCCATCATAAAGCTCTCAGGAACATTATCAAAATCGTCATCTTGAAGCTCCGACTCCACTTGCTCATAAAGATCACGTTTTTGATCGTACAAAAGATCCTCATTGGATGCGGATTCTGTCTCAGAAGAAGTCTCGTCATCAGAGTTCACATTGAGCGCCTGAGATACCCGTTGTGAACTCGCAACCTCATGCTCCTCAAAAGTATCTTGAAGATTGTTGATACTAAATTCTATATCATTGTTATCATCATTGAGTAGCGGATTAGATCCGGAACCAAACACCCGGGACAAAAAGGTATGTTTGTTCAAATCCCCCATCTTTTTGTTTGATTAATATGAATATGTCAAAATGTTATCTTTTGCCCTTCTGATTATATAAGCGATGGATAATTAAGTGGAGGAAATTTTGCTGAAAAAGGTTGGAAAATTGTTTATATAATGTCCATCAATATTCTTAGACAGGGGATTAAGGATGGCAAGTCTATTGGGTTTTCAGATGGAGAGGACATTTCCAATGCTACTGCTCTTGTTATTGATGGTGAAGAGGTTCTTTTAGATAAGGAAACGGGATTTATTAGTGGAGATAAGATCAACCATGTGTTAAGAACTATCTATCAATGTTGGTTACATAGTGAGTCGAACACGACGGAGTATATTGCAGATTGTGAGGCGCGCAAGATTCCTGTGGTTAGTTTTCTCGAGAGAACGGAATTGATTTCTTATTTGAATGGGTCTTCAGAAACGTGTGTTTATTTGCAAGGAGCAGAGAATGAAGCACAAGTGGGGGTGAAGCGTGGTGTTGATGAGGAAGAGAACAAGAGTGTTAAAAAACGGGAGCTAGATCCTTTTTTGCGCGAGGTTTTAAGCAATGAACGCAATTTGATTGATCATAATAGAGCATTACAGGGCACGAAGCCTGTTGATTTCTCAAGTGTTGCTAAGGACTGTGAGTATAAGATTATTCGTGCGAGTAAGCAGAAAAGCAAGGGTAAGAGCAAGACATCAGGAGTTGGAGAAAATGGGGGTAATGTTAAGAATAAAGAGCCAATCATTATTCTATCTCCATCAGCTTCAGCAATATTGAACATGTCCAATGTTAAAGAGTTCTTACAAGAAGGTAAGTTTGTGAGCAATGTGGAAGGATCTGTTGCCAGCAGCAATATGCTACAAATAATGCGTGATTCGAAACGGTTTGACAGGAAGATGAAATTTTTGGTGGTGAATAACGTGGAGAAATTCTTTACTAAACCAGAGTATTGGGACCGTGTTGTTGCTGTGTTTACGACTGGGCAGGAATGGCAATTCAAGAATTACAAATTCAACCAACCAACCGTTCTTTTCCAACGAGTCAAGGGATTTTACCTGTATTATAATGGAGACGCAATTCCAGATAAAATCAAGCAATGGAATGTGCAGGCTATTGGAATTGAGCGAACACAAAGATTCAAAGACCGTCAAACTTCGGAGTTTCTATGGGAGAGTCTGGAAAAGTTCCTTGCGGGTAAAGGATATAGATAAGTAGAAAACTTCATTTTAGGTACAATGATACAAAAGTTTTGCCTGGTTGAGAATTGCGATGGTATCGAGTTGCGGAATTCATTAAACCTGAGACATGGTTGGCACGCCAGTTCTGGCTGGCTTTGATGATCCGGTTCCGAGCAATCCATTCTTCAAAATGTTAAGAGCAGACATGACACCTGAGAAGAGGAACACAAAGAAGGAGAAGTAGAGGAAAGCAACTGTAGCTTGAGCTTTTCTGCATCTGTCAGTAGAACCTTGGGTGACAGCATTGGAGTCCAAGTAGGATTGATTAGTGCAGGAGTGGCATCTAATAGCAACAGCCAAAGCAGTAGCACCTGCAAAGGTGAAGACGAAGTTGAGGAAGTCCCAAATAGCCAAGAACAAAGGTGAGGCCAAGAATGAGACAAAGTAGGCTGCAATTCCATAGAAGAAAGAGGTCAATAGGCCGAAAGCAGCGGCAAACACAGCAAAGTTAACTTGTGGGTTATGGTTTTGAGCTCCAGCAGCAAGGGAACCGGACAATCCAAGCACAATGACAAGGAAGACGAAATTGAGAGCCCTTAGCGATAAGTCACCGTACGAAAGCATTGTTGATAATTAGCAAGGGAAAAATTCTATTAATTTTTCGAAGGTAAAGAGTAGAAGTGAAATTCCTAGCTGTTTTATATATACTGCCACAAATACAAACAAACAGGCAACGCAATTAGGAAATTCATCCAAAACGGGAAAAAATCGCAATAATTTCCAAAGTGGTTAAGCTGCCCTTATGTTTGGCTTTGTCCATATTTGGCTCGCGAGGTGAGTTATTCGGCCATAGATTGGGTTAAGGCCGACTCCATATCCGTTAAATAGCTTGCATTAGTAATTCCAATAGAAAGAATGTTTGCTTTCCGAGCCAGGAAAAAAGCAATCATACTCAATTCCTTGCCACTTGTCAGCTGACCTTCAAAATATGGTCATTCGGTAGTCCTGTCATCGGTAATATCGACCCGTCATACTTCAAATTGAGGGTTTTCCTGTCCTGTTTACAAAGTCCTCCCAATTAGGAATCTTGGCTTGCCTAAAAAGTTATATGCATAAATAACATCCTTACCCTGAAATAGTAAAATAGAAATACAGAACAGGATACTGGCCTTGTTTTTAAATTCCGTATTCATTTAAAATTTTGTGTACCTGACTGCAGTCTAATTTCATCTTCTCCTTCCCCTAAGATTGCCTCACATGACGTTTATTTCAAACAATTCGTTAATGTTATTTTGCTCTTGGCTTTCCTTAATTGTTATGACATAATAATTTGTAATACATCCTAACACCACAAATATTTACAAGTTTCAACTTTATGATAAGAAGATCTTTGGTGAGACTTAACTCTGATGGGGGGGCCATGAAACGTCGTTTGGAACAACTAGCTGAGGACGCTCATTTATCCAATGTTGATCCGAAAGCTGGTGTTCCTCAAGATGCTCTTCCTGTAGATCTTCCTAGACTTCGAGCTAAATTGGAACAGATCAAAGATCGTAATTTTGAACATCAATATCAACGAGAAATTGGAATTAGTAAAATGCCTAGCTACGCGGGAAAACAGGAACGGGAAATTGCCGGATCGGCTGTATGGACAGGAAAGGAATCTGTTTATGATACCTCGTTACGGATGTTGAATGATAAATATAAACCACTCCCCAAGAAATCTGTGCGACAACGACTCAATAATGCACGTGAAGGAGCTATCAATTACCAGCTAGGTAAGTATACGGAAGGAAAACAGACCAAAACTGAAGATGAAGAATTCAAAGAGATGTATAGAGAACGATTACTTGGACCAGCACAATTTTTAAATGATTCATTTGCCTCGGTGGACAATTCTATTAGATCATTGGCTGATCAACGAATTCAAGAAGCACAACGTGATGGTGCTTTTAAGAATCTTCCTCGAGGAAAAGCATTGAAGGACGATTTCAACAAAAATAGTGCTTATATTGATCGAACAGAATATCATTTGAACAATATATTGAAGCGACAAGAGGCTATTCCCCCATGGATTGAGAAACAAGGAAGTGTTGAAGTACAAATCAAACAATTTAGAGATCAATTGGATTCAGATTGGACCAAACAGGCAATTCATTTGGTTTGTGAGAGATATTCCAATAAAGATAATCAGGAAAAGTTGAAGATTATGAGACAATTTGCTGATTCGGAGACATCACCTGAATCTGGAAAACTCCGAAGTCAAGAATGGGAACAACGATATGGCAAATATTTGGATGTGAAGTTGAGGTCTTTGAATGATAGTATTAGAGGATATAATCTACAAGCACCGTTAGCTTCACAAAAATTATACTTAACAAAAGGAACGGAGTTGCAGAAGAGTTACAAGAGAGCAAGTGCAGGATTGGAAAAAGCATTGGAGAGATACATCTTGGGAGATCGGAAGGAGGAGCAAGGTCCGATAGGAGCGGAATCAACGGGTAATAGAATACCGAAATTCGGAGAGGTTAAGCAACGAGATATCAACGCAGTCTACCAAGCTCCAAGTGAGACGATTGGACGGCAATTCTTGAACGTGTTCCGATGGAAATGGAAGGACGAATAAAAATCTGTGGAAGGTTAGTCTAGGAAATTACGTATGCAGGGGGTGAATACTGGTTATATTTTCCCAAAGTATGTGATTCGCCCCACATTCGGAAAATAATATCTGTGAAACCGAATTCGCAGTGGGGTGGTCCCGCAGTTCTAACAAAATAGCCTCTTTTAATCCACCCCACATTTTGCAACGAGAAAAAATTGCTATAATCTGGGGTGAGCATTAAGTCATTTACCAATAGGAATTAACGGCAACCACGGATTTAAATATACACCATCTCAAGTTTTAATGCAACAAGCGGATACTGTCTTCTTCATGCTTCAGGGGCTGATCCAAAAGAGGGGTATGACAAATCGTATAAATAGCCCTTACTTTGACCATGATTAGACCAATCTAATATCAAATCAAAATGAAAGTTGTTCTAGTTTTATACGACGCAGGAAGCCATGCCAAAGATGAGTCCAGACTCTACGGTTGTACCGAGAATGCCCTTGGAATCAAGGATTGGCTTGAGAGCCAAGGCCATGAATTGGTGACCACCTCTGACAAGGAAGGTCCTAACTCTGTCTTGGACCAAAACATTCCTGATGCTGACATCATTATCACCACCCCATTCCACCCCGGATACATTAACAAAGAAAGACTCGACAAGGCCAAGAAATTGAAGTTGTTGGTTGTTGCCGGTGTTGGTTCTGACCACATTGATTTGGATTACATCAAAGAATCCAACAAAGACATCTCTGTCTTGGAGGTTACTGGATCCAACGTTGTTTCCGTTGCTGAGCATGTGATCATGACCATGCTTGTGTTGGTTAGAAACTTTGTTCCAGCTCACGAACAAATCATTCGTGGTGACTGGAATGTTGCTGAAATTGCCAAAGATTCCTTCGATATCGAGGGAAAGACAATTGCTACTATTGGTGCAGGTAGAATTGGTTACAGAGTTTTGGAGAGACTTGTTGCTTTCAACCCTAAGGAATTGCTCTACTACGATTATCAATCTTTGCCAAAGGAGGCTGAGGAGAAAGTGGGAGCCAGAAGAGTTGAGGATATCAAGGAACTTGTTGCTCAGGCCGATATTGTTACCATTAACTGCCCATTGCATGCCGGATCCAAGGGTCTTGTTAACGCAGACCTGTTGAAGCATTTCAAGAAAGGAGCATGGCTTGTTAACACAGCTAGAGGAGCCATTTGTGTTGCCGAAGACGTTGCTGCTGCCGTGAAATCTGGTCAACTCAGAGGTTACGGTGGTGATGTCTGGTATCCTCAACCAGCTCCAAAGGATCACCCATGGAGATCCTTGAACAACAAGTACGGTGCTGGAAATGCCATGACTCCACATTACTCTGGTTCCGTGATTGATGCCCAAGTCAGATATGCTCAAGGTACCAAGAACATCTTGGAATCTTTCTTCACTAAGAAATATGACTATAGACCGCAGGACATTATTTTGCTAAATGGAAAGTACAAGACCAAGTCTTATGGAGCTGACAAATGAGTTTGTATTGTTCTATATTATTCTTATTACGTCCCATCTGGATTGATATGTATGAAATATAGAAAATGAATCAAATAGGAAATATTTGAATATTGTATTGATATTGTCGCGTGAACGCTGCTCGCTACCTTTGAGCTGCAGGAAAAAATTCGTTCACTAGCGGCATTCGGTAAGAAAATTGAAGAATCTATGGTGAGAGACTTAATAAGCCTGCCTGGATCATGCCCGGTACGCGAAAGATCTATCACAGCAGACCTGAATCTTACATTCCGTCTCCTGTACACGCTCGTTGCCAGGTAAAGGAGCCGCACTGCCCAGAAAGGCATGCGGCGGTGCGGCTTAGAAACGCGAGGCCAGAGATTTGTTGGAAGGAGGTGTCAAACATGAACGAGAACGATTACGCGCATTATATAAACTGGTATCTTTCGTTGGAATCCATTCCTTAATGAGCGACGAACAGGTCTTGGATATATTTCTGAAATCTCCAGTCACCCAGGAGATGATTCACCATTTGGTGAGTGTCACTCTGCAGGTTCTTCCTTGCGAGTCGGCAAAGACCATCACTCAGGAAGTTTCCGAATCATCGGGTTCCACTTCTGTCGTGAAAACCAAGTCTCTTCCTTCGCTCATGACATTCATTACCAAGTTGGTCCGGTATACCAACGTTTACACTGGTACTTTGATGTCCACCATCGTTTTTCTGAACAGATTAAAGTCCAGATTACCAAAGGACGCTCAAGGTTTACCTTGTACTCGTCATCGCATTTTCCTCGCATGCTTGGTTATTTCTTCCAAGTACCATAATGACTCCTCGCCAAAGAATAAGCATTGGAGCAAATATACAGATGGTCTGTTCCGTAGGGAGGATGTCAACTTAATGGAACGCCAACTACTCATGTTACTTGATTGGGATCTGAGAATCCGTAGAGACGAATTTCTACGGGTTTGGAAGCGATACTTGGACCCAATCAGGACAGATCTACGCAAAAAAGAGAAATCCAGAAGAAGTGTTCCAAGTGGTGTCTCGACACCTTCATATACATTTCCTGTGCCTCAACTTCTGGTTTCACCACCATCATCTATACCCAGCTCCCGCTCGTCCTCAATGTCTTCTCTGGACACTCTTCATTCCAGAGCTTCTTCAGTTTCTAGCACTTCGAGTCAGATTTTTGATGATGCTTCTTTGGGCAAAATGATAGATACCGTTGCCCAACAGGAAGAAAAACAATTAAACAATTTAATGAGACAGTATTGTACTGTTTCGTCGCATAGCATTAGAACTAGGTAGGATATAAGGAATTTATTCGGATCAGATTCACATTTTTAAACTGCACAGCCCTAAATAGTTTTTACAACGTAATCACGCCTTATGGAGGACGGTGAAAGTGCGAGTCCCATAGAAACGATAAGTTCTGAGGAGACTGTTCCTAAAAAGAAGCTTAGTTTACAGGAACGGTTAGCATTGGCAGCTTCCAAACGTGCCAAGAATGATGTAAAGGAGAAAGAACACAAATTGGTGAAGACTGAGTTGGAGAAAGATGATCAAGAGACGAATACAGAGACTAAATCGGTTAAGGAAGACTGGGTTTTACCATTGAATTACCAAGATCTGAGCTCGGAGGAACTAATAAGAATAATAGGGAAGGTCAATGAAAGCTTCAACGAGGTCAAGTTGACAAACCAACAACTTGTTCGAAAAATGGACGATCTTCGTAGAGAGCGACCGGCCAGACGATCAATCACTCCTGTTGGAACTGATGAGATATTAAAACGGAAACTTGAGGAGAAAGAGGTCCAAATCAAGGAATTATTGGAAGAAGGGTCTAAATTATCGATGAAAGAGGTGAGTCTTACTCAGACCATTAAGAAGATGAAACAGAAGGAACTGGATCTTGAGGAGGATTTGACTAAAATGGAACGAGAGAACACACAATTGCAGACCAAAGTGGCTGATTTGGAGTCCGAAATTGGTCAATATAAGCAGAACGAACGCAGTGTTAAAGAAGATCGATTAGGCTACGAGACGTTGCAACAAAAATTTGAAAAATTGTCTAAGGAGAACGAGTCTTTGAGTAATGAACTAAAGGAGTTTAAATTACGCAAGTTAGATGTCCAATTGTCATCCACTAAGAAACAATTAGAGACTGAAATTAAAAGAACGTCGGAGTATCAGGAAAAGTTGGACAAGTTGACTGAACGATTCTCCAACTATAAAGAGGATTCCAGAAACGAGATTTCACAATTGACTTATAAACTTGAGAGAGAACGAAACAAGTACAATGAGGCGGTGGAAGAAAACGTCACCGAGATCAAACGATTGGAAAGTAAAATGGAGACTTTCCGGTTAATGAGTGAGTCAGTGGAAAAAAATATTGATACCAATAGTTCATCCTCGACCTCATCTGTTTCTGTCGATTTACTTCAGGCTCAATACACACAAGCTCAAGAAAACTGGAAATTAATCGAAAGTTCATACTTCAAGAAGATTGCTGGGCTTGAACACGATCTGGAGACTTTGAAACAGAAAGACATCAACAGCTCTAAGAAAATTAAAACTTTACAGAATGATTTGAAATCAAGAGCTACCGAAATTGAAGACATGTTGGAAAATGAAGCTTCGTTACAAAAAGAATTGGGAGACATCAAGGGCCAATTGGAAGCCGTTTCTGGTGATTTGGGAACGGCCCGTCAAGATCTGGAGTCTTTAAAATCAAATCATCTAATTGAGAAGAAAAATCTCGATAAAAAAATACAAACTTTGGAGGAAGATAAGACACGACTTAACAGCATCAGTAAGTTGCGGATTGATCCTCAAGCACAACCTCCGATTCCTGCTCAAAACACATTCTATTTGAATGAATTTCAATCCTCATCGAGTCTCAATCACTATAGAAATCAGAGATCTGTTTCTCTGGCTTCCATGGATAACATTGCTTTAGGTGAATCATCTACCACGCCTAGACCGCCAACATTTCCTTATGGAGCTAATAGAGGTCATTCTCAAAGCTCATTGTATTTCAGTCCTGGTGTTCATACAAATATGACAATGGATACTATTGATGATTCCTTTACTGGTGAAGATGATATGTTTCCATCTTCATCACCAATTTCCTCTTTTAGAAACAAAAGTGGTGCTGGACTTAGTAGGATACATTCAAGGGATGATCCTGAGACCCCTCATTCATCTACAATTGGCGGAGCTAGCAGCCCGGCTAATGGTGGTCCTAACATACAATTAATGGGAAAGTTATCTTCAAGAATTAGGCGTCTAGAATTGGAAATCTTGGGACTCAAAGAAGAGCAAACCGAGTTGGTTGCCCAAAAACAAGAAGCTGCAAACGAAATTGTTAAATTGATGCGGGAAAATGAGAAAACCAATGAATTCAAATCCAAACTGGTTGAACTGGAAGAACAACATGCTATTATTACTGCTAATTACGAAACCACTTTACAACTTCTGGGTGAGAAGTCAGAACGATGTAACGAATTACAAGCAGATGTTGAAGATTTGAAAGATATGATGAGAGCCCAAGTCCAAGAAATGGTGGACTTACAAGAAAAACTAGCTACCAAATAAATCTAGAATGTATTATAATCTATTAAATGTTCCCTTGCTTGACAGCATTCTCAGTGTGAGTGTCAATATCATCGGATTCCCATGGGTAAGCAATCCATTGATCTGGAACATCTTTTCCAGTGAGATAAATACCTCCTCCCATCTTGTCCTCTTCGATGTCAGCTCTCTTCTCTTTCAATTTGTTATGGAGCACAAAAATGGAGAACTTTGTTTTTTCATCGGTCCGTCCTAACTTTTGAGCAATCTCTTCAACATCTTTGTGTAATTCTGATAGAGCATAATGTAAAGTGGTTCTAGTATCATCGACTTCATCAACAATAAGGATATTTTTTCCAATCAAAGAGTCAAAATGCTGAGAAAGTGCACCAAAATCCAACCACTGAGTTCTGATAACTTCCTTTCCAATCTTGTCATCATCTCCGGTTCCCATATCCTCATACAATGAAAGTCCAATAGCTTGAATAGGGATATTTTTCTCTCCAGGAGATCTCAAGAAGGTCCTAATAATTCTGGCTGGAATGAATCCTCCACCACCAATAGCAATGATCACATCTGGTTTACCAACCTCTGCCAAAAACTGCTCAGCACCAGCTTTACAAAGCTTGTGGACGTTATTGTAACTTATGTATAGCTTTTCGACCATTCTTGATTCCAATTATAGCAAATTGAGTTGGTGAGAGAGTCCAAAAAAAAAAAATCCAGTTTGCGCATCCTTACACTGGACAATACAATGTCAGGGATTAACAATTGATTAGCCAGGAGTTAATTATCCGATAGGTCTGAGGAGTGATTAAAATTTAGAAGGTGTCAGGAGTATAATTGAAGCAAATATTTTTAAGCGACCATGCGCCCAAGGGAGTTCACATTGAATCACCTAGTATTGAGGATTTAGTTTGATCTGTTATACATTAGATTGTGTCTGCACTAAATGTCGTTTCATATACTATTGAATCAGACTTTGCTTAGCAATAGAGCTCGTGACTCTAATCTTTACGCTCTCCAAAACGATTGACTATCGTTGCAACCCAATCGTTTACGTAATCAAGAAAATCCACGCTAGTTTAGTCTGACTTGATGCACTCTAATATTAAACTACCTACTCCTCCTCATCGGCCTCTTCGAATTCTTCTTCAAGCTCTCCTTCATATTCTAGATCGTCATTTTCTCCGTCTAAAACCACCGAACTCTCAACAAAACTCACCTCATGGAGATCCGTGGTATCTTTCTTGTTCATCATATCGTTACGTAATTTGAGTTGGGATTGCAGAAGAGATAAACGGCCTTGAAGAGCCAACAAATTTGGTAGTAACAATATGTTTTCAGATAGAGATGATTGAAGAAGTTTCAATAGGGCAATAGATTCGGTATGCTTGGAAATCAGATTACCTTTCGAAATCAAGAGCCATTTCAGCCATATACCCAAACCTTGAGATCCTTGGGAGTCATCAGACGTTTTGAACGCCAACTGTTTGAATAGTTCGAGAGATTCTTGATCTTTGAGCAAAAACATGACTGACTTTGCATTTTTCTGGTTCTGAGATAAAATGGTAGCCAATTGATCGATCTCGCTTAAATTCTCCAAAATCAAGGTGTATAATTCGCTAGGATCTTCGGTATACAAATCCATTTCATCTTCCTCATCACTATCGTCTTTTTCAATATCTATTTCAACTTCAGATTCTTGCACTTCCTCATGTTTTACCTCAATGATTATTTCTCCTTCTTGGCTCAAATCTTCTAGTTCAAATTCTGTCAACTTGATATCATATCCATCAAACCAGGCTGCTACCAGATAGTTGTCTTTAGTCACTAAATTCACGAATTTGACAGAAACATTGGTTCTCAACTGTAGATTGGAAACCACCTGTTTCCTATTCTTTTTGCCAAAAACATTAGAGAAAATTTCAATGATTCCTGATTCAGTGATCGCAGCTATTGAAGTGGACTCTAAAAGGGTGATAGAAACCACAGGCGAGGCACATTTGAGCGACAAATCGACCTTGGAGCTAGATAGAGACACTATCTGTATAATAGAATCTTGTTCTCTGGCAATCGCTAGAAGATCTGAGTTCTCCTGACATGATAGAATGCTTGATATCTGTGATTGGTGAGTCTTGGGTGCTGAGATCTTGGATTCTTGGTCGGATTCCTGTAATTTATATGGATCGATAATGTACAATGCTGAGGATGCAATAGCCAATTTGGAATCAACAAATTGCATGTATTGAGATTGTTTGTCAGTGGTCCAAGGTCTTGAATCCACTGCACGGTTTTCAAATAGACCAAATTTGCGGAGACACATGTTTTTGGTGTCGTAGCCCCAGACGTCCAGACCTGGTCCGTCAGCAAAATCTATCAAAGGAGAAACTGTTGAAATCTTATTGACCACTTCTTTAGATAAAGGAGAATATATGAGGATTTCATTTGTGGATAATAGGACTCCTAAATAGCAGGTTTTGTCATTATGTAGCCATTTAATTCGTTCAATTTTTTCATCTGATTCTAATTCAATATTGGATTTGAATTCTTCGCTTTCGAAAGAAAAGATCCTTATTTCGGTTCTTCCCGGTCCAGCTATAATACAGGCCAAAAATCGCCCAAGCGGGTCTGCTAGACATTCAACAAGTTTCATCACCTAATCAGGATTTTTTATCAAATATATTTTTTCTAAGAGAGTGAAAAAAATTTTCTAAGGTCGAAAAAAGGTCGATTAGCGTCGATATAAATAAATAGCTGATTGAAATCAAGAATTAGGCGATTCAGATGATTCTTGAGCCAATGGACCAACTCCAATTCTAGCCAATCCTAATTCTGCACTGGTATGTTGAACATTGAGTCGTTTTGTAGCAGGAATATTACGTGTGATTTCCAAATTGCGCAATCTTAAGCTCAATTCGACTTCTTTTCTGTTCTTTTCGTCAATATCTGCCTGTAATTTGTTTATATATTCAACAGCTTTACTCAAGATTTGTCCTTTGTTTGGTTTTCCATCTTTAGTACCTGATGATTTATCTTTATTATCATTGAACATTTCCGGGGAAATCATTTCATAAAGATCATAAATTCTTTCGTTCATGTTATCTTTTCGTTTCTTATCAACTGATTGAAGTCCAGGACTAGTTGAAGTTCCACGTCTTGATCGAACAGATCCCGCTTTTACAGTATCTTTCAATTCTGATATCTCGTCGTCATCGTTGTTTTCAAGAATAGTTGGGTTCTTATTCAATGCTTTTGAAAGAGAAGCTCTTACAGAGTCCTCTTCGTGATATGATTGAGGATCAAATTCTTCGTTTGGTAAATCCAGAAAGTCCATGTAAAGAAAGACGTCAAATTTAAAACTTCAACAAAAATTCTTAGACGATCGACCTCGAAAATCATTTGTTTCTAGCTTTTTCTTGATTCCCTTTGTTTTTCGATAATGCCAATTGATTATTCTAAGTGGGATAAGATTGAATTGTCTGATGATTCAGACATTGAGGTTCATCCTAATGTTGATAAGAACTCATTTATCAAGTGGAAACAAAGAGATATCCATGAGAAACGGATTCAAAGAAACAACGAGATCAAAGGTTTGATCATTCAGAAGGAAATGTATACAAAATTGAATTCTCGTGTTGACAAGATGTTGGGAAGTATGGGAGATGATATCGTGGTGGAGAGTAAGAGAAATGAATTTTTGGCAACCAACTTCGATCCAAAGGAGAAATGTGTTCTTGAAGAAAACGCCGATAACATTCCTTACAATGAAATGGTGGAGGATCTTTTCGTTCAAGTCACTGACGATTTGAAAAAAGAGGGTCAAGATCCGAATGAACGGAGTTTATTATTGGCTAAAATTCTACAACATCGTGCAAAAATTGAGACTGTTTTGAAACAAATTGACCCCAAACTTGAAGAACTTCAAAAGGAGAAGGAATTACACATTTCTAGTGAAGATATTCATGATGGATGGAATAGTTCTTTTGTTAACAAAAACGATAGTCCATCCACTTCATCATCCACAGCTAAAGCCGTTACCACCACTGCAACCACTATTGAAACCATTAATAGTCCAAATGTTTCAAAATTGGGTCAGCTTCCTTCAAAACCTTTGGATCAACTTGATGAGTTAGAATTGCTTGTCGAGACTGAAGAATTTGCTCAAATCAGCGATCTTTCAAAAAGTATTAGATTCTTAGAGAATCATCTGTACATTGTTTGTGAACAACAGAAAGATGCATTGATGATGAAGTCTTTTGATTATCAATTGGACGGGGAGAATGTCATGGCCAAAAAAGTGGTTCATCAAGCTTTGATTCTGCAATACTTGGATGACTTGTTTAAGGCTGCTGGAGGACCACGGGCTACAATACAACAAAAACAACAAGCTGTTGGAATCTTTGTGGGAAAATTACTGGATAAATCATCGCCTGCTGCACGTACATTTGAAGCTGATTGGGATAAAACATATAAACATATTGTGAACCGATGTGAAATCATAAGTCAAGAGCATGAACAGAATTCTGGTCAAGAAGGTGTTGAACAAATTCAATTAAGATCCATGGATCCAAATTCTGAGCTGGTGATTCATCTTCCAGAACAGAAGTCTCCAGAGTATGAGTATTTCAAACAGATTCCCGAGAGCATGCAAGCTGCCTTAGAAACCAAAGAATTGGATGCCATCAATGATGTTTTTGCAACGATGTCTGTTTCTGAGGCCGAGAATGTTTTGGAGCTATTTGACAGATGTGGGGTGATCCAGATCCAAGCTTTGCTTGAAAATGAAGAGGAATTCAACCAATTGAAACAGGAATACGAAGGAAGTGATGAGGAAGAGGAGGAGGAGGAAGAAGAAGAAGAAGAAGAAGAGAAGAAGGTAATCTCAGTTTCGACAGCGGATGTTGTGGACTGAATCACTTCAAGTCCGGCATTCTCAAGATCTCATTCTCTTTGTTGTCGCCGAGTTCTTGGAGTTGTTTGAGAATTTTGGAATGCTTCCATTTTTCAGGCAACGGAGTGATATCATAATTTCTAGTTGCCCAATAATAAATATCCCAATCTGGTTCATCCAACAGTTTGTCGTATTCCTCCAGTTCACTCATATTCATTGTAGCCAGGTGTCTATCAGCAAATCTACTCAAAAGCAAGTCTGATTCTAAGATTCCTCGTTTTCTCGATTGATAGAGCAATCTTTTTCTCTTTTTTTCGATCGGTTCATTGATCCGAGGAATTGGTTCAACTTTGATCTTTAATTCACCATTAGCTTCTTGGATACTGTGATGACTTGCTCCTCCGTTGAGAAGTGGTCTTATAAATGAAAATGTTCTGATTGGTCTGACTATTCTTAACATGATAAAAGAAAATACTAAAAAAAAAAATCTAAATTTATATTATGACTGACCAAAAAAAACGAAAGATAGAAATGAATGGCACAGCCAGAAGATTTGCTCAAGTTAAACGGATAACCAACGAAACCAAGATCCAGATTGTTCTGAGTCTGGATGGAGGCCCGATTTCATGTGAAGAGTCCATATTGGATAAGGATTACGACCATGCCTCGCAAGCGACTTCGGCACAAGTGATTTCTATCAACACTGGTATTGGATTTTTGGATCATATGATTCATGCTTTGGCTAAACATTCGGGATGGTCGTTGATTGTTGAATGTAAGGGAGATTTACATATTGATGATCATCACTCTGCCGAGGATGTTGCTATTGCCTTAGGAGAAACTTTCAAACAGGCTTTGGGACCGGTGAAAGGAATGAAACGGTTCGGATACGCATATGCTCCTTTGGACGAGGCATTAAGTCGAGCAGTTATTGATCTTTCGAATCGCCCATATGCAGTGATAGATTTGGGATTGAAACGTGAGAAAATTGGAGACCTAAGTTGTGAGATGATTCCTCATGTTTTGGAGAGTTTTGCAACAAGTGCACATGTGACTCTCCATGTTGATTGTATTCGCGGTTTTAATGACCATCATAGAAGTGAGAGCGCGTTCAAAGCTTTGGCAGTGGCAATAAGAGAGGCCATCTCCTACACAGGGAGAGACGATGTGCCAAGTACCAAGGGAGTTCTTATGTAGAGGTGTGAGGTGTAAATAAAATAGATAATCAACATTCTTTGGGGTTTTTTTGTGCGCACACGATAACCAAATAGTTATAATAGTCTATCTAAGTTCAACTGAGAAATAGGCGAAAGTATAAAGTATTATGTCGTCTAATGACGAACTCTATAAGGAAGGAGGTGCATTAGGAGTATATTCACTATATTACCAATCAGATAAAGAGAATTTCAATAAGATTCGACTCGCGTCTCCGATAAGAAAACAGCAAATGAACAGTGTGAACAAGAATCAGGCTCCACCTTCAAGACTACAGACTCCTCTTTCGATGAGCCATGACACGAGGATGGGAGTCATACCTCGTTTGGATATTTTGAGCCCGAATCCGATTGATGAAGAGTTGATTCTAGATGCTGTTCAACGACGGATTGTCAAGAAGCCGTCTGTTTTGGATCTTTGTATCAAGGTCATGTCATTGTTAACGGGAAAGGATAAAGTTGGCAAATGTATTCAATATGGTTTACGAATTTTGATTGCGTATTCGATTCGAATCAGGAAGACCGAATACTTAAGCAATTTCAAACTAACACAAGTTGATTTCAATGAAAAGGGTTCCAATGTTCTTTTACAGTTGATCAAAAGACCAGAATTACTGTTGATTCTATTCCTGGGCCAATTCGAAACAAAATTGGTTGGACTTACTAAGATTCTTTCTATCTATAGACAGATGCTTCGTGCGGGGACTGTTCCATTCAAAGTTTTGAAATTATCCTCCAGGATCTCAGAATCCTTCAATCTTATACAATCACAAGAAAAGGCTTCATTGAAACTTCAGAAACTCAAAGAAAGTTGGTTCAATATCAAGTCTGTTCAAGAACTTACTGGATTATATTATTCATGGTTTGATGAATCACTTTTAGCGTTCAAGTTGGGAATTTTGAACGAGAAATCCGTTCCTAATTACAGAAAATTGGCCGGTAAACATGAACCGATTGCATGGTATTTAAATATCATATTGGGGATAAGAACTCAATTTGAAAAGTTATCTCAATTGAGTAATAAAGAGAACTCATTGAAGATTAATTACCAAGTGAAACAGCGCGCTAAACGACTAATCAACACCATTAAACCAGATCAATCTCCAATTTCGTTATCCGCTTCAACGGATAGCATAGAATCCAAACAACAACTTATACAATATTCTTCCGAGCTTAAGAAGTTGTCTCAAGAGAAATATATGGTTCAATTGGAGATTTTGAAGCTTCTCTGTGATTTCGCTTATGATTCGGTGATTGTTTTTCATGCCAGACTTGATGAACCTCTACATTTGATGTTTGGGTTTGGGGCTGCTTTCATTTCATTATCTAAAATTTGGATGGCTGAAAGAGACAAGATGTTTAAAGAGTTGAATGAGAAATAGCTACATGTAAAAGGATTCAGGAAATATTTTTTTAACCCCTTATTATTTTTCTATCGCGTCGCGTATGAGAGGAAGAACAGAAAGGAAGCCTTTGGGCGCTAAAGATGCCAATACTCATGGTATTTCTAGATCAATCTCACCATATAAGTTGAATGGATTGAAATCAGAATCCAAATCGCCAACAAGATTGGATAGTAATGAATCAATCCAATCAGGGATGACAAGACTTTCGCCTTCTAAAAGAAGTTCATTTGGTCCTGTTTCTCCTACTAAGAAACAAAAGCCATCAAAGGATTTCCAGATCTACCATGATCCAACAAATTATAGAGATACACTGGAATCATTGGAATCATTGGTTATGATCAATCCCGAAAATAAGGAGAATGAGAACTCCAAGCTTGATATCAATATTGATACAGAAAACAAACCATTATCTCGCCGAACAAACAAACGCCATCATCTATCAGATCTTAGAATTGATGAATATCCTGGTTTTATTCAATCAATTCAATTTGGAGTTCTTGCTCCGAAACATCAACTTACTCAAAGCTTTATGCTTAGAACGCGCGGAAACGGTAGCAAACATCCTATACCTTCATTTGTGACTCCTCCAAAACGAGACAGAATTCAATATAAATACGTTGGCTCCTTGAACAACGTTTCGAAGATCGTTCCACAAGGATCAAGAACCGATCTTGATCTGAAAGGTGTCAAGAATCTATCATTTGATCTCCACAATGATTCCATCGCGACCTACGGAAAAAATAGTAAATAAATTATTATATATATATTATCTGATAATGAATCTTCAGATGAATAATCCTCATGAATAACTCCTCTCTTTTAGGATCTGCTCAACAAGATGGAACAGAGCTTAAATTCCAACTTATATCGTTTGACTCATATCAAACTGATCCGTCTTCTTTGGACAAACAAACGTCTACTATCAATGGTAAACCTTTTGGTGGCAAGAATATAAGTTTCAGTCAAGTTCCAGTGATTCGACTTTATGGGAAACTAAGAACGGGTCATACATGTTTGGTTCATCTTCACAATGTTTTTCCATATCTTTATATTCCATATAAAGGACCAACGACCAATGATAAGAAACAAATTGAAAATCATTTGATCAGTTGGAAGCACGAAATTGATCATCAATTAAACCTCTCTTTCAAATTCAAAGGAAAGAAAAAACAAAAGGTTGATGGATCTGAAGATGCACCTGAAGATGAATCTGAAGATGACTTCGAAGATGAGAACATTGATCTGGGAGCAGGAAAAACGTTTGTTTCAGATATTTCCCTAGTGAAAGGTAACTCGTTCTATGGATACCATCAGGGATATTCGGGATTTATAAAAATTAGCATGTTAAGTCCTCGTCATACCAAACGACTTCAAAGACTCTTAGGAGAAGGAAAATTATATGATAAAGTGATACAACCATTTGAAGCTCATATTCCATTCATGTTACAATTTCTTACTGATTACAATTGTTATGGATGTAATTGGGTTTATTTAACGAAACAATATTGGAGAACTCCTTTAGTTCTTACAAACGGACAATCTGAAGCATTTCAAGAGTATTTTAATACAGATTATACAGCTCTGAATCGACTAAAAATCACGTCAGAATTTAAAACAGAGGTCTCTAATCATTTGGTTCGTGAAATGTTTAATATCAACGCTCTATGTGGTGAAAAATTCCCTCGAATGGGTAGGGCATTTTGTGAACTCGATAGTTCTGCTTGTTGGATTAAGAATCGTCTTACATGCAACGAAAGAGACATACATTCTAAAACGACAACTGATCTTAAGGAAGAGGACAATAGCTCTTATATTTATTCAGTCAAATCTCTTTTAAACGATTTGATGTATCAAAGGCAATTACATGGAATGTCTTTTGATTCAAAGTTTAAACTTTTCAACCATGAGAAGCGAACCTTCAATGAAACTTCATGGGTGGAACAGGATGAACTCAATGAATTGTTGAAATATTGTACTGATCAATCTGAAAAGGAATGGTACAAGCTACATCCACAACATCCTCTTTCAATGAACAATGTATCACCTAAACGAGACTGGTTGATTGATTATGATACATGTTTCCAAAATGTTGACCGATTTCATCGCCCTGTTGTTCCCGAGTCTAATCTTGTCAGATTGACTGAACAACAGATTCTTGATGAATCTCAGATTTGTGATTGGTTATTGACAGAGCGTGTTGAACCATCAGTCATCAGTGTGATGGATACTTCCAATTTGGAGATTATAGATACAACTGACTCCAGTTCTGACGAGACTGATCATGAGGATGATTTTCTTGGTAGTATTCCTCATTTACAAGAGAAATTATCAGATATTCCCAAACCAGAGAGTGATCATACTGAACCTGACGAGATGGTCAGTTTTGAATCGCTTGGAGATGATTTGCACATATTCGAGCAAACTCAAGTTGGCAAATCCAGCAGTGAAAAGGTCAGTACAATTTCAGATTCAAGAAGAAACTCTACACAACCAGCTATTGAAATTGATACCACAGAAATACTATTTGAGTTGGATTTAATACCACCGACGTTCAATTCCTTTGAGTCAATGATGAATTCTTTTGAAGATCATCGTATGGTCAAAATTGATTATGTTGATCCTCATTACAGTTCTAGAAAGAATTACAAGGACAAACCAACATTCTTTTCAGGACGTAAATTTCATTTGAAATGTTTGGATATCAATGGATTAAAACCTTATGAAACAGTGACTGATACAAATTCCAATACTGTCATACTTCAAGGTCACGGGATCCCTAGTATTTGGAACTATTCTATCAAACCTCCAACTTTTAAGGAGGTTGATGAATGGTCCAGGACTCATCCTGTTCAAAATCAAACAAGATCTCAATTATATCGATCTCAAATCAACCAAGCTACTCAAAATACGGATGGTTATAAATTCCCATCATTTCAATCTCCAATAACACGTAAAGAGTCCACTTTTCCAAAACTCATACTATTCAACATGGAAATACACGTTAATACCCGAGGAGACTTGTTCCCGGATCCACTTTTGGACAAAGTAACAGCAATCTTTTGGTCTTTTGATGATCAAAATTACACCTTTGATCTAGGGTTGCAAGGTTCGGGAGTCTTTGTTTTAAACTCACAAGACATATCTAATAAGCAGACAAATTTCCCTGTTCAAACGTTCAAAAATGAAACTGATATGATCAGAGGGCTTGTGACTATTGTGGAGTTTGTGGATCCGGATATTCTTTGTGGCTACGAAATTCATTCCTCATCTTGGGGATATATATTAGAAAGGTTTCGAAATGTTTATAAAATGGATCTGGGATTGAGATTCTCACGAGTGGCTACCAAACATCTTAACAAAGTCAATGATCGATGGGGATGGGCACATGCTTCTGGAATTCAAATCACTGGAAGACATATGTTGAATCTTTGGAGAGCTTTGAGAAAAGAGGTGAGTATCAATCGTTATTCTCTAGAGAATGTGGTGTATCATATTCTTCACCAAAAAATTCCTCATTATGATCATAAAACACTAACTGGATGGTTCATATCCAGAACGGCCGGAAACTTGAACAATTTGTTCGAATATTATATGAGTCGATTACATTATGAGATGAAATTAATAGAGAAGCTGGAAATGGTGGAAAGAACAGTGGAAGAGTCAAGATTTTTGGGAATTGATTACTACTCAGTGTTCTACAGAGGATCCCAATACAAAGTGGAAAGTATACTTGCTCGTCTGGCTAAAGCTGAAAACTTCGTTCTCATCTCTCCATCCAAGAAACAGGTCTTCAAACAGGCTCCTTTACAAGTGATCTCATTGATCCTAGAACCCGAAAGTTCTTTCTACAAAAGTCCGTTACTCGTTTTGGATTTCCAATCATTATATCCATCATTAGTCATAGCTTATAACTTATGCTATTCAACGTTGTTGGGGAAATTGAATGGCTATGACCCCAAAACCACACAAACTCTCGGAATTACCTCATGGAAATTACCACCAGGTTTATTGAAATTGTTTGAAAATCATATCACTCTCACACCCAATGGATTGATGTTCTTGAAGTCCAACGTTCGAAAATCAGTTTTGGCCAAAATGCTCACAGAAATCTTGGAAGCTCGGATTTTGGTTAAAGATACAATGAACGGACTCAAAGACGATTCTGAATTATTCAAGTTGTTCAACAATCGACAACTAGCTCTCAAACTAATTGCAAATGTGACCTATGGTTATGCTTCTGCAACTTATTCAGGAAGGATGCCAAATTCTTCGATAGCTGATGCAATTGTTTCGTGCGCCCGTGAAACGTTGTCCAAGGCTATCGCCGAGATCGATAAAAATTCAAGGTGGGGAGCTAAAGTAGTTTACGGAGATACAGATTCATTATTTGTATATCTCCCAGGAAAATCTAAGTCGGATGCATTCAGACTAGGTAAGGAGATTGCGAATTATATCACCTCAATCAATCCTGCTCCTGTCAAACTTAAATTTGAAAAAGTCTACTTCCCATGCGTTCTGCTCAGCAAAAAACGATACGCCGGTTATTCGTATGAAAGTGAAGATCAAACGAAACCAAAATTTGACGCAAAAGGAATTGAGACCGTGAGACGAGACGGCATACCAGCCCAGCAAAAAATGGTCGAGAAAGCTTTGCGAATACTATTCGAGACCAGCGATCTATCGAAGGTTAAAAACTATGTCAATCTTCAATTCCTCAAAGTCATGCAGAATAAAGTCAACATTCAAGATTTCCTATTTGGCAAAGAGGTCAGATTGGGATCATACAAAAGTGCGGCTTCAGTCCCTCCAGGAGCTAGAATCAGTATGGCCAAAGTCGCCCAAGATCATCGCTCAGAACCTCAATCACGAGAAAGAGTGTACTATCTGGTAGTCAAAGGTTATAAAGACCAGCTTCTGAGAGATCGATGCATGGCGCCAAAAGACTTTCTTGAAAAAGGGAATTTGGAGTTGGACGCTTTCTATTACATCACCAAAGTCTTGATCCCACCTCTTCAAAGAATTTTCAACCTGTTAGGTGTTGATATCAATACATGGTTTGACGAACTCCCTCGAAACCTGGTTGCACCGAATTTGGATCAGTTGAACTTCAAAACACCACTAATTAGCAGCTCCAGCTGTATTAATTGTGGAACAGTTACCAAAACAGCACTCCGCGGTCCTTCAAGACTCTGCCAAGAGTGTAGCTCAAATGAGCTCGAGACAATTGCAAATATGCGTGCTATACTATCTGCGCAAGAAGACCAGATGAGTCTCACGTTATTAGTATGCCGTCAATGCACAAGAAAAAGCATGAGGTTTAATCATTCATCGCTTTCGACTGCACTCTCCTGTACCAATGAGGATTGCAGTCAATATTACGATCGAGTTAAAGCGATCAGAAAAGCACAGAGAACTTCAGAATCATACGCCGAATATCTCAATTGGTGATCAGCAAAAAGCATACTCACTCTCCTGTTGAATGCGAGTATCAAGTTGTTGGATGGATGTGTCTGCATGGAGTGATAACTCTTCATGATTTTTGAGCAAGGAAAGTTCCTTCTCAACCAAAAAGGCTTCTCTCATCATTTGAAGATCATTCATCCTTTTGAAGCCTGTAATGGACGTTTCTAAAAATTCCAAAATCTTATTGAATTCTTCTTTTGTATTCTCCAGGTCCGTTTGTTTCGCGATCTTGATCATAAGAACACGAGCCAACAAAAAGTAGCCGTAAGATGAAAGCCACAAACTTCCAACTTGAAGACTTAATGGCATTAGTTTGACAAGAATCTCCTCGGCATCCTGAGCTGAGACGAGAGCATTCACTTTCAGCATCAGTTCGCATAAGACAATGTACCCTCTCACCGTTGAGATCCTCAACGAAGACTTTCTAGCCATCGCCAAAGCATCCAAAAGAGTTGTCATGGCTCTTTCTGGAGCAGATGACGCTTCAGCTAGAATTTTTGCGTAAAATATTTGAAACTCCACATAGTAGTAATGGTTGTACGAATGTTCGTCGGTTCTTATCCGTGCAATGCTTTTGATGACAATTCCCACAGCTTCATCAAAATTTCCTATTTTAAATTCGTATTGGGCTTTCCTCAACTGCAACTCGTAATAAATATCCTGATCATTAATATCCTCCGCGTAACTCTCCAGACGAGCCAAAAAGATTGATACAGCTTTGTATCTGCATTTCTTCAGCCACAAATCTGTCTGTAGGAGCATATATCTTGGCTGCCAAATCTTCATTAATGAAACGTCATCGACTGCAATTGATTCATACGACTTCAAGATCTCAATGGCATGATCCACTTCCCCATTTTCAAATTCCAAAACAGCTCTTCGCATATTTATAGAAATATCATCGAAAACACTCAGTTTTGACCCACAAGAATCCTGTGCGATGTCAATATAAACTTTCGCCAATGCGGGAACACCGACTCTGCTCCATGTCGCAACGCTCAGTTGACAATTTCTAACAAAAGTGGACTTAATGCTTGCTCCAATTTCAAAGCTTAAAAGAATATAAGAGGCTCTGGTGATGTTCTCCAGTATTTTACATAATGGACCGCCATCCAACGTGATTTGTAATGCGTGGTATTGGAATGCCATTGACTGTAAGATCCAGTTCCTATTCTCCTTGGTTTTGATCTTGAGAAATTGCAAAATCTGATCTCTGGTGGTATTGTTACCCATTTTAGAGTAGAGATGAGGCCTATCTTTGAGGAAGTTGAACAGCCAAGTTAAGAGATAGTTTAGACAGTCCAAATCCTTATTCTCTCTGGCGACAAGAATCGCCTCATCTATAGCACGAAGTGCTTCCTCGTCTGAATTAAAAGACGCATGTAAAGTTGCAAGTGAGAGTAGCGCATAATGATAAAAAAGTTGTTGTTTGTTGGACATCATGTAGTCAAAATATCGATGTAATGCATTAAATGAGCCTTCGTAATCACCATTTTTCCAGCTTTCTAAATACTCAATGTAGTATGCAGAGGGTATAATGCCACGTTGGGACTGTGAAAGCAATTTGAGGATAATTTTCATTGATTGGGGAGGTGGTGGAGAGTATTTTTGCATTATTTGTACCTGCTGTTCTAACATTTGGGCAAGGTCAATTTGTGAGATCAGCTGAGGACGCGATTCAGCAGGCTGTTTGTCAAACAATCCACTATTTCGTAAAACTTGATTCTGCCAATCTGTTTCAAGCAGTTCGTTCTGGGTCTGAGAAATTGTCATTCCATTGATATCCATCCATATCTGTCTAGTTTTCTCCCTATATTTCAGAAACGTATTCCAAAGTTCAACAGTCTCATCGAATACAAGCACCTCAAAAGCGATTGTGATGCTGTAGACAAATCTACCCAAAAAGCTGCTGGAGGTGAGTAATTTTGATGGAATTTTGTGTTTGTCGGTCTTCTTGTTGACTTGCTGGTAATCAACAAGCAATTGATTTACACTGGTAATAAAGTCATGAAACATGTCCAGAGATGAGATCGCCCAAAGCTCATTTAAAAGATATTTGTGAATAGCTTTGATATCACTAGCCACTTGATCTGGATCTCCTTGACTCTTCTGTGTAGAAAATGAAACGATGGATTCCTCTATAAAGTCAAGAATTTCTTGCAGAGACGGAAAGAACAAACGGATCAACTCTGTTTCGCTCCTTTGGGGATCATTGTGCTCTATTAGTTGGACCAAGGAGGACAAAAGTGGGGGAATAATGGATGCAGGCAGTTTCTTATGACAATAGCCCACAATAAGAGCAAGAATTGGAATCTTGGAAGTAGCTAAAATGGGGGTCAATACCAAACCATCCTCAAAACCCTCCATAATGTCAAACAAGGTAAGATTTATAAACAAGAAAACACATTTGGCGATCGGTAACAATCAGATCAGGTGTACGGATGTTATTAAAAATAGGATTATATAATCAAGTTAATCAGTGCACAAGATCACGCTTATATGATCCACCTTATCATTTGTATGGGCTTGGATTCTGTCGCGAGCAAATGTTGCAAAATCAACTTACATTGAAGGTTAAGCGAGAGTAAAAGGGTTACGTAATTTTCTGAATATAAATAGTACTCTATTATCTAAGTTGCATGAATGCATCTAGTAGAACAGACGAAGGACCAGCATCGTTCTTGTTCTTTTCAAATACGTTCCAGAATCTCAACGTTTCATCTCCAGCTCCAGTTACAATGGTCTGTCCATCTGGGGACATGGCCAAATATAGAACTCTGTAAGTATGTCCTGTCAAAGATGCAATCTGTTGCATAGTATTGTATTTCCAGATAACAATCTGGTTCCTTGAGTAACCATGGGTAGAAACCAATTCGTTAGAGTTTTTTGACCAGGCCAGATTGCAAACTTGCGATCCTGTATCAACATCATTGATTTTTAACCCAGTAATTGTGTTCCAAATCTTGATTCTGCGATCAGCAGTTCCTCCGCCAGAGGCCAATATCCCTCGTTGGTGAGGAGACCAAGCAATTGCCTTAACGCCTGCTTGGTGTTCATTAAATTTAAACAACGGTTCCTCGTTCATTCCCTCCCAAACGAATAGCTTATTATCATTACCCCCTGAGGCCAATTTGTTTTCCTCGATGTTCCATTTCAGCCCACAGACTTCTTGTTTGTGTCTTTCCAACCGCTTGATATAGTGCGATGGATCACGCACATCTCTATGCAGAATTGTCCTGTCTCTTGACCCCGAGGTCAGGATATGCTGATTCCACGCCAATGAGGATGCACGGGAGGAATGACCAGTCATTGTCCGTGTACATCTGCTCATAGTGGCATCCCAAATTTCCACAAGACCAGAGCTTGTTCCAATGGCCAAATGAGTGCCTGCTCCAATCCATGATAAACTTGTAATGGCATCATTAGAACCTAAATCACATAGTCTATTGACGGATCCACTAGCAGCATCCCACAAATAAACACAAGATCCAAGGCCAACTCCAAGAACGTCCTGTGCACCCCAATCCACCAAATTCAAATAAAAGTCGTCTGCAAGTTCTGGCGCATCAAGCACGCGATACGGCACCTTTGAGATTGATCGAGCTTTCTTCTGAGGCGACAGAAGAAGCTTTTGACTATCAGCACGAACAGGACTTATAGAATAAAGTTCATTTTGAACATTTAGTGAAGAAGAAGCTGGACGTGACTTGGAAGGAGATTGGAATGTGAATAAATTTCCTGTTTGACGAGGAGTACGCAGAACGGCATCCTCAAAGTTAATTTGGGAACCAGACTGACTGGCATTATTAGATCGTGGGGGTGTGGTTTGATTACCTGAGGTCTCTGATGACGAGGTCCCTTGAGTGGTCGTTGGAATTGGTTTGTTGTTTGAATATGTTGCTGGGATATGGTCACCAAACAGTTCTGATTTTAGAACTGCGTCAAAGGTCCGATTAGCCTCCTCTTCTCTCAGGAAATCAATTTCATTCTCAATAATGGATCCAGATCCTCTATTGGGGTTATCTGAGCTTGAAAATGACTGGATTGTTTCAGCATTCAAACTGAACGCTGCCTGAAGATCAACTCCAGTTCTATTGGGAATGTATCTGTCACTATAAACGATCTTCTTCTTGGACCTTCTAGGAGTAGTTGGCGAACTCAATATGGGGTTGCGCACGCCAGAATCATTATTTCTGGGAGTCGACGGCGTAAGCGGGGGATAGTTGTTTAGTGGATTCCTATCGTTCAATCGATTTCCTGACATCGATACCAATGAAGAAACGCGTTATTAGTAGTTTTGGAGTATAATTGTTCCAGAAAGTAAATGTGGGAACAAGGTCGGGCTTTTATTTTTTTTGAAAAAGAATTCTGTCACTGCTTGAAAGTGCGAATAAGGAGCAATGAATTGATAAGATGGACAGGCATAGACAGATTGTAAGTGAAACCATGGTTAAGCTAACGTATAGGCAGAAAATAGGGCAAAAGCATTGGAGAAGATCAAGCAGAGACAACAAGCTTTGAGAGGAGAACGAAGTCAGGTGGCAAAGAAGGAACTGACTCCGGAGCAAAGAGAATTACTCGAACGGAATCGACAGAAGGCACTTGAAAGGCGTAGAATGCATCAAGGTCATGATGTTTCAGCGAGCACAGTGGTTGAAAAAGTCCAAAATTCTCAGGATCCACGAGAGATAAAGGAGACAATAGTCAAACCATTACCAAATCAGATCACAGAACGAATTAGACCCTCAGTGAAGAAGGCTGACTACATAGAGTATGATTTCAGTACGATGCAGGACAGTTTTGGTGGATATTTAGCAGATGGCGATCGCAAAGAAGGTGCTGCCACAGATAAGACTCTTGAACAGTGGCAAGAAGAGAAACAACATCGACCTATGGTTGAACCCGCTCCTCCTTTGGATATCGCAAACGCTCCCAAATGTTTCGAATGCAGTTCCATAGACTTAAGTCAGAATCTGTACCAGGCTTTCGGTTGTCGCGTTTGCAAGAGTTGCGAACGTAAGTTTTCAGAGAAATATTCACTGCTAACCAAGACCGAATGCAAGGAGGATTATTTTTTAACTGAACCAGAGCTAGCTGATGAAGCTTTGTTCAAGAGAATTGTCAAGTCTAATCCTCATAGCGGGACGTATTCCAAGATGCAGTTGTTTCTACGGTACCAGATTGAGGAATACGCGTTTAAAAAATGGGGCTCTGCCGAAGACCTGGATAAGGAATGGTTGCGGAGAGAGGAAATGCGTGTGAAACGTCGTGACAAGAAGTTCAACACTAGACTGCGGGAGATGAAGAAGAAGCTGCGTGCGGAAGAATTCACACGGCGACTTCGTGGTGAGCGTGGAGACAAGCATGAACATGATTGGAGTAAGGGGGAGTTAACAGATGTGCCAGGAATGGTCCGAAGGCGTTGTAAAGATTGCGGACTTGAGATTGAAGAAATTCGTATGTAAATAGTTAAGTGCAATATGCTCGCGTGTTGGATTCTTAAATCCTGAATGTCTGATTGTCGCCTAGCAACATCGATAGCAATAAAGTGGAGGGAAACTTAATGTGGGCGAGGTTGTTTTATTGTAAACCTGGAGAATTATATGGAATCATTGAACAACCACCGATACAGTTAGCTTGGGCGAAATGAGCAAGTCCATTCTCAATGAACTGGTTGAAAGAGTGATATGCACTGGCTAATCGCATTATATGAACCAGCGAGGCAGTGAGAATCGACCGCGACGGGAGTCTCATTTTTGATGATATGCGGTATAAAACTTAAAACCAATTGTGTATAAAAAAACCTTCGCGAAATAAACGATGGCTCAGAATATATTCTGCACGTGGTCTAAAATTTGAGTACGTCGCTAATATGGTAATTCCTCTTGTGCCATCCATACTGCTATTTTGGGAGACGATAGCAAACAGTATTATTTTGGTGATGTAATTAATTAGGCTCGTGCGCACAAGAATATCCCGTGATAAATGAGTACTTATACTTTTCAATTTCACCTTGCTCTGTCTCATCTTTATGCATTATAATTCTGTGTTGGTAGTTTTGAGTACTTGGCTGTGCCTTAGCTCACCTGTTTCAGCTTTAAATATCCTAGTGCTGAACTCGTCTCCATATGGATCAGCAATCTCCACAGCTTTCCATCAGTATTTTGCTGGTTCTCATGAGGTGATATCTGTCTCTCCATTACACCATACCTCTCTGAGTGATGCTGAAATCTGGGTGGATACTACTCCTATAAATGCAGAAGATTTGAAAGACGTCTACGAGGGTGATGACGAAGAATACGATCTCCGAGAACTGCTTGGAATTCATGCAGGTGATACTTTTTATGGATCACGTAAACAAAACAGATGGTATGTGAAAGCTTCCACATTAGGATCTGCATTGTTTTCATTGGACTATCTCATTCCCCACCATTACACAGATATGAAATCTGTGGACGTGGTTCTAATTGCATCGTCAGGATATCAGGTTCATGGCCTATACCAGCAATTGTCTTCCGTCGATTTTGCTCTGATGAAACTCATACAGATGCGTAATATCCCAGTCCTTAACATCAATAGCGCGGAAGATTTTGATATGACTGTTGCAGGCAAGTTGGATGATGATGATTTGGATCTCTCAAACGAGCTTCTTATTAGCTACCTTCAAAGAATTGATGAATTAATTTCACAGCTCCATCAGACTGCCATTTTCGGAGAGCACAATTTCCACACATCACGTACTCAAGAAAAATCTGTTGAATTTGAGACTTATAGCCAAAACGAAAGAGACAACAAGAACCCCAGATTAATGCCCAACGGTGCTGGTCTCAATATCAACTTACGGGCGGAAGCTCCCTGTTTGGACACCAACAAATATTTCAATTTTGTAGAGACCCGCACTGTTGGTGGCTACAACAAGGTCCCTTCGTTCAGTTACGATGCTGAGAAAGAAGATGCTTCTATTTCATCAATTTATAGCATCGACCGAGAATTACCACGGACCAAAAGCATGTTTTTGAGCGAATTGAGTATTGACGATGGAGACTGCTCGATTACTGTCACTCCTATCAGCTGGCTTGGAGGAGATGCTGAGAATTTTGAGAATTTGAGTCAGGTTTTAATTAACCTCAATACAGACGTTCCTAAGGAGAACCTAATGTTAGTTCACCAAAAGAGCTCTGTTAATTTGTAACATCTGCGCAGGTGTAATGTCTAAAATAACGAATTTTTATGTGGCTGGTAATAAGTAAAAAAGTAGATTTGTGGCTAAAAAAGCGAGGCAAAAATTACATTCCATAAAAATAGGAAGGAAAAACAGCAGCAGCAAAATAAAACTTTTAGTCAGAATTTACATTTTATCGACGACTTCAATGAACCAGAACCAGTTCGATTTGCACGCCTTCAACTTGGAAAAGGATCAGCATCGTATTAATAAGCCTAAAAAGTTAGGCAAGCGGCGGCTGACGGAGGATAATCAGGATGAAGAGGCAAGTAGGCACAAATTTGTGCCCAAAACCTATAGCAAACTATCCAAACGCAAAAAACAACGACAGCCTGAAGTAATGGGACAAAGACTTTCTGTTTCACGCATTATAGAGACTCTAGATCAGGAATCTTTACAAAATCTCATCTCCAATCTCGTCTCAGAGCATCCCGAAATCGCTCCCACTCTGCTCAAGATTGCCTCAAAAGTCACTATTGATGATTCTTTAGAACTGCTAGAAAAGAAACTAGACAAGATTCTAGAGAATATGCCTTACAAAGTTGATGCCTCGTCGGACTATTCCTTCTTAAGAGTCAAGCCATTAGTTGAAGACTTTTTCCAAACTCTTTCGGATTACACCCTCAACTTCCTACCTCCGATTGAATCCGATTTAACAATTCCTTTGATGTTTTTGATGGAGTTCCTATTGAAGTGCTTCCCGCGGGTGCCCAAGTTCCAGTCCATGGAATATCGCTACTATCACGGTTTGACTGTGGAGAAGTTCAACACCATATTAAGTGAACTTCTCAACTTGTTCCTGAACGAAAAGAAGCATAATTTGTTGCTTGCAATTAACAATGACTGGCTCAACGATTTCCACGAAATCAATAAGCTCAATGACAACCAGTTTGCAAGTATTTACGAACATTTGAAGCAGGAAATTGATCAATATCAAAACTCGGATCCCAACTCTTCTACGCAACCATCAAGTACAGATTCTAACAGGCTTGCTGGTTTGGCCAATCTTCTCAACTTTTCTAATGACAACAGTCCCTTACACGGTAATGCCGTTGGGAATGTTTTCGATACAATATAACTGATGCATTGCTTTCGCTACTTTCGAACATATACGACTATTTACAAATGTATACCCATTTGACTTAGTTCCTCAGTAGGAGCTGTTTGTAGGTACTTTCTCATCTTGTTCTTTAAGATGTTTTTCTTGGTGTTTGGCTCCAATTGTAGTTTCTCTGCAATACTTTTGAAGGCCTTGCTTTCTTGATCAGCTATTATTTGGTTCAATTTCTGTGTAACCTTGACATCTAACTTCATGGCTTCCACCTTTCCTGCCAAATAAGTTAGATCGGAAACGAACAACTCCTGGCTCTCGAACGAATCAGCCCAATTGGAAATTCCGTACTTCTCCTTAATTTGTGCTATTTTCTCGCGCTCCTCGCTTGTCAACTCCGAAACTGGTTTCTGAAACATCTTGACTTCACTCAAGTCGTGGTACAATGATGAAGAGTTGCCATCAAGCATTTCTCTTCTTTTCAATAAATCCGTTCTCTTACTATTCTCTTGCTCAGCAACTAGTCTCTTGGCCTCTGCTTCATAATGTTGGAACTCCTCACCCTTATTTTTCTTAATCTCTGCCACTGCAAATGACTTGCGCGCGCTCAACGGACGGGTGGCCTCGATTCTGACCAAGTCTCCTTCCTTACAAATATTGGCCTCATCATGGACCAAGAAATCTTTTTTCCTCAAGTATTCTTTGTGAAGCTTTCCATTAAACACCTTCTGCAAAATGCGCACTTTCACCGTCTTGTTCATCTTCCCTTGGGAGATGACAAAACCAACAAAGTTCTGTCTTGCCATGATTTATGTCGATGAATACTTGAAAAATTTTGAATTTTCGATCATAAGTAGGTCGTGCATTACTACAAAAGAATTATTATCAGATAACTTTAAGATGGCATCAAGACGGTCGTCCAATGACGACTCGTCCTCCGGTCTCTTTCCCAAGCTACCCGCAGCTTTGGAGTCTGAGAAGAAACACTCTGAGGACTCAAATTCATCGTTCAGTTCCGATTTTCGAAGTTCCGTCATAAACCAGATACTAATTACCGAACCCAGTCCTAATGGAAACCAACCTCGATTTCACTACAGCAACCTATACGACCGATACGCTAACGTTGAACCAGAATTGGAGGACAGCGATTTTGAGGCTTACAATCGCAGAATCGAGAAAGAAGACAAGCTTCGAAGTCGAATCACTTATTTAAATCAGACTCATAAACCACGCCACATAACAAATCCAGATCACCGCCAATGGAAATCAAATATTGTACCTACGCTTCAGTTTAATGGCACAGACAGTTTACTAACAGTCCCAATAGATGACTGTATTGATATTGAGGAATATCCAATAGAATTACAACCTATAAGAGCTGCGCAAAAGTTATCCTCACAGAACACATTCGTCGATTTTGAAGAATCAGATATGATTGTCAGCAATGAGGAGAATCTGGATTATGACTTTCATCGAATAGACCGATCCCAAAACAAGACCATAAAACATTCGTTTCTAGATTTCTTTAGAATCAACCCTACTTACAGAATTCAGAGGAAATTGCATGTGCGCCATCTTCATCAAATTGCATTGGGAGGTACTTTGGGTGTTGGGCTCTTATTGTCTTCTGGGAAGGCCTTCAGTATAGCAGGTCCCTTGGGTTGTCTTTTGGGATTCGTTGTTGCCGGATTGATAGTCCTGGCTGCGATGCTCTCTTTTTGTGAGATGGTGACGTTGATCCCGCTCTGTGGTGGCGTTTCGGGAGTCTCATCGCGATTTATTGACGATGCTTTTGGTTTCGCTCTGGGCGTTTGCTATTGGATCACATACGGTATCGGGCTTCCTACCGAGTTGACTGCTGCTTCTATCATGCTGAGTTTCTACCCAAACCTAGGTATTCCAGGCCCCAACACAGCAGGTTGGGTAACCTTATTTATGGTTATTGCTGTTCTTATCAACCTCTGTGATATTAGGGTTTATGGAGAGATCGAATACTACTCTACAATCTTAAAGCTTCTTATCCTAGTTGTTTTGATGATTCATAATTGTATCCTCAATGCCGGTGGCTCTGGACCCAAATATGAGAAAATAGGTTTTCGATATTGGGATAGCTCTAAATCAGACCTAGCCAATAGTATCACGTATGGACCTTTTAGACCAACCTTTGATGTTACAGATACGGGTACAGGCTCCTTAAATGGAATCGGAGGAGCCAAAGGAAGATTATGTCAAGTCTTGGTGGCATCTGTAGTGGCGGCTTACGCTTATTCAGGAACAGAAATTGTCTTAATCGCTGGTGGCGAGTCCAGAAATCCTCGTCACGCTATTCCGAGTGCTACAAAAAACATATACTGGAGGATCCTGATTTTCTACGTCTGTGCTATATTCGTTATCGGTCTGAACGTCTACAGTGGAGATCCCAGACTATTGAAATATTTCTCTTCGGAAAACAAACTGTCAAGCGCTGAACAAGCCACTAAAGAGGAACTCGAGGCAAGGATTATAGAACTCAACGGGGGAAGCACTTGTCACACGTCATTGATTAATTGGGCTGGTTTTGCAAACGGAAATCAATCACCCTTTGTGATTGCTCTACAAAGTGCAGGACTGTGTACCTTTGGCGCTGCCACCAACGGATTTTTGGTTTATTTTGCCTTCTCAGCTGCATCTTCTCAATTGTATGCCGCATCGCGTACCTTATATTATCTCTCGATTCAAGGCAAGATGCCGAAAGTGTTCGCAATTTGCTCCAAATCTGGTGTGCCTTACATGAGTGTGCTTTTCACTGCCCTATTCGCTTCGCTGGCTTATCTCTCTGTTAACAACAATACTATAACGGTGTTTGAGCGTCTGTTGAGTGTTGTTGCAACTACTGGCCTCCTAGTTTGGTTTGGAATGTGCCTTTCGTTTGTTCGATTTTACCATGGTCTCAAACTAAGACCAGATATCATAAGCAGGGACGATGAAAATTATCCATACAGGTCTCCATTTCAGCCGTACCTCGCGTATTTCGGAATGTGCTCCTCATTTTGTTTGGTCATTGTGGCTGGCTTCGTGGTTTTCATTCGTGGAAACTGGTCTGCACCATACTTCATCTCTAGCTACGGATCATTGTTTTTGTTCTTCCTTTGCTATATCGTCTATAAAATTGGACGCCGCACGAAGATCCATCGTTTGGATCAGCTCGATTTGGATTCAGGACGTCGTGAAATCGATCGCATTATCTGGGAGGACGAAAAACATTATACAAGCAATTTCAGAGAAATCATTACAAAGGCTATCAATTTTGTCTTATAAATAGTTGTGTACATTATTGTGATTTTAGACGCTCGAGTAACTGTTGTTTGCGCATAGCAACTAGAGACGCCTGAAATTCCAGCTCGCTAGGTAGTGGGGGAAAACTTAACGTGGGGGTGAACTTTTTGTTCACAATCTTATCATTGTGTGTATCAGTGGCTTCCTCCTGGCCAGTATAAACGGTTCCCAAATCAATCTTGTCAATTTGTGAAATCCGTAGTTTTTCGCTCTTTTGTGACATTTGTTTTTCCTCTCTTTCGATAACTTTCCTTGCCTCAGGTAATTCTCTAGCTCTACCAAAATATCTATAATTCTTGATAGTCACTGATACCCCAGAGGCTGCAGTTTTTGAATAATCTGGACCACCTAACTCTTTAATTCTATAATCCCATGCTCGTCGTTCTCTTGTCAATTTATTCAAGTCGTCATTCAGGCCTCTAATTTGATGTTCCTGTACCAATGGATCATTTATCTTCTCCACCTTAAAAGAGATCTCCTGTAAACATTTGTTTCTATAAGATTCCGCTTCAGCCAATGTTTCGGCTTCTTGGGTCAGGTGAGGTCGAGAGCCAACGATTCCACGCTGTTGGGCATAAAGTGTATTTACCATTATCAATTATCAGAGAATTTACATAATCTAAATTTTTTTTTACCAGGCCTGATCTAAAGGACAAGTGGTGAAAAAGAAAGATCTATATTTTATCTGTCTTGAGAAAAACTCATTCATCATGTCTGCCTTGTTCTCATACAGAAACAACAAGTTTCTTGTTGTTGGGGCTGTTCTGGCAGTTCTCTACATTGTTGTTTTCATGGCTCCTTCACAGCCAAAAGTGTCAGAGTCTTTTGGGGAAACGAGTTCTGGTCATAAGGCACCTGCTGTTGACAATGGAGCTAGCCTAGATTTAAATGCCACTCCTTCTGTCTATAAAGATTCTGATCCGGTCCTCAATTCTGCGGTTTCTAGTGCTGAATTTGTTGCTACAGCTACAGCCAAACCTGTTTCTCATGATAGCTACAAATCAGAAAAGCCTGCAAATTCTAGTACTGAAAAAGGGAAGGGAAAGGAATCCGACCCATTTCATGATACCAAAGAGGAAACCAAATATGCAGAGCAAACTAAAAGTGGTGCTTGCGATGCTGATGAGGAATATGTGATCATGATCGATGCTGGATCTTCGGGCTCCAGAGTTCATGTCTACTCATTTGATACCTGTCAATCCCCTCCAGCACTCCTAAACGAAGAGTTTGACATGCTTAAACCTGGTCTCTCGTCTTTCGACACGGATGCCAAGGCAGCTGCCGCTTCCCTGGATAAATTGCTTGACCTTGCAGTTCAAAAAGTTCCTCTCAAAAAACAGGCGTGTACTCCTATCGCTGTCAAAGCCACCGCTGGTTTAAGATTACTCGGCGAAGAGAAATCGAAGCTGATCCTCGATGAAGTCAGGCGTCATTTGGAAGAAGATTATCCATTCCCTGTTGTTGATGGTAACGGAATATCTATCATGGAAGGAAGTGACGAAGGAGTTTATGCTTGGATCACAACCAACTACCTATTGGGAAACATTGGAGCTGAGAATAAGAGACCTACTGCTGCCGTGTTCGACCTTGGTGGGGGATCTACTCAGATTGTCTTTGAGCCTGTTGATGGTGAGAAGATGATAGAAGGTGAACATAAGTACGAGGTCAATTTTGGTGGCAATGATTTCACCCTCTATCAATACTCTCATCTTGGATACGGATTAATGCAAGGAAGAAACAAGATTAATGCACTTGTTTTGGAAAGCGCAATTAAAAGCCACAAATACAATCTGACTCCGGTTTCTGATAAAGAAGCCAGCAATTACGTTGCCGACGTTTCAATTCCACACCCATGTCTTCCACCAGGAATCAAGGCTGAGAATGTGAAAGTTAAAGTTAATTCAGGCGACCAGACTTCATATGTTGTTAATTTCGTTTCAATGGCCAAGAGCGAAGAAGACGATTTGGCTAAATCTGCTTCTGTTCAATGTAGATCTCTGGCAGAAACTATATTAAACAAAGACCTGGAATGCGAATCGAAATCCTGTTCATTCAATGGAATCTATCAACCATCTTTGAGACACCAATTCGCTGCCACTTCCGATATGTTTGTGTTCTCCTTCTTTTACGACAGATTGAAGCCAATTGGAATGCCTCTTTCCTTTTCTTTGAACGAGATGAAAGACCTTACTAAGGTCGTTTGTTCAGGGTCTTCTTCTTGGAAACAATACTTGAGTCAGCCAGAGAGTCTTGAAGAGTTAGATAGCGAACCTCTTTGGTGTATGGATCTTTCGTTTATGACAGCTCTCTTGCACACAGGATATGATATTCCACTTGAAAGGGAATTAAGAACCGCCAAAAAGATCAGTGACAACGAATTGGGTTGGTGCTTAGGAGCTTCTCTGCCTCTCTTGGAAAGAAATTCTGGCTGGACATGTAAAGTCACAAAAGACTAGACATTTTTAATCTTATTAATTAAATTTATAATCCGGAACTATTTGTTGGTCTTCCGAACTATTTACTAGGCAAATTATTTCTACTATGGCGGATTCCACCGATCACCTATTGGCATCGAGCATGGATGATCTGGATGCTATGGAATCAACAGATTCCATCCAACCCAAGCAACCAATTCTCCATGATAGCTTGTACTGTCGTGATAATCCTAAAGATGCTTCTTATTTCCGAATTCACCCTACCCGAATGGATCTTCCACAGGCCTCTACTCATCAATTGAGCAAGCATGGAAGTTCAGATGCACTCTTCGAGAGTCTTTCAGATAAAAACCTCAAGTCTGTCAAGTCTCATGCCCAATTAGCAAAGACAGCAAACGGAGTTCGAATTCTTGCCAAAAACCTCAATAGAGCAACAATCCATCTACAACTGCGTTCAGTGATGCTGATCACCAAAGCACGAGATAACTCGTTGGTTTATTTGACAAAAGAGGTAGCAGAATGGCTGTTAACCATTAACGAGCAAAGCCTGGTTTACGTTGATTATCATCTGGAAAAGTCCAAACGTTTTGATCCAGTTGGTCTAGTGCATGATAACCCCTCCGCGAAGGGACGTCTTAGATTCTGGGACAAGAATCTGATTGCCAATAATCCAGATATTTTTGATTTGGTGATCACTCTTGGAGGAGATGGTACTGTTCTTTATGCTTCCACTCTCTTCCAACGAGTTGTTCCTCCAGTGATGTCGTTTTCTTTAGGGTCCTTGGGATTTCTCACGACGTTTCCATTTGAGAATTTCCGTAATGTGCTGTCCACAGTCATCAAGAATGGAGTACACACAAATTTGAGAATGAGATTTACATGTCGAGTGCATACGGCTGAAGGTGATCTGATCTGTGAACAGCAGGTTTTGAACGAACTTACTGTGGATAGAGGTCCATCTCCATGGGTTTCAATGCTTGAACTATATGGAGATGGCTCGCTACTTACTGTTGCCCAAGCTGACGGTTTAATTATTGCCACTCCTACAGGTTCAACGGCATATTCGTTAAGTGCAGGGGGGTCGCTTGTTCATTCAGATGTGAGTGCTATCAATGTGACTCCAATTTGTCCACACACATTGTCTTTCCGTCCAATCTTGCTACCAGATACCATGTGCTTGCGAGTCAAGGTTCCACTACGATCCAGAGCTACGGCATGGGCTTCTTTTGATGGACGTTCGAGAGTCGAGTTGTTGAAAGGGTATTATGTAACAATTTGCGCGTCCCCGTTCCCATTCCCCACTGTGAGGTCATCAAGAACCGAGTATATTGATAGTGTTAGTCGGGTGCTCAATTGGAATAATAGAGAAGAGCAAAAATCGTTCGTTCATTTGCTCAGTGATAAGAACAAACAATCATACAATACCTATAACCGAAGACATGGCTCCTCTCCTGAAAGTGATTTGGAAGATGAGGACAATTTCGACAGAAGTTTTATGAATACTGTTAATGATGATTTAGGTACCAGACTGCAGAATTCCAGGCCCAAATTCACGATTAATGACGAACAGATTGAAAAATTGGTGAATCCTAATTCTCCTAATCAATCATCCAAGCTACGAAACGAGGTTGTGGTAGACGGGGCAGACGATGAAGAGGGCCAGAACCCCAAGTTCGAGATCGATTACGACGAATCAGAGATTCAAGATAGTGAAAAGAAAGATGAATCGTCTGCAGACACGATTCAACATTCTCAACCTAGGATTATCAATCAAAGAAGAGGTCGTCGACCTTCCTTTGAAGACTCATTATTAAGCGATTCTACAATTGATATCGACGACGAGGACGAATCACAAAACAACTACTATATTCCTCGAGCTGGAGAGGATGTCCCCACCCCTATCAGAGTGTCTCCTGGTGACTCATCTCGAGAGTTGCACAAACTGACTAAGCCAATCGACAAGGAACTGACAGCCAAGTTACGTGGACTCAATGTTTAGGTGGTGCAAAGATGTATAAATTTTACGCGCGGAGATTAGTTGACCATATATATAATTGGCAGGATTGGAAATAAATTAAAAGGTGCTATTTGATTTAAAGCATAACTTAGAACAAAGTGGTTTGCTTGGATCCAGCAACTCTTCAAGTTTTGGTACTCGTTTAAAGGAAATTAGATAAAGGATCTGAACCATTGTGTATTTTCTACAGTATTTTGATTAATCGTTGAAATTGACCCATCAAAGGCAAATTGCTCCGTTCATTGATAGGAGATCTTGAATATCTTTTCGGAAGCTGAGAGCAATCCCACATCCTCCAATCCAGAAGGTTATATCAATCTGAAGGCATTGTTAACATTGAGTAAGCTTTGATAGAATATTATCGAATTTCAATCAAGTGCCTTTTAATAGTCCCTCAGACCACGCGTTGAAAATGAATGGATTAACCAGTGAGACGCAAAATGATTACGAACAAGATGTCTCTTCATGCGAGTCCTCCGATTACTATAGCGAAGAAGAGAAACCGAATTTAGAACAACCGAATCCCAATGTCTTAAATGCCAAATCTCAGGGATCTCCGCCATTCAAGCAGAATTTGAAAGATTACCTAGATTCTCCTCCAAAGTGTTATCAAGTTCAAGCTGAAGGTTATAGTACCTGGAAGATTCCGAATTTTTCTGACTTGAAAGATGAGAAGTATTCGGGTCCCAGGTTCAAAGTGAGTGACGATTTTGAATTCAATCTCCTAATCATGCCTCCTGCGAGAAAGAATGTGACCGCGTATTCCGTTTATCTTGAAGCTCATCCATTGAAACCAAAAGAAGACATTAATTGGCATTGCTGTGCTCAATTTGCTATAGATGCTTGGCTCCCTTCAGACCCTTCCATACACAAATCCAATAGCTCCTTTTACAGATTCAATCCTAAGATCACTGATTGGGGCTTTGTCGGTCTGTTGAATACAAGGTTGCAATCTGATAATAAGATCATAAAAGCAAACAGCGTCAATTTAACAGCTTATGTCAGAGTCATCAATGATCATACTGGAGTCCTGTGGCACGACTTTTTAGATTACGATTCAAAGAAAGAAACAGGCTATGTCGGAATTGCCAATCAAGGAGCAACATGCTACTTAAACTCGCTATTACAGTCTTACTATTTCACAAAAGTCTTTAGAAAGAAGGTTTATCAAATTCCTACTCAAGACGAGATCAGTTTTGGGTATAATTCCTTCCAACAATACCTTGAACAGCCAAAGAGCGTTTCCTTATCCTTACAAAGAATTTTCTACAATTTGCAAACCTCCGACAAACCCATTGACACGTTAGAGCTAACTCATTCGTTTGGATGGAATACGGCCGATGCATTCACTCAACATGATGTTCAAGAACTAAATCGTATACTGATGGACAGACTTGAGTCCAAGATGAAAAACACTGATATTGAAGGTTGTCTTAACGACATTTTTGTTGGAAAGATGAGAAGTTTTATCCGTTGTATCAATGTCGATTATGAAAGCAGCCGTATAGAAGACTTTTGGGACATTCAATTGAATGTCAAGAATATGAAAAATATCAGAGATTCTTTTCAAAACTATGTTGAACTGGAGCTATTGAATGGAGACAATAGATATGATGCTTCCGGACTTGGGCTTCAAGACGCAGAAAAGGGTGTGGTCTTTGACAGTTTTCCTTCAGTCCTCCATCTACAACTCAAACGGTTTGAGTATGATTTTGAGTACGACCAATTAGTTAAAGTCAACGACAGGTACGAGTTCTTTGATTCCATTGATTTGAAGCCATATATGGACAAGGAAGCAAGCAATTACGGGGAAGACTGGGAATACCAACTTCATGGTGTGCTGGTCCATCAGGGCGATGTTTCCGTTGGTCATTACTACGCAATGATCAAGCCGACTGCTGAGGACCAATGGTTTAGATTTGATGATGATAAGGTCTGGCAAGTGACACCTCACGAGGTCTTCGAAGGAAATTTTGGGGCAGATAGTTTGAATATTGATCCCAGAAAGATGACCAGAGAACAACAACAAGAGTACCAACTGAAAAGACATACTTCGGCTTATATGTTGGTCTATGTGAGGAAGTCCAAAATTCAAGAGGTCTTGGGAGAGGTTACTGACGAGGACGTTCCTATCCATTTGTCCAAGCAGATAAAATTTGAACAAGAAGAACACGAAAGATTACGCAAGGAACAAGAAGAAATGCATTTGTATGCCAACTTCAAGGTCTACATTCACAAGGGATTTTTAAAATATCAAGGTTTTGATCTAGGGCCAAATGAGGAGGATAGACTCAATTTCTCGGAAGACCTGTTTGATCCTGAATCATTCTCGCTGAAATTCAAAATGTTAAAATCAGAGCCGTTCTCAAAAGTTTATGACCTTGTTGCAGAGAAATTGGAATATTCAGAAGAAGCTTTGAAAAGAATGAGATTCTGGGGCATTGTCAGTCGCCATAACCTTGCCCAACGCCCATATATGCCTATTCCCCGCCATCAAGACGATTCGAAAAACAATGAGCTTACAGTCAATCAAGTTGTCAAGCATTATGACTCCCTTATGTCAAAGCGTAGAAGGCCAAATCAGAGTTCTCAGTTGGTTTTATATCTAGAAGAGTCTTCCAGAGAATTGAAATTTCTGTCTAACGGAATTTATGAGATGAACAATTTACGAAAGCTTCCCACCGGATTTGATAAACTGCAGCCATTTGATATCAGATTCGCAAAAGCTCATGAACTTGTGAGTGCTCAATACAGCATACCCAAATTTGAATCTGTTTCCGATACTTCAGACAAGATTATGCTTTTGATCAAATACTTTGATCAAGAAAAGCAGGCCGTAATTGGAATCACCCATATAATAGCTCCTGCGGAAAACCAAGTTGAATATTTGACAGAGCTACTCAACAGTATGATGGGTTTTCCGATCTCGACTCCATTGAAGTTTTATGAAGAGTTTGGTCCCAACCAAATCCAGTGGCTCAATCCTTCAAAGAGTTTCTACAAATCCGAGCTTGGCAATGGCGATATTATTTGCTTTACGAAAGCTGAATTCGAATTGAATCCGGATTCCGAAGTTGAACTCAAGACCGTTGAGGATATTTACGATTTCATGGCTAATAGATGTCATTTCCGGGTGTCTCCATTGGTCAAGGTCGATGAGGACGAAGAAGAATATGTGAAAATAGCTGAAGAAGATGAACCTACAGATGCAAAGTCTCGATCGAATTCCTCTCTCAATAAAGGATTTGAGTTGTGGTTTTCCACGATGTCCAATTATAAGGCCCTTGTTGAAAAGATTGGTACACAGATCAAAGTGGATCCTGATTATTTAAGACTTTTCATCTTGGGACATTCAAATCAACGTATTCCTCTTAAAAGAGAAACAGTTTTCAGACGCCTTATTGATAAGATTCCAAAGTCCCAAACATTGGAACTGCAATATGAGGTTCTGAACGTTACTTTTGCCGAGTTTGAGGAGATGAAATTATGTCGCGTTTCCTGGGTTGGACAGGGTATTTGTCGGGAGCAGAAACACGAGTTTTTCCTTCCCAAGTCCAGTACAATTGACGACTTGATCGATCGTCTACAGACCAAGGTGAACATCAAGAATGAAGATCGGAAGGATTTACTTTGTTGGATCCCAGATCATCATGTTCGATTAAGTGTCTACCCTTCGGAAACCACAATTGATTCATTTGATCAATTGGTGATTGGGTGTTTCCCCAACTATAAAGAGGTTCTTGAACACGGCTCAAAAACTTCGAAATTGGTGACTGGTTTCCAATTCTTCGGTAAGTTGTCAAATTCACATGGAATACCGTTTGTCTTTGATCTTTTGAAAGGCGAATCTCTACCACAGACTAAGGTGAGACTTCATAAGCTTTTGGGGCTCAGTGATAAGGAGTTCAACAGTATGAGAATTGGTATTACTGACTTGAAAGACGTTGAATATTTGGATTCCGAAGATACAGAGTCAATTGAGTTGTTTGATGTGTTGAATTCTTCGGATATCCAATTATGTGTTGACCATCCGGATCGGTCAGTGAGAAAAGGTGCTGTAATGGAGCCATCTATTTTTATTAGGGAGTGAACTGGTTTTTATTGCGCATGTACTTTTTTAACAATCACGATTTCTGTGTTGCCTTGTCGTATTCAATCTTCCGAAGTTGTGTGCTGCTCAACTTTGATTGATAGTCGTCTTGATCATTTCCTCCCAAAACAGAAATCTCATGAATTTTTAGTTCGGGGAAGTTCTTTTCTTTTCTAACCTTGTTGATGAACTCTCCTCCTTTTGCACTTTCCGAACTCAATATAAGGGCATCAATTTCTTTGACAGTTCCTGTAGGTCCACAAACATCGTTAATTTGATGGAATTCCACTTGGAGATGAGGATCAATCAATTTAATAAATTTCTTGCACAATTCAACTCTTTTCTCGTAGCTTTGTAAGAACTCCACATATTTCTTGTTCTTTAATAGTTCTGGACCTGTCACTCCTACAATCAAACGTTCATTGGTCAAATATATGGCAGAAGTCAAAAGAATCTTATGACCATTGTGAAGATGATCAAAAGTTCCTCCAACTGCACAAACAGCATATTGATGATAAGAAGCATTAAGTATGGATTTAGAAATGATTGGTTTAGATATTGGTGGTGATGGAAGTAGATCTAGATTTGACCATGATATCATTGAGTAATCAAGTTTAGAAAAAGTATCATATGTTATCAAAGTACAGTTTTCCAATTTGGGATCAGAATAAACCACATTGATATCAATCTCCTGATTATGAATATAAGCTATCTCATATATTTGAGTCAGTATTGAACTCAATTGAATCAAATCTTTTGGGATCTGATTCAATAAGACATAAATGTTGGAATGATACATCTTGATAACGGTAAAAAGCAAACTTTCAATGTTTTTACAATCCGATATAAGAACAATAGTATTCATATTGAGATAAAAGAAAATTAATTAAATAATATTTATTATTATGTCCATCAAAGAAGTCTTGGAATCTTCAAAATATATTCCCCCACCTAAGGTTAAACAACTTTTGGCAAACGAAAAGATTTCAGAAGATTCTGATGAATATCAAAGATTACAGTGGGAACATTTGAAGAAACAGATTAATGGGAATATTAATAAGATTAACAAAGAAAATATTAAAGATGTTGTTGTTGAACTGTTCAAATTGAATCTGATTCGAGGACAAGGTTGGTTTGTGAGAAGTTTAATCAAAGCACAAGCTGATTCATTATCTTATACATCAGTTTATTCAGCATTGGTCTGTGTGATCAACTCCAAGATACCTCAAATAGGAAAACTTCTGGTTACAAGATTGATTTTGAAGTTCCGAAAAGCATATAAGAATAATCAACGAGAAACTTGCAAATCAAGTGTGATATTCCTAGCCCAATTGGTGAATTTCCAGGTATGTAATGAAATTTTGGTATTACAATTGTTGTTCTTATTGTTGGAACATCCTATCAATGATACTGTTGAAATCGCATGCTCTTTGATGATTGAATGCGGACATTATTTATCTGTGAACTCTTCTGTTGCTTTCAATGCTGTTTTTGATCGACTAAGAACAGTTTTAAGTGAAGATCTGGTTGATAAACGAACACAACTTCTTATTCAAGAAGCATTCAAATCTCGTAAGAATAAATACGTTGACGCCGTTATTGTTGACGAGAGTTTGGATTTGATTGAAGAAGAGGATAAAGTCAGTCATATCTTGAATTTGGATGATAAACTGAAGTCTCAGGAAAATTTGGATGAGTTCCAATTTGATGATCAATATAAAGAACATGAGGAAGAGTACGATGAGTTGCGACAGGAAATTTTGGGTGGTGATGATGATGATATTGAAAGTGAAAGTGAAAATGAAAGTGAGGAAGATAATGCAGAAGACGACGATCAAGTGAAACAACAAATTCAAGATCTCACAGAAACAGAATTGACCAATTTTCAAAAGACAGTATATTTGACCATGATGTCCAGTATCAATTACGAAGAAGCAGTTCATAAGCTATTGAAACTGAAACCTTTGGATCCTAAACGAAAGGAATACATGTTGGTGGATATGTTGGTTAAATGTTGTGCTCAAGAAAAGACGTATTCAAAGTATTATGGATTAGTTGGTGAAAAATTGATCACTATCAATCGAAAATGGGCAATGGCATTTGATGCAGTGTTTGAAGAAAACTTCGGTAATTGCCATGAATATGAACTTTCTTTGATACGAAATATTGGTTCCTTTTGGGGCCATATATTCGCTTCTGACAAGATGGGTTGGGAAGTTCTCCAAGTTGCAAGACTTACGGAGGAGGATAGCAATAGTGCCAGCCGGATCTTCCTAAAGTTTATGTTTGTTAGAATGAAAGAAGAGCTGGGCTTGAATGGATTAAAAGTGCGGATTGGTGAGGACTACATCATGCCTTATATTAATGGATTATTTCCAACAGAAGACGAAGATCATTTACGTTTCTCTATCAATTTCTTTACTGCTATTGGTCTTGGAGCCGTGACGGAAGAAATGAGAGACATTTTGACTCAACTAGAATCATCAGAGCCAGAAGCTAAAAAACAACGCACCGATTGATAAGCTCTCTATAAGATTTGATTAATACGCTATGTTGGATGTGTTCCGATTGGAACTGTTAATTCACCAGTTCCTCTTAGATCTATCTCGCTTAATCCAACAACAGCACCCAGATCGCGGAATCTCTTTATGTAATGAGTTCTTCTTGTATCCGACATTTCAACCAATGCTGGGAAGTAGATTTCATGGTTGTATTCAAAATCGACAGCTCCATCAAATTCCTTATCGAGTTGTTCTTCAGGACAGAAATCAGAGAAGTCTGCATCAAAAACCAATTTCTCCTTTGTAAGTGGATCAATAAATGGATAGATTAATCTGAGAAAAGTTCTTCCTAAGAAGGGAATATTAGTCAAAAGAGCCTTACCTAATCTCTCCGGATAATGTGTTTGAAGAATGTGCAATACCTGCTTGCCCACTCCGAGTGGAGGAATTTTGGAAGACTCGACATTTGCTGCAATTTCGGGATGTTCTTTAAAGTCAATCAACAAAGCTAATGAATCCTGACCAGAAGGCATGAAGTCTATCACTCTTTCAAGGAAGAAAACAAGATGTTGAACTTGTCTAAATGAGTTTTTGGTGTTTTGACGACCAGGCTTCAGATACAAGCACGGTCTGCACTGAAAATCATATCCAAGAACAACCTCCTTTCCTGTTTCGGATTCCGGAGAAACTAACTCTGGAGTCACGATATTTTTGGAATGGTCTTCCATATTATCAATTCCAAACTCTCGTCTCCATCCTAAAGTGCTTTCAATTCTTTTAATCGCGTCTGGAACATGCCATTTGGTAGCACGGAGATATCTTAGGAAACATTCCCTAGTTAACCAGGCCTTTTGGTCTTCTGTCAATAAGGCCACCTCACCTTTACGATGCTCTGTCGCGTGAACTTGAAGATCCGGGTTTTCGAAATATTTGAGCACCTCCAAATATTTCGCCTTCTGATCTTCTGTAAGAGGACTTTCCGATGGAGGTGTCAAGTTAGAAGGAGGTCCGTCAAAAGGGATGTCCACCTTTATCAAGTCCTTGGCAGGTTTTGTCTCCTCTTTATTCTCAACTTTCTTCTTACCAAATCCAAACATTCCGCCAATTGCTCTAATTTACAGATTGCTACCTTCTATTTTGTTGTAACAAGTAATTATGGAAATAATTATATTTTTTCTCGGCCCGGATTTCTCAATTTTCGGTAGAACAACATACACGCGTTATAAATTTAGCGATTTGAACTTTTTGAAAAGTCTATTGCGTTTCTTAGATGATTCGGTAGAAACTGGAGCCGATCCTGTATTTGTAGGATTCGATGCTTGGGATGAGACTCGACTGCTGGTGGAGTTGGAAGTCGTGGTGTTGGAGATCGGTGCTGATTTCACTACCGGTTTGGATGCAGGGGCAGCAGATCTTTCATATAGATGTTTAGGAACCTGTTTTTTCGCAAATTTGGAATCAAGTGGGAAATTGAAGTTCTTACGATCATCATTGATTAATCTGATATCTCCAATTAGGTCCCAAGTAGAATAAAGCTCATCAGTTCCAATAATGATATTTTTGTTTAATTTGGGCTCTAAAGAAGTCACTGTGCTTAATTCAGAATGTGTCAAACCTCCGGCAACAAATATAAGTAGTTTTTCTTTGTTTATGTCAAGAACACTTTTGGAACTCTTCCATTTGGGCATATTTCTAACAGGAGCATTATATTGGGGTTTATCAGTTTCTTCATCATCAATTGGAGCTCCTTTCACATATGGGAAATCTTTTGGTTGATCTTCTTCATTTCCCTTATATGATTCCTTATAAACCTCAGAAAGTTTCCCATAAGCCAATCTAGTGATTATATTAGTTAAGCTTGGAACATATCTTTCTGTGAGTTCTGGAGTATTCTTTATATCAAAATAAGATGTAATTTTGAATGGTTTATCATTCAAACTTTCCTTTAATAAACGAAATCCCAAACCTTGAAAGTTTCGAAACAAAGTCAAGATTGAATCAATTTTGTCCTTTTCTGGTAATCCAAATTGACATAACTTTCTCAAATCAGCCTCAATCAGTCCTCCACGATAATAAGAATAAACCATCAATAATCTTATCTTATTTCCCATATCAATCTTGAAATTGGCTAGTAAACGAAGAAGTTCTTCAGTTAAAGGTTCAAATTGATCTTTGAGTCCATTCAAATTCGCAGCACATTTGTTTTCAAACACAATGCAATCCAAAATACTCTCTTCACGGAATATTTTATCTATCTTATTGATCAATTCAAAATGACCCGTAACCAATTGTCTGATAAATAGATAATCACCTTGATTAAGAGCAGCATGTGAAAGATCAGATGTATATTTCAAATTGGAATATTTGGCCTCGGTAACTTTCAATTCGTTCACTTGTTCAATGATATTTTTGGTATACTCTTCGATAGTCAAATCTTGAAGTTTGGAAAAAACCGGATCTTCATCATCAAAAACTAGATGTTTTTGTTCAATTCCTTCACCAGTTTGAATCTTATAATCATAAACAAATGTGTATTCACCTCTTGCTTTTCTAATTTCTGTATCCATTAGATCAAATACTTGGGATCGATAGAACTTGTAATGACAAAATGGAGCAAATAAATCCATACATCTATCAGTAATAAAGAAAATCGTCTTTGAGTTGACCGGAGATAGATCCGAATGCTTTCTATAATATTCATCCAAAGTCTGTTGAAACAATAGAGCAATTTTTCGTGAAATAGGAGAATTGTAATAACGAACGATCGGATATTCATTGGTCAAAATGCAAACACTCATCATTGATTGAATTGCTTTATCTATTTGATATTCGTGTAAATCAGGTCCAAAATGTTGAGAATTGTATAAAGTAGGGATGGAATAATGTGTGTTGCTAACATAAACGCGTTCTTCTAATGGATTAAGACTGAGGAAATCCACAGTCTCAAATTTGTTTGAACATGATTGAATCAATAAGGAATTGCTCTTGAGTCTGGAATAACAAGTTTTGGTCAATCCAGGAAGAAAACAAATTACTGCAGATTGATATCTTCTTCCTGTAGAGAAATCCGCTAATAAGCAATCAATGGAATACACATTAACCGGGTCCAAAAAATAGATTGCCTGATCTCTATTCAATGAACGTTTTTCATCATCAATAAGTGAAAAAGTGTAAACATGGTTCAAAACCTCGTCCTTGAGTAGTTTCTCTATAATCGGGTGGGTGATCTCATCAGTTATTAGGTGTCGATAACTTGCTTGATGGGTCTTTAATCTTGCTATAAGAGCTACTTGTTAGTTCAATGTCATTTTGAATCTCGACTTACCCGTCTTTTGTAGCTCCAAAAGTGACATTCTGCGAACAATTAGCAGGTGAAAGGATCGTTTAAATAAATTATTTATATTTATGATTTCTACCCGCGAAAAATAGCTCTCTTAAAAGAAATGGGTGTAGCATCTGGAATGTTCATGAATTGGCATCTCTGCCTTGAACTCATTAAGTTCGTTCTTGATCTGTAAGGCCAATTGAGGAGTCAATTGATTACAGGTTGCTTGCTCAGGTTTTCGATCATACTCAAATTCATCATAGGTATCAAAGAGTAGAATCTTGGAAGAGAAGCGTACATGAGGAGTCTCCAGCATTGGAGAAGGTATTGGGGAAGGAAGTAAATCTTTGGTGTCAATGCTGGACTTGGATCCAAAGAAGCTAAGTCGTATTGAATTTGGAGACTTGGTTTTGGTCCTTTTTGATAAGTCTGCAGTCTTGCTTAACTTATTGATTAGAGATGAACGTCTTGATTTACGAATCCCAGAAATAACACGAGGCTCTGTTTCCAATTCTTGACTAGTCACGCTTGATGCATCGGCAATGTAATCCTCGAAATCTTTTGATGGTTCATCTTCATATGAAAAGGTGTAATTTGGTGCACTAGGCATGGATTTCACCACAGGATTGAAAATAGGCCCCTTTAATCCTTGTGGTTGGGCTATTTGAACAGGTGAAGTCATTGGAGACGATAAGTAGTCAGATATGGCGCTCTCAATCGAATATCTTTGCGTATTAGGTTGGAAATTGTCCATCTCCTCGATGCTATTAACTTGTTCATCCTCCCACTCATTAATAGGGTCCCAATTGTTGGAATCTGTTGACTCTGCCTTAAATGAGATTGCAGGCTCCAGAAATCCCTCTTGAGTAGCTGGTTCCATATGAAAGTCAGTGTCTATATCGGAATCGTCTCCAAATTGAATCATATTGTATATATCGCTCAGTTCCTCTTGATCCAGCCCAAAACCTGTAGATGGTTCAGCAGATTTCTTTAAAATGCTGCTGCGCTTCCTACTAGGTGAAGTTGCTTGCGAAACTGGAGATCTGATTACAATCATTCCATCACCAGTTATAATAGGCTCATTGGTTTGACCATTATTTAGCATCTCTGTTATGGAACTAGTAATAGACTGTGATTGAACCATTGATGATCTTGCAGACTTAATTGATTTCATTGACCGAGACCGTTCTAAAGTAACAATACTCTCGACTTCCGCAGTCCCCAAGTTCTTAGGGAAAAGAGACTCTCCAGCCAGAAGTCTAGTGAAACTGTCATCTCTTTTTCCAGCAAGTGAATTGATGTTCCTTGTAGGTGCCAAAGTAGGCTTTTCGGGACTATAGAAGCTGAACTTGACTGGAGACGGAGTGTCCAATCTGTACAAATCTGATTCTGCCTGGATTTGAACTGAAGCAGTGTCTTCATTGTTATGGTAACTGAGTTTGCGATGATCAATTGGAGAAACGTATTTTGGTGACTCTATTGTAGCTGGTGTCTGATCTAAAAATTCAAGATGCGAATCAATAGGTGTAGAAAGAACAACACCTGTTTGTTCATCGTTGAAGCCATAAGTTTCCAATAGGAACCTTTGATCGCTAGGATTCTGAGGAATGTTGGTCTCTACTGTTTGTTGTTGATTCTCCTTGTCGGTCTCGGTGGTGGCTTTTTCGATGCTGGTGGCAGGCACAGGAAGAATGTTGAGAGATTTACTTCTGCCGAACATGCTTTTCCTTATAGGTTTGTCAAGCTGAGAACCAACACTCTTTCTCTTCCAATTTAGAAGACTCTTTCTGCGTTCTTTGACATCTGATTTGGGTGGCTCAACTTCCTTTGTAGGTTGGGTATCCTCAACTTGATTAGCTTCTAGTTTATCAAAACCATTGAAACTTTTGGCGCGTGGTATCGATTTTAAATCAACAGACTGACGAGACTTGCTCTTAAATAGTCCACGTAATGACAAACGTTTTGATTTGGAAGCTGGAACTGATTCTTGTTGTTGAGCTTGGGGCAAATCTGGTAGATTTTTTTCAGGTTTTTCGGCCTTTATCTGTTGAAGCTGCTCTGGTTGTTGTGGCTGCTGTTCTGGTTTCATTGTCTGCATACTGGTTGTAGTTTGAATATCTGAATCATCCACCAACCTCATCAAATAAGGCTGTTCCACTTGCGGAGTAGTAGATATCTCGGCCATAAACGATTCCTGCTCGTCATAACCAATTTCAAGAATCTCTGAGACTTCTGGTGCTCCAACATTGAATGAGTCTGAATGAGGAATGGTGATTAAGTCATCAAACATCTTGAATGTCTGCACTGGCTCATTAAATACCATAGATGGAGAAAACAAATTAGGAGTCATCAAAGTTGGAGTTTCACTTGTATTTGGTTGGCCTTTAATGGTACTAGAAAGAGAGATCAAGTCGGAAGCATCAGGAGCCGTTGTGGAAGTATGTGCGGTAAAGAAAGATGCAAATGATTGATTGACATTCTTGTCGTAGATTGCGAGTTCTGGGGTTTGAGAAGCATCCGATTGCTCATTTTCCTCGGGTTCTTCTTTGATTGGAGTGAATTGCGTTGGTTTCTGCATTTTGGCGTTCAAAATATCGTCCAAAGCTTGTAAACTAGGACTATTGGTCATTCCAATCTTCACGGTAGGTTCCTCTTGAGGTTTATCATCTAAACTTGTATTCGAATTGTTCAAATTAACACATAAAGTGCTCATTGAAGGTGAGACCACAATGGATTGTCTCACATGGGTAGCATGAGTACTATTATTTAAAGCACTATGATTTAGACTGGGACCAGAGTAAAAACTCAAATTGGCCATATGGGATGTCATTTTGAAGTCTTGCTCGGCTGGATAATCTTTAATAGAAGAAGAAGTACTGGTTTGGAAAGAGCTTGAGCGATCTATGTTTTTGAAATCGTCATCATCATGCACTGTGCTCATGGAATTTGAGTCCTGTGTATAAGGTGGAGACTGATTATGATGATTTGGATGGTTTTTGACGTTTGAAGCCATTGTAACCAAAGACAACTTAATAATTGGGGCTTCCAATTCTTTAGACAGGGATGAAAAACACGGCTTCTACGCGTGTGACGCGTCTGAAAATTTTAACCCGATTGAATTAAAGTTCCAGGCACAGCGTCGATCGGCCAAATTCGGCGTCTAATGCCCTTTTTTAAATAAATATCAAATAAATCCTTATTTTGTTCACCAATTGAGATCATGAATGATTCCTCTTTTGATTCTTCTGATAGAGATGTTCCATATGAGAGAATAACTAGAGAACAGATTAATGAAGGATGTGGACTACCTGAACATGCTTACGCTGAAGATGCTGATTGTTCGGATGATAATTATCAAGATGATAATATAGAACAAGGTTTGTCTCCTTTGAACAATATGGAAAGACTCAATTTTGAAAACCAAATGAATATTCCAGATATAATTGAAGATTCAAATAGAGATCCTGATGAGAGTTGTCAAAAGTCTATTTCTAAGCGATATCATCATCAAACCTCCAAAGTATTACCACTCAATGATGTGACTAATGTTATTAATGATGAAAACAATCCTTTTGTTGATCAAAAAACTAAGGTTTTTCAAAAAGGCATCAAACCAAAAAAGAATACTAGCATTAGACTACCACCAAAAACAACAATATCGTCACCTGAAATCGTTCCCTCTAAACAGGAAAAGCCTTCTTGCAAATCGGTACGATTTCCCGACAAAGATGTGAAAAATTATAAATCTATTAACAATCAATCTGTCAAGAATCTTGTTAATTATTTTGATTCAGCAGCTACCCAGAATTCAAAATCAATCCCTAAATCGGAACCACAAACATCTTTCAAGTCTTTGCCATTACCAGATCCACAAAAAAAAAATCCTCCAAAGTTACCAGTCCCTTCCGTCGAAACTGATTCCAATCTTTCCTACCATACTCCCGCTCTGGAATTTGAATCTTCTCGGCCTCAAAGTTCCTCATCTTGTGATTCATTCGAACTGGAATATCATAGACTGGTGCTTGAAAAACAAGAGTTAAGTAAAATGTATGAGAAATTGGTCCATGATTATAATTCTTTGAAGAAAGATAATCAAATGTTGACAAAAGAACATACACAAATAATTGATTTGTTGACCGCTCAAGAGATTTCCATCAGAAACAATGTTAATATTCAAAACAAGTTGTTAAAACGAAGCCAAGAACTAGAAAGATACACTGAACAACAGCAACAAATGACTCTCAAAAGTATTAGAGATACATATCAAGAAATAACTGGTGAGAGTATAAATGAAGAAGGTTTGCTTCCTCACACTGGAGACTATCATTCGAAATGTTCAATGATGTTAAACTTGTTGCAAATGGGACTAAGAAAGAAAGATCGTACTATTGAAAGAAGACATGCAACTAATATACAATTGCTTCGAAGACGTATGGCAGAGCAGGAATCCGAAATTGGGTACCTAGAACGACGACAACAATATGGATACGATTGGTTGGAAATTACATATCAGTCAATTTTGGATCTCTTGGGAGGAAGTCTGTACATCTCTGAAAGACAGGTATTACTTACTGTCGACAATGTGAAGGAAATTATTCAATTGGCAACCAATGATGACGCTGAATGGATTCATAATGAGATGATGTCTATGCTCGCGAAACAACTCGATAATGAATAAAATTTACATGATGATACAGTCGGTATTCTCACTATCATGAAGTCTTGGAGGTGCAGGTCGAGCTTGTCTTTTAACTTTTTTCAAATATGATTTATTTGGTTGCACTATGCTTTTTGGAATGTTCTTTACGTCGGAATGCAATGTTGTGTTTGAGCTTCTATCAAATTCCATTGAATCAGGACGTGATTTTTTCAAGACTGGGGAAGGAACTGGTGTTTCTTCTTCATCTGGAAAGTTATTATATTGAACGGTTGCATCGATTCCTCCTTGAATCATGGAATTGGCTAAGAAACAATATAGTTTAATCCATGCTTCCTCTGTTTCCAAAGAGAATCCTTTTTTAAGGTCCTTTGAGAATCGATCTCTAAAGGTTTTGATCAAGACATCACCCATTAGCTCGAAATATTCGGGTTCAATACCCAAGATACGAGAATGCAATCTTCCAAGACTTTCCAATGACTCGTTCATTCTGGAAAGATCATCTAAAGTGGACATTGCAACGTTTATGACACCAGCAAAAGCGGAAGCTTGATGTTTAATTGACGGGATCAATTTTTCAATGGATGGAGACAAGGCAATCAAGTTTTCATACATCTGGATGCAAAAGAAAGAGGCTGTAAATGAAGAAGTTGATGACATTGAACCTAGATTGATTGGACGAGGTTGATTGGAAACTCCACGTAAAGAAGCTTTTGAAGCTGTTACAGGAGTAGAAACCGGTTTCAACATTGCAACTTGTGGGATTGGTTCTCCATTTGAGATCACATTACCCCAAGAAGATTTGAGAAGTTCAATTTCACGATTAGAGAGTGATAAGGTCACTTTCAATCTGGTTGGTTTGATAATAACCGTGTTTGGAAACCAATTGGAGTCTAAAGTTACATATTGCGATGAGTTGGAAGCGGTCGAAGCGGCGGTTGCGGATCTAGATAAGGAAGTGTGAGACAATCTAGAAGAAATCTGAGATACATCTGATGAGACAGAAGGGATTCTAGATTGAGAATGTACAACTGGTCCTTTAGAACTCGACATTACAAAATTGAAAGATTCACAATTGGTAGTATTTCAAGTTATGAAATATACCGAAAGAGGGTCAGATCGAAAGTTTTTTTATGCGTCGTGCATTTTTCCAAACGAATGAAACAATAGAGATTTTCACTTCATTTTGTGTTGTAATTCTTGGACATTCAAGCACGAAATTGTCAAATCGAAAATTACAATCTCATTGGTAGACATCATACATATATCGCAGGCACCGAACTTCATCTAATTACCGTTCTAGGAAATATTCCGAGACACATTTTTGTTTTCATGCAGAGACACCGTATTAAGTCGGTTCACATGTTTGCCCAAGCTCCACCGCAAAAGCAGATTCGTTGATAATGTTGATAGACAGGATTAACGATGAAAGTCGAAGAAGTGAAATAAACTTCATTATCATTGATTGATGAGATTGCCCCACATCTGATACATTTTCTCATCATCAGAGTATGGGAATTCGATCCTGTACCATTCAATGTTGCACGACTACCTGGAACGCTTCCGTTTGAATTGGATGAGGTAGCAATGAATTCTGAAGGTTTCACCAATTGTTTGTGCAAAGTGTCAATAATCAATCCATTTTGGGTATTCATCTGGATCAGTTTTTTATTGTAAAGATTTGACAATTTTTGGTCAGTGGTTTCAATCAATGGACCAAGTTTGAAATCATTCTCTTTACTTTCATGTTCTTCGATACCTAATTTCAACCAACTCACATCATAAAAGTAAACATCAACCACATTAAGGTTGGAATTGAGTACATTTCGATCATAAGCTTCAAATAGCTTTCTCAATGGTTCCACATAAGTTTTTGATACATGACCTTGACAAATCAATTGTTGTTCGATTGCCAAAGAAGTGGTTTGATCGGAACGCATATGATGTAGAAGACCATCAGTTTCTATGAGAAATCTTTCAAAACTTTGCAAAGAAATAGGAGAATTATTGATCAATGAACCAAGACGATGATATGCTTCCACTGTTGGATGGGCAACTATCGATTTGGAAGATTGACCATTATTCGTTCCTGGTATTGTCCATGGAGAATCAGCAAATAGTTGTTTCTCAACTGTCACAAAAGCTCCCATTGGATTATCTGGGGTTGCCAAAGATGCAAGAACGGGATCATTCTTCTCGATGAATTTTTGAACAAATGAAAACAATCTTCTAACATTAGAAATGGCAAAGATCAAGAATGAACGTGGAACTTTACCTAAAATCAAAGGAATAGCAACAAATTTGTTCAAAGAAATTTCAATCTCCTTTGGATTATTCTTCTTGAATATGTTACGCAATTCAACTAATTCTTGATTCAAACCAACAATGTAATCAACACACCATCGAATGATACCAATTACTGATATCAAACTTTCCTCTCTGGCTTTGGCATTTGCCAAAGTATCTGAAACGTTGAATCCTTTTTTGGCAAACCGTTGCATATTAGAATAGATGGTGTGAATAGTATACATGATTGAAGAAGTGACGAATTTCAAATTCACTAAAGCCCAAGCTATTTTACCACTTTTGTTTCGTTTCCAATCGACATCGGTTCCAAGAGAAAGTTGTAAAGTTAGAATTCGTTGTAAAGGTTGATTTTGAAGCATTTTATCTGTCTGTTCACTGGAAACATCGATATTCAAATTGATTGCCCTTTGACATTCTTGTAGAATAGAATTGAGTAATCTAAATGTATATTCCTCACCAATTTCTTTTCCTGCTTTTTCCAATTCACATCTTACAGTTGCTACCAAATCGTCAGTAGAATAACCAAAATAACAAGCGTTTGTATGACGAAGAGCAACAGCAGCAGCTGTTGCAAGTAACAATCCTTTTTTATTAGGAGGCCTTTGCGATTCAGGGACATTAGTTTCGGCCGATCTTGCATGTAATGTTGTTTCATTCCAAGGCATTGCAACATAACAGCAAATATTTGGAGAAATACAAGTATATTGAGGTTGGAATTTCATTGAAGGAAATTCGAAACCGGCATCAAAAAGACATGAAATATTAGCAGGTAATGTTTGTTCTGAAACCATATAGTTGTCTTTAAGATCCTCTGAATTGTATATGTTTTCCATTATTTTAAAATCTGATCTATTGATCAATTTGATGGTTCCATTGGCAAATGTTAATCCAATCATCATCTCCAAGTTAAGTAATTCAATTGAAACGATTGCTTCATCAAAAGTGAACTTTTGTTTATAATCAAACGAATAAGTTGATTTAGATTCAATCCCATTATCAGAATTTTCTCTAAACTTTGGGTGTAATGATTCAACCAAATCAATTTGTTTCAATTGAAATCTGTATAAGGTTATGTTTGGTTTCTGATTTCCCAAGGTTCGGTCATTTTCAAAAGTCAGAAGCAATTCAAATTCAGTAGATTGATTGTAACTTGGTGAGACCAACTCGATTCCTGTACAGATTGAATTGTTGAATTCAAGAGAATCCAGATTATAAGCTTTTAACTTCTTAATTTCCAATTTAGGTGCTTTTCTTTCATCTTCAGGAACCCTATAGGTTGGAGTTTTAGTCAACTGTTTGGCAGCTTCTACCAAAAAACCCCAATCGATAATCACTTCATACAATCTCAAATATTTGGATAATCGATCGTATGTGACTATGAGTACTTTTCCATCTCTTGAAAACCCCAGCGTTGCATTCTCTAGTGTCTTTAATTCTATCGGTAGTCGGGTTTCTGTACGTTTGTATTCAATCCCATGATCTTCTTGATACCACAAGCAAATCTGACCGTTTTTTCGCAAGCCAATACATGCTTGTTTGGTAGCAAGAGGATGCATTGCTCCATAAGGCTTAAATTGATGAGCACTATATGTATAACAATATCCCATTGCATCTTGAGCGGCAGCTCCTAATTTGGAAGCACAACCACTGGTGACTATATTCTCAGCCGTTGTTTGAGTTTTGATTGCGGGTGAATTGACAATCACTGGTTTCTCTATATTGAGCCATTTCACTGTGATTATTTGATTTGCCTCTCTTTTAAGCGGGGTTGAGAGATCTGGAGTTGGAAGAATAGAGTTATCGGTGTAAAGTAGTTCAGAAGCATTGAATGAAGTTCGTGAATATTGAGCAGCTGGTAGAGTTGTTGAATTATGTATAGGAGATCGATTTGTGGAAGGAGTAGCCGTATTTGTATTTGGATGATGAACTTTTTTGATTCCGGTCACAAACAACGAGACATGACCAAAACAATCCGAAATGAACAAGTCCCAACCGGTATTGCTGAATAGAACGGTTTTAATGGTAGGGAGTGGTTCCAAATCGTTTTCAAACATAGATCTTTTAATATGTGTCATTCTATCAAAAGTCCCAATTTGAAACCCGGTTACAGGAGCCAATTGCCACGATCTTCCATCAACACATTCGAGATATGTCATGAGAAGATTATCTCTATAAGGGACCGATTGAGGGGCACAATATGCCAAATGACCTTGTCTTGACCATGAAATTTGATATTTGAGTCCCAGGTCCTGAGACCGACGCACGAAAACGTCGCTAATATTGGTCTGATCCATACTTAAAAAAGATATGTTAATTGATACAAGATTTTCCAGTATCTAATTTATGATTAGGTCAGCCAAATGTATTTTTTTCTATTAGATTGAAGAAAGTTAGATCTCGAAAACGAAATGAGTCTAGATTTGGCGGCTATTTCAGGTTGGTTGTATGCGATTGCATGGAGTATATCATTCTATCCGACTATTATTTTGAATTTAAGAATTAAAAGTGCAGATTCTATATCGTTTGATTTCATTATTCTCAATCTTTTAGGTTATTCATGTTATACCGCGTCGATCTATCTACAATTGTTCAATCATGAAGTGAGAAGACAATTTTCAAAGGTATTTAATGGTTCATTACCTTTATTATCCATAATTGATCTTGCTTATTCAACTCATGGATTGATTCTTACTATGATTCTTTTGTCTCAAATCGTCTTAGGAAATCAATGGTGGGGATTTAAGAATTCAAGAACAAGTTTCAGGTATTCTCGACTTGTTAAACTATATTATTTTGCATTTTCAATGTTTCTGATCTACAATATCTATTACATCAATGATGATTATCAACTTGTTCAATTTGCTTTAAATTTATCATATTGCAAGATTTTGGTCAGTTGTACCAAATATATCCCACAAATATTACTCAATTCAAGACGTCGATCGATGTTTGGTATATCCATATTACAAATCGTACTCGATCTCTTTGGTTGTTTCTTTTCAGTATGTGAATTGCTACTTCGAAACAAAACCACCATTTCCAAACTTATAGATGCCAACAGAAGCAAATTGGGTATCATTCTAGTAACATTGATGTTTGATACATTGTTTTTGATCCAATTTCATCTCTATCGATCTCAATCAAAGACAAATGACTCAAAACAAGAGAAACCATTGGTTTAAACATTTACGTCGATCGACCGCGTCGATGACAAAAAGTAACATTTCAAGAAAAAAAAAGTGGAGTTTAGACTTTTGTGTGCAACTTATGTTTACGATCTCTCGTCTTATAAGGAATAGACCTTCGGTCTTACAACTCCGAAGCTTATTTATACAGACACAATCGACGCCTAACGAGAATGCATTAAAATTTGTTCCATCAGAGTTCAAATTTCTCCCCACCTCTAATACGCCCACCTTAGAGGTGACCAGTATAAAAGATGCTTTAAGCAAGTCAGAATTGGCTTTCAAGTTATTAAGTGTCAATGATAAATCTATCAAGTCGATATTGTTTGGATATAACTTCATTACCATTGTCAAGGGCGAACAATATAATTGGTCCTTATTAAAACCAGAGATCTTTTCAATCTTAACAGAACATCTCAATTCAGGTCAATCAGCAATCAATCAAAAGCATTTGAGGATATTGAGTCAACAAATGGTGGAAAACGAAGAAATGGAAGAATTTGAAGATGAGGATGAAGTGATTGCATTGATTAATGAATTATTAATCACGCGAATCCAACCAGCTATACAGGAAGATGGGGGAGATATCAAGTTCGTGAGCTTTGATCAAGATACAGGAACAGTGTATTTAAAACTGATTGGTGCATGTAAAAGTTGTTCGTCAAGTGAAATCACTCTCAAAAATGGAATCGAGGAAATGCTCAAATTTTATATCGACGAGGTTAAACAGGTTCAACAAATCGCGGATGAAGACGAGCCTATTATCAATGAGTATCAGATTCCAAAGGAGGAATATCCTCCCAGTTTATGAGTGTACGAGTATTTATTAAGGAAGATTATCCCAGTATATTGTTCTATCTACTGATCCTGGTTCTCTTCGGGCATCGTGGTCTGCATTGGGTACGGATAATAATAGTAAGGGTTGTAAGGCACATATGGAACAGACATTGTTCTTGGGTGCTGAACTGGGTGATCCGGACCTTCAACAGGAGAATAAGGTGTGACTGGTGCGGTCACAGGCACGAATCCTCCTCCTGGGACGCTTGAAGGGTAGCTGAAGCTACGCTTAGTGAAATTTTGGTTGAGGTAATTGTAGAAATTGCCCAGGTGGTTTTGATTGTGATGATGTAGACGTCCTTTCTCAAATTTGTTTTCCTTTCTTTGCGCAAAGGACACTTCAAGGACGTGCGAATCATCAATGTGATACCCATTCATAGCCACCAATGCTTTAGAGGCATCAAGTGGCTTGTTGAAACACACAAATCCAAAACCTCGAGAACGCCCTTTCTGTCCCCTATTTTCGTCTTCATCTCGGTCGTTTTGCGGATAAGTCATGATTTTGGCAGACATTATTTGGCCAAATTGAGTAAACAGATCAAATAGATCTTGATCGTTCAGGTCCCATGGCAAATGAGTTATATACAAGTTGGAATCCTGATATTGAGGACCGGCTATAGGCAGTCCGGTTGCTGTTGAAATCAAATTCGAGTCTGGAGCCACAATGAACGATGGATACATATTGTTAGATGGTTCCGGTTGTGGATACGAATAGTACTTGCTGTTAAAATTGGAAAATTGATGCTGGACTCTATCTTTTCTGCGCTCAGCTTTTCCCAGCTGTAAATTGTATCCCGGAACGATCTCGTACCCATCCAGGTTTTCCTGGGCTTTCATTGCGTCTTCGTGGCTCTTGTAGTTGATAAAAGCATAACCTTTATTTAAATTGTCTGGCCCCTGAGGCAAGAAGACTGATTCGATGGATCCATAATTGGAAAACACCTGGACCAATCTATCTTTGGACAGATTGTCGGGGAAGTTTTTGACATAAAGATTTGTATAATTGATCTTCTTCATTTCCCATTCCTTGAGTCTATCTTGTTTAGATATATGATGGTTGACAAACAGATTATTGCCTTCAACATTGGTGCCATTGAGATTTTGTATGGCTGCTATGGCTTGAACTTTGTCTGCAAAATTGATGAATCCGTAACCTTTGGAGACTCCGAAATCATCATAGATTATTTTGCATGAAACAACTATTCCAAAAGAACTGAAAAGTCTAAGTAAATCATTCGAGGTGGTGGTTGGAAGCAATCCTCTGACATAAAGATTTCCGGGTAATTGCAAGTTGAGTTCTGTCTCATTAGAAATAACCTCATGATCAACGTCTCGTTCTTGTAATAACTTGACGAATTGATCGAAATGAGAAGGAACTTCGAACTTGATGAACACCGTCTTGGGATTCTCACTATTGCCCTTCATCAACTCATAGCTCGAATCAGCATGACTATCTGCGGTTTTGAATTCACTAAGTAGATTCTCCAAGGAACCCAATTCCTCAATCAGCTTGATTGAGTAAATCTGACCTGACGATTCCGTCAGCTCCGAAGATGTCATGATGACACAAAAATGCAATGACAACGACTGTCCGTCTCTAGCTAATAAAAAATGTCAAGAAAAAAACGGGGCTCTGCCAATTGAAAAAGACTATCTTAGTTCTGGCCAATTGGTCGATCACGAGAATGACACGATTGGCTGGTTAGCAAAGATCAGAACTAAATTAAAAACCACAAACTAACACAGGTTGCAAAAGAATTTAAAAGAACAATTTGCCAGGTGCGAACATGGCTTATATGTAGCAATACTTTTTTCTCGCGCTACCACGAGCACTGTTTTCGGGGAGAATAAAAGAACCAGAATTGATGTGGGGGAAAGGGATGATAAACGGATTATGGTGGGGAGCCAATCGGTAAACAGGACAAATTGGGAAGGCCCTTTTTTGCTTTAGACAGGGGGGGAGAGCCCCACATAATCTCCTACTCCACAAAAAATCTTACATTACAGTACATAAGTCTCGAATAGTGTACAACAAATAGAGCAAATAGCTAGGTTCATTTCTTGGTAGATTTAGCCTTCTTTGGAGCAGCCTTGGTCTTGGTCACCTTAGAGGCTGGCTTCCTGGTGGTCTTTGAGGCAGCAGCAGGTTTTTTAGCGGCCGGTTTTGCAACTTTCTTTGCGACTGGCTTGGATGGGGTCTTCTTCGCAGCAGTCTTGGAGACGCTTTTTTTCGCAGCTGCTTTTGGGGTAGCTTTTTTAACAGTAGCGGCTTTTTTTGCAGCAGTTTTAGGAACGGCCTTTTTGGAAGCTATTTTTGGAGCGGCTTTCTTGGTTGCAGTCTTAGTGGCTGGTTTGGAGGACGATTTAGAAGTCTTAGCGGCTGGTTTAGCAGATGATTTGGCTGGTTTAGCAACTGGTTTTTTAACAGGTTTCTTCTCAATGACTTTCTTCAACTTGATTGGACCAGAAGGACCTTTTGGTTGAGTAAAATATCCAGAAGTGACTCCTCTTTTGATGGCCATATTGAATAAAGTATCAAAATTTGGAGTCGCTCCAGCAGAGTAATTGGCCTGAATATACTTCTTAATTGCCTGACGACTTGATCCATTTCTCTCCTTAAGAGTAGTAATAGCGTTGATAATCAGTTCTAATTGGTCAGTCAATTGTTTCCAAACGACTCTACTCACCTTTGTAAGTCAACTTAGAGTCCGGAGACTTGGTAGTTTTGGCAACCATTTTCAAAATATAAATATAAAATGTTTCAAAACAATTTGGGGGTTGTCTCTTTGTTTTGATTTTTAGTTTTGCACCCTGGTGTCAGGCGTCTACCGATAAAAAAAAATTAAAAAAAAAAGACTTGACCGTGTCACGTCGATAATCTTATCGATTGACACAAATCAAGTCGATCGACGTAGTTTTTATTTTTCTCTTGTTTTCAAGTCGTCCTTCATTTGGAGATGAATATAAACATTATATCCACCAATCAATTGCCTTTTGCAATTGGAAGTGGAAAGAATCTGGGATGGTGTCCTACAATGGACCTTGTTTCTTTTCAATTGAGCGAAAATACCCTCTGGATCTACAGATTGGGTAATCAAAGGGTATGGACCATTGAACTCGATGAAGATCAAGAAATCGAGTCTCTTTGTTGGCGTCCTGATGGGAAAGTGTTTGCTGTCATTTCTACTGAAGGAAATGTCAACTTATTTGATTCGTCAAATGGAAAATTGATTCTGAAATTCAATATTAGTTCTTCAATAGAAACTTGCAATTGGTTTAATCGATTGAGTTCATTTGATTCGTCCAAAAAATACGAGAAATTGTTTGATCTTAACCTAACAAACTCATTACCCAAGTTGAGTTCATCACATGGGTCCAAAAAACTTGTCAATGATGATCAATTGATCAAATGTGAAGACTCTTCATTGGATTTCCTTATTATTGGTTCTGAAAATGGAATGGTTTCTATTGTATTGTATGGAATCTTCATTATTGAAAATTTCCAACTTCCACAACTCAAAGATTCATACTCTACATTCATCGATATTCATTCGTCCCAAAACTTGGTTACACATTTTATTCTTACTGAGAAAGAAGATGGGTTGTTCATTGTCAAGCTGGACACTACGTTTGTGGAAACTTATGGAACTTTACTTCCTTGTGTGTGCTTAACATGTTCCAAGCTTGTTGGATTACTTACATATGTGAAAGAATCTATTGATGATTTGGTTTCAGAACGCAAACCTTTCGCAGATTACACCGCAAGAATCATGGCATTATTGAAAAGTGAGATCGAAGAAAGATCGGACTCTCAAGATTCAGAAAGTGACCCTATTTACGACCTTTATGATCTTCTTTTGACAGGAGTCATGTCTGAAGCTACAAAAGTATGGGTTAGTGACTATCTGGGGGATCGTGGTCTCAAAAGATGGACAAAACTTGGAAAACAATATTTCGAAAGCTCAAGAAAGATCCTTTTCTATAATCTGATCCCGTATTTGGAACATATGTTAGTATATCTTTCAGATTTGGGAGGATTGGCTAGTTGGAAAGAAAATGAGCACACATTAGGACTTGAAAATCAATTACTTGTAGCAGCAACGAATCTCACTTCAGATCTTCTGAGATTGCTCTACAAAATCATGTTGAGATTGAATGACGAACAAAAGAGCTTCGAAAGTTTTGTTCAATGGTTAAACTCTATTCTATTAGAAGTGACCTCGGACGAAAAATCCAATGAGATCAACAAAACCAAAGATGTTATTGAGTTTTTGACTAAGGGTCTAAGTACTCCTAAAACTGAAGAGAAATTCCAGGTCTTTGATCAATTGAAAGAAACTTGTGAACGGTTTTTTGATACCATTAAAAGCAACATGAAAACTAGAATGGTCTCTACAATGGTTGTTCAAATTGGAAGTGTTGGATCCTTAAACAGCTCTCTCAAAATACATTCTAACGACGAAGTTGGGATGATTATTCTTCAACGCGAAGAACAAGCTGAACTAATCAAGTTTGATTGTGGCTCTTTAAATAGCACCAAGAGTGTTCTCAATTTCCACTCATTATTCAAAGGAAAAATTACCAAACTTGAAGGCCAATTTCTCAATTCAAGAGAGTTGTTGATGCTTGTTGAATACAAAGATCAGACAACAAAAAGTAGTGTTCTTCTACTTGACATGAGTCGTTTTACTCCAGAAACCATCATTTCAAAAAATCATATTATAAAGAGAACAGACTTTTCCGATGAGTTTGTACCAAAATATTTATCGCTCAATTCACTACGACGTATTGGATGTCTCCTAGATGCTAGTAGGAAGGATTATGTGGTGGTAGAGGTCTAATTCATCAATTTGCATAATAGCTTTCGAGTTCTTTGGGAGCGGGAATTTCGAGGTTACGGGTATTGGCCAGCACAAATGTTCCATCAACTTTCAGAACAAAAGAATCTCTTAAGAATCTATGATAAGCAAATTTCATTCGATGTTTATCAAGCAGACCTGAGTCCGAAAACTCATTCAAGTAGTTCATATCTTGAGCTGAAATCGGAGGATATTCTAATATAAATCGTCTAAGCAACAACAATTGCTTCAGCACCAAATTCCTGCGATTAGTCAGTGTTAAAGGTAACCCCAAAGAATTTGGAGGGAATCGTACCTCCAATAAAGGTAAGGACCACTGTGAATCAATATAGCTCTTATATTGTGCTCTCATACGACCAAATTTGACTTGGAGATCTGAAGTTGGATCCGGTTCTACATCTTGAAGTATAGGTTTGCGACCCATTAAAATATCTGCAATTGAATGGTTATTTGGGCTTGAGATTGATTCTTGTTTTTGAATATCTTTGAAATATGAATCCACAACTCCATTGATATCTTGATAAAGAAGTATATCATGTTGAAAGGTCAAAATACCTGCATATTTGGAACGGAAATCATCTTTCTGTTTTCGAGTGATCACTTTTGCTGTTAAAAATTCCACCAACCAATCTGGAACACGGTCATTGATTGGAATGAAACGATGGTATGCCATTTTCAGAATTTGAATACCTGATTTAAAATCATTTTTAGTACATTTCTTGAGCAAGGTATTAAAATCCAATGCTTTTTGACGTCTGGAAGAGTCCAGAATCCCCGGTTTTCGAAACTCATTTTTCACCATGGCTACAATTCGTTTATTTGAAACATCATCCAATCGTAACCTGACAAGCTTTCGTCTTAGCATTCGATAGAAATCCACTATCACTCGAGTTTGGTCCATAGATTAATAATTTTTTGTCGCGAGAAATTTGTATTTATTTATTTACCTTTACTTATGTCCTCTATACCTCTTACAAAGGCCAATCAAAATAAAGAGAACGCGCTACGGCCAAAATCTCAAGATCTTCATAATGAAAAGACATTGACACGGAAATCTTCAAAAAGTGTCTTAAGAACGAAATCGTCGAACTCAATTGTAAAGCCTCCTGTCAAATCACAAGAGTTTGGGAATTATAACAAAATCAGAAAGACCTCCACTTTGAATGATGTGGGATTGTTTGATAGAACAGGTGAGAAGATTGGCGCCCGCAAATTCAAGGTTCAAAGAGACTCTCCAGAATCAAAACATATGATAAAACATAAATCTACGGATGACGATGATGAATTGGATTTTGATGAAGAAATTGAGTATGTTCCAGCCAAACAAGAAGAACTGCCATATGTCCCTGATAATCTGGAACCAATTCCTGATGATTTGTTGGACCAAGTCTTAAACAATAAGAAGATCACCAAAACAATAGATGATCCATTGGAATTGGACCTGTCATATTTAAAAGATATGGAAGAACAAGATGACACCAATTTTCAACCATTGGATCTTGTTTTGGAGTTCCCTGAAGAAGGAGAAGAATCCGAAACGAAAAAATTGGATCATATCCTTCTAAATATGGAAAAACATATCAATTACAAACCCAAGAGACTCTAAGAGCGCTAAGAACTCTCTTTATTGATTTCATATACAAGATCAAAGACATTTCATCCAAACCAATTGAACCAACCCGCCTTCTGTTTTGAATCCTCAACACCAATTTTAGTGACATCAGTGTCATTGAAGAATGAGTTGAAAGATTTCGGAAGCTCGTTTTTAGATTGGATTTTGAACGCCACGTTGGTGATAATGTCCCCATTTTCTTCGTCCACAATTGGCTTCTGACCACCATATGAAATATCCAGAATTGACTTCAATTTGGTGATGTCATTTTTCTCCAAGAACCAATGGTCTTTCGGAAAATCGATTTCCACTCCAACATATAAGTCCCCATTTCTATTCGAGCTATCTTCCAAAGGCATTCCTTCATTGGGAACAACTATCGAGTCTCCTGGTCGAAGGACTTTACCAACAGGCACAGAAATGGAGACCCATCGATTGTCCAACGTTTTTACCAATTTTCGAGACTCAAATCCACATAAGGAATCAACCAACGAGATGCTTACCTTGGTATACAAATTGGTGTCCTGTCTTTGGAACGTTGGATGATTTTTCGTTTTATATTGCAATATCACATCTCCAGGTTTTAATCCTGGTTCCTCGTCAGCTTCTCCTTTCAAAATCACAGATCCTGTTTCAGGAGCTCCTCTAGGAATATTGAACTCCAAGATCTTGATTTCTTCAATCACTTTCTTTCCTTTACATTTTTTGCAGTTATCTTTATCTTGATGGATGGTTTTCTTACCTTTACATCGCCAGCATGGAACGGCCTGTTGAGTCACCAATCCTGGAGCCAATTGACGGATCTTCATCGTATATCCTTCTCCTTTACATGTAGTGCATTTGATGAAAACTGCAGATTTTCGTGCTCCACTGCCTTTACAATGCTTGCAAATCTTATTTCTCTTCGACGAGCTTTTGATCACCTTTCCATTGTAAAGATCTTCAAGACTCAATTCGACCTCTAAAATGGCATTTTCAGTGGTAGTTTTAGGACGAGATCCTCCATATCCATTGGATCCCCCCATCCCGTTAAAGAAATTGGCAAAATCATGAGGATCGAAATCAAAATCGGATTGTCCAAATGCAGCGTCCGCAAAATGCGTATCTTGAGGATTTGTTCCATCAGTTGTACCATAAAGATCATAAAAATGACGTTTTTCCTCATCTATCAAAATCTCATAAGCACCACTAATCTCTTTGAATTTGATCTCGGCTTCCTCCCTCTTGTCCTCAGAAACCTTATCTGGATGATATTGAAGTGCCAGCTTCCTATAAGCCTTGCGGATTTCGCCCGAAGTGGCCGAAGAATCAAGCTCCAAGACAGTGTAAAGTGACATACCAATTTCTACACAATAATAATTGTCATAAAAAAACTTTGCTCCGTTTATGTAAATTCTAAAAAACTTCAAATAGCTGGGAGGAGGACAGACACACTCATTTTAACGAAGGAAACCTTTTCTGGTCTTACTTGGGGCAGTGGTTTGCATGGGAGTGGAATCATGATGAGTAGACTTGGACATTTCAAGCTCCTTTTTCTTCTCTTCCAACAACTTGATCTGTTTTAAAAGCTTGTCTCTCATTTCCTTGTGTTTGGCAAATAAGTCAGCCTCGGTCTCCTGGAGTTTCTTCTCCTCTTTATTGACCTTAGATTGGAAAATGGATCTCAATTGGGCTTCCATATTGGCTAATTTTGCTTCGTGCAATTGTTTCTCTTCCTCTTGTTTCAAAACAGGATCAAACTCGCGGAAAACACTGTCATCTTGCTCAATACCTAACTTCTTCAATTTTCCAGTTCTGTAACGTTCATAAAGAATGTTGGAAGTGGTTTCCTTCAATTCCTCCATAAAGTTTCTGATCAATAATTGTCTCAACTTAATAAAATCACAATGATCCTCATTGTCAATCTCAATAATACCCCATGGATACGATCTTCCTCTCACTATTCTTCCGTCAGGAGTTTGAATCTGAGAAGAGGATCCGACACTAGCAAATGGGACCTTGGACATGATTTCTCTAGTGACAAGTCTGGTCTCCTCGTCATCGGTGTCATATTCAGGAGGACTGAATAACTTAATACCTTGATTATGTATGTCGTCCATAATTCTTTGCTTGAATTCTTGAGTCTCCTTTTCAGTGAGCGTGTCTGATTTGGCAATAACAGGAATCAAATTGACCTTCTCGTGAACCTGTTTCATGAAATCAATATCCAATGGTTTCAAGGAATGTCCGGTGGGCTCAATGAAGTAAAGACAGGCATGAACCCTGTTGTCAACAATAGTAGATCTGTTGATCTTAGTTTCTGCTTCCAAATATTGGTCGAATCTGGCGTTGATTTCATCAACAATCGGTTTCCAAGAATCGTTATGTTTAATGCCTTCACCAAAACCTGGACAGTCAATGATTGTCAAACTCAACTTGACATTGTTCTCCTCAATCTCGGCGCTGACAGTCTCGATCTTAACTTCGACTGGTTCTTCGGGATTAGGGAAAGTTGCCTTAGTAAAAGTATCAACTGGATACAGTTCCTTGTTGAATAAAGTGTTAACTAAAGTGGATTTTCCCAGACTTCTTCCACCAACAACCATCATGTTCAAACTGAATCCTCTTCTTATAGATTTTCTATGCCATTGTTTTGGCAAATTGGCAAATCCAACATATCCATTCAATTTACGACGAATAACTTTGACGTCTTGTTTTGACGTATCAAAGACCGTTTGTTCATTAGGGGATGTTTCAGTCATTTCGACGTCCTGTCTAAATGTTACTTTCTCTTCAGGTTCTATCAATGTTAATATATTAAAAATGAAGACAGCTGGCGCGTGCCGCCCAAACGGTACAAACTTGAATGAATCTCCGTTTGAGACGGTCATTTACATTTCCACCAACATTCTCTATAGTACTTACTGTCAACAGTCATGACAGCGCTAAATCTGAACGTATATTATCCTTCTTTAAGTTCCTTAAAGATGAATAAACAAGAAGCCTTTATAATAAAATGAGAAAAAGATATTTATATTTATTTTTCGAGATTCAACGCCAGGAAGCTGTAACGCGTTAGGGAGGAAAGATAATTTGAATTCTTACGGGGTAAATTTTTATTTTTCAATGTCTGAGAATACGCTTTATTCAGATGAATTGTTGAAGTTGTTGGAGAAGGGGGCTCAATCGTTTGCGGAGAAGGATTATGAGAAGAGTGTTGAGTATTATTCAGAGGCTTGTGAGAAATCAAACTTGTTGAGTGGACAAGACGATCCAGATTTGCTGTTTTTATATGCCAAATCTTTATTTGAAAACGCCGTTTCTAAATCGGAAGTTCTTGGTGGAAGTGGGAAGGAGGAGAAGACAGAGGGGGAAGAAGGGGAGGAAACTAGTGGTATGTTTCAATTTAATGAGCAACTAGCTGAAAATGAGGGAGAAGAGGAAGAGGATGAAGAGGACGACCAAGAGAATGAAGAAGAGGAGGAGGAACAGGATGAAGAGGAAGAACAAGGTCCAGAACAGACTGATTTTGAGGTCTCATGGGAAATTCTAGATCTCACAAGAACTTTGTACGAAGATACTTTGAAATCCGTTGAAGAAGACCTTTCGCGTCCACTTTTGGATTCTGACAAACAGGACATTGAAATCAAATCACCGTATGCGGTTTTGAAAAAGAAATTGAGTGAGGTTTATGATTTATTAGGAGAGATTTCTTTGGAGACGGAGAATTTCAAACAAGCAGCTCAAGATCTGACTACTTTGGTGGGACTAAGAACCGAACTATATCCATTTTCATCAAGATTGGTCTCAGAGGCTTATTACAAGCTTTCATTGGCGTCTGAATTTAACACTGAAGAGGTGAGTTCAAGCGTTTTAGCTGTTGAGTCCATGGAAAAGGCTCTCAAATCGATTTACCAAAGATATGAACTTCCCGATGAAAAACGAGACGAAGATCTGTTACAAGAGATGGAACAAAGATTAGAGGATCTACGTAAAGGTGATGCTGCCATTAAGGAGGAAAAGAAGAAGATCATGATGGGTATCTTAGGTGAGAGCGACGGCTCAGAGGTGAATGCTACTCCACAAGCAGTGAATGACTTGACGGGAATGGTGAAGAAACGGAAACAACCGGGTTCCAAAGTGGTAAATAAGAAGATCAAGGCGAGTAAATAGGTGCGACAAAAATAATTGTTGTAATTTTAAATATTAATAGTAATTAAAGCTACGGGTGTTCAACTTGAGATATGGAAGTAATAAAAAGGATTACACGCAAGGAGAATCAAAAGCGAAAACACTTAGCTAGTATAACGTCCAGTCAAATTCATTTCATTTGATGCCTATCACCACCAAACAGCAAACAACCTACTACTCACTACAGTATAACCAACGGAGCCCCTTTTCCGTCACAAATTGCCTGGCTAGCTCAATCGGTAGAGCGTGTGACTCTTAATCACAAGGCTGCGGGTTCGAGCCCCGCGTTGGGCTAATTTTTTAATAATCCGTTTCTGCTCAATTTTACCCCTTGTTAACCATCATATCTTGCATAGAACTGATCCATGCATATTAGAGTCTCCACTGATTAGCGATATGGTTCTTTCATCGAATTGGAGGGACAATCAATTTTTGCGCAGCTCAAAAAATCTTGTCCACGTCAAAATCTTTTGTTTTCTGTGCCTACTTCATGCTGTCCCTCCTTATCAAAGGATCGGTTTTCGTCGGATCGGTTTTGTACGTCTGTTCATTTACCGGAGTATTCAATGCAGTGCTGGCCCATTGGATATTCCAGTTCATTCTAGTCTATGTTCTAGGGGGTCTTACATTTGTTCCTTTATTGCTCCTGATTACCTGGCATTTTCTTCCCAAATATGTGGCCAGTGATTCCACTCTACCTTTGGCAGATTTGGATCGTCCTGGGGAACCTGAAGGATATAGGAATTTGAAGGCAGGTGAATTGTTAGAGAAAGAAAGTTGTGATCTGAAGACTTTTTATCAAGGCTGGTTAACTGTGACAAAAGAATATTATCAATTTCCTCAAGTCGATTCTGAGGATATTCAATCACAAGCCGGAACTGCCAATTCCCTGAGTACTGAGCAGACTAACAATCAACAAATGGTTCGAGGTAGTTTCCTCAAAATGATGAAGGGCAATAATAACGCTCCTGAAGAACCCAAACCCGATACTCAATCATTGGATGCGAAGAAACTTCGAGCAATCAGAAAGAAAAATCGGTACTTTGCAATATTGAAACATGGGAATTTGTTTCTTTATGATGACGAAGACAAGATGAATGTGAAGCATGTCATTGTGTTGTCTAATCATGTTATTGGAATTTGGCCTAGAGATCTAAAGGATGGTCAAATATTCACCAAAAAGTCCGCAATTTGCATTTTCAAGAATGAAAATGAGATCATTGATGTTTTACAAGGGAATAATGATTCTGATATTGCTCCTAAAAATACAGTGTTCTTATATGCAGATCGGAACATTCAAAAGGAAGATTGGTATTTTGCTTTAATCAGAGCAACCACAAGAGACGCTCCAAGATCTGGAACAACTAAAGATTTATTAGAACCGTCTTTTATGGCTCGTACATTACATTTTATGACAGCAGATATGATTGATTTGATACAAGGAATCAACTCTTCAGAAGGTCAATTGACTACTCAATGGTTAAACGCTTTGATTGGTCGACTTTTTTTGAGCTACTACAAAACTGACGAATTCAAGGAGTTGATTTCAAAGAAGATTGATGAACGATTGAAGAAGATTCGTACACCAGATTTCTTGGATGATTTACAGATCAAGAAAATCGATGTTGGCCATTCGGCTCCATTTCTAACGTATCCCAAATTGAAAAATCTAACTCCTGAAGGAGATATGAGTGTGGAATGTCATGTTTTGTACCAAGGAGGATTAGTTCTGGAAGTTGCGTCCAAGGTTTTTTTGAATTTGGGAACACGGTTCAAACAACGAGAATTTGATATCAACTTGAAGATCGTGATGAAGAAACTGGAAGGAGACATTCTGTTACGACTCAAGCCTCCTCCATCTAACCGCATTTGGTATGGGTTCATTAAAACACCGGAATTTGATTTGGTTATTGAGCCAGTTGTGAGCTCAAGAGCTCTCAATTATAATCTGATCACCAATATCATCAACAATAGGTTTAAAGAAGCTCTAGGAAAGACGTTGGTGTTACCATTTATGGATGATCTGGTTTTTTACAGATCTGAAAAAGAGGTCTTTCGTGGTGGAATCTGGGATAAATCATCCAGATCATATATTCCTGAAAATGATTTTATTCCACCTTTACCTCCCAGATCACCTGACGTTGATGAAGAGTTAGAAACTCGCATTTCTGCGAACGAGTCAATCCTTGATAACACTTCACTACTTACTACTGTTTCAGCAGGTTCATCCAACTCACCCAAATTTAAAGATAGAGCTTCTGCTCTTTCCAAAAAATTCCTTTCAATCAATACAGAAGATTCAAACGAGATACCGAATGAGGTTGACTTTATTCCAGATGATAAATCTTCTGAAAAATCAATCTCGGCATCATACACAAAACTCAAAGGCCTATATTCATCAACCAAACAGAAATTTTCTGACAAACCGGCTCCTGAGATCATTTATTCTCCTCCGGAGATGATTTCTAATAGAAGAGTCCTGAAGAAAACCTTGAGAACCACATCCAATGAATCATCATCATCATCATCCCATCAAAGACAATCATCAGTGGAAATGTTTGCTAAGGTCGATAGAACTGTCGAACACGAAGATCCAACCACGCCAACCAGTTCGCCGATGTTCATTAGCGAGAGAGTCCGGGGAAATTCGTTTGGAAATCAAGAAGAGATACCACAGAGGAGCGATCCAGAGTTAGAGACCCATAGTGAGGTGACCGAACGAAGACTCCCGCCACCGCTACCAAAACGTTAGTAATGTTATATAACGTTAGTATATTACAATAGTGTACATCATTTAAGTTTCAGCTTTATTTTGATTGGTGCTGCTGGTGGCGCCGAAGAAGATGTGTGTTGAGCAACTGGAGAGTCTGCAGCTGGTGGTGGTTCTGAATGGGTATGAAGGTCAACCGGCTGAGTGTTATTTTCAGTCGGTGTGATTTCAGGAACCTCGATCTTCAGTACAGGAGGAACCTCAGTAGGTTTCACCATAGTCTGAAGCCTTTCTCCACTTAATTTCAGCCTCACTACCATACTTTCCTCAGCAAAGTTTTCATCTGTAGACACCAGAACCTTCTTTTCGAACATCTTGAACCGCACATATCGTAATGGCAGCTCGTCATCGTTTCGAATAATATCATAACTTACCCGTTTTCCACCATTGAGCTTTCTGTATTTGAGTTTAACTTCCAGCTTCGGTGTTTCCTTTGTAGCCTCTGTTATTGAAGCTCTTTTCAATCTAATGGTTGATTTTGAAGTATCAACTTTGAGTTTGATTGTTGGGATTTGTATCTTGAGTCGACCTTGGCGTCTGAAAACCACCTTGAATGTTTCTGATTCTGGTTCAATACTCACATCTGAAATCGTGGCAACGAGATTCCGTTCATTTGGAAGTTTCGTGGTGACCTTGAATGAGTCCACAGCTTCAAATATCACCTCGACAACATCAAAAAGATTTCTTTTAGCATTCGAACTCAGTAGACAAGAATGAATCGCTTGCCATAGCTCTTTGCGCAAACCGGAACCAATACTTAGGTCTCTTCTCAACACTTCTATGGCTCCTTTCATAGTATTTCTTGAAAGCTGATCTCTTCTGGCTTTCATATCTCCACCAACACCAACATCTTCAATGATAACCATATTTGAGCCTCTGTTTTCAGAGTCGTTCTTAGAAGCATAAAAGAATTCATCGTCTTCCAAATTTGGCATCATTCCATCCACCGCTGCAGCACCTATAGCCCGCATAAATGAAAGTACCATGTGACAACGTAAATACTGAGATGAATCCAATTTCAAAGTGGTGAAAAATAGAGATAAAATATGAGAGTTGCGCAATCCTCCCAAAACCAAAAGTCCCTCAAAAGCATTCAATCTCACATCTTCTGGATAGAATGGCTTTGTATATGGTATCAAATCCAAGTAATTCAATTGCACTAATCCACCAACAGCCAAGCGAACCTTCTCCTTAATCATGGTAGCAGTAACAATATTATGATATGAAGGAGACCATTGATCCATTTTGGCACATCTATTGATCTCTACCATTGCTCCACTAACAAATCTCTGTGTTGGGTCGGTGATATTTCTTTGATCCATCTCAACGTGTGACTCATTATGATTTGGAATCATTTTATTAGTACTCACCAATAAATTTGTCAAACAGACAATGAAATCCGCAACATAAAACGAATCATCAAAGTTGTTGTTGTTATTGTCATTGAATTTCAAAATATTCAACATAATCTCCTTCAATTCAATTGGACTATCTCCATTTTTATTGGTCACCATTGAAAGACCTTGGACAATCGATTTCATAACAAAATAGTCACCAAAATCTGAGAAATCGTTGGGTAATGGAAGATACTCTGTTGGCTCAAGTTCTGGATATCCTTTTGAAATGGTGTTATGATAACAATAGAAATATTTGTATGCTTTCAATAAGAACCTCATTCCCAAATGATCATTGTCCTCTTTGGAAATTCGGGCTAGACTCAAAGCTGCCTCGGCTCTAACTCCATAAAAATACCGCTTATCAAGAATGGTCCGCATTAAAATAGTAGCAAAATAGACAGACGGTCTTAAAGATTCGGCAAAGAACTTAACACTTTCCAATTGAGCTTCAACATCTCTATCTTGACGTAATTGAGACTCAAACATGTTCTCATTCAAATTGATGTACACCTTGCAGATCCATTCGAAATCGGCATCGACACGCAACCATTCAAATGCATCTCCAAGAATTTCATAATCGTTTTCTTCAACTTTCTGTTTCTCGGTAAATCCCCAGTCTTCCAGATCTTTAGGCTTGGTGAACACATCTCCAAGTTTTTTGACAGTTGGCTCGTCTTCTCCGCGTAATTTGTCCTTTTCACGTTCTTTCCGTTGCTTGTCACGTTCACGTTTTTCTCTTTCTCTCTCCTTTCTCTCTGCCTCTTCTTGATCCTCTTCTTTCCGTCTTTTGGATCTTCTATATTTAGTATTGTATTGAATGTCCAATTTGGTCACCGCATCCTTGATATCAACGATATGTTCATATGGAGTACCATCTGCTTCATGAATACGAATGGTAATTGGTCCAGTGAACACATTAGGAACCTGTAATACTTCCTCTTCACATAAATACTTATTCGCTTCATCAACAAAATTCTCTCGTTGATGTTGTTTTCGTAAACTGTCTGTTAAATTGGTACTCATTTGGAGTTCATCATCGGCTTCTAATTTGTTGTTTCTTTGTATTTGTCGAATGCTCATTTCAATAAACATTCTTTTCTTATTAAATCGTTGTGTAACTTGGAAAACAGGAACTCCACAACTGTGGACCCAATTTTGAAAAAATGATTCCAACTTATGATGTGCCACTTTCTCACAAACATGATGGAAATGTGCTGTAGATAAACAATTTCCATTAACAAGATCTCCAGACATAGCCTGAAGAAAGATCTTGGGAATCACTCGTGACAATCCAAATGATTTATCAGTCTTGGTCATTCGTTTATCCAGCACAAACATGATCAATGGAGATTTCAACTTGATGAATTTCATATCCTGATCAATATTAACTGGAAATCGAAACAATTGATTGGCTAATGGACGTTTTCCAACGTCTATTTCACATAATAAATCAGTTCGTAATTTCACTTCATACCGATACCGATTGACTCCAAATAACTTCTTCAAGAATTGACCTGCCATAAAATGAGAAATTCCAATCACCAACCAAAAATCATTGAAGGACTTAGGAAGAACATTGATTCCCGAATATTGTTCAGATAGAGCAACCGCCAACTTTTCAGTGACTGGAAAGATCGGCTCTATCAATTTTGGACCATACAGTAATTTTGATGACACAATGGTCATTCCAGCAAAACCAAGAGTATCGCAAACCATATCATCAACAAAAACCATTGTATAGCTTGGAAATGGGAATGATCCAAACTCCTTGGAGTAATAATCAAAAATCTTGTACATTGCAACAGTAGTATTCAATACCTCCTCCTTCCTATCTGCAAGATAGTAAAACATCACAGGAACTTTGTTCGCATTTGATTCCGATGAAAATTCGGTAACATTGCTGATTTCGTTATCTGTGGAATTTGTGAGAGCTTTAGAAACAACCAGTTCATCAGTACCTGGTTTAACGTCCAAAATAGGACATTGTTCAAAAGCCCCAATTGCAAATCCAAGATGATGAGCGGATACAGGATTATAGAATTGGAAATTCACGATTTTCTTACCCACATCCAGTGAGGATGGGATCTCTTTTGAACTAATCAGATCTGGAACAGCAACAACAATAGGCGTAGTGTCTCTTTCTTCTCTATCTTCTCTATCTTCCTGGTCATCATCTTCCATATTCATTCTTTGGATAGCCCTTTCTGCCTCTTCGGTACCCACAAGCTTAGTTTCTCCAATATCTGCCACAGTTTTGGGAACGATTAAATTGATATCCCAAGCTGGCTTCTCATAAAAATTATCAATACATGGAACCCATGAACTAACACTACATCCAAGATCATTATTGGATGTGTAACAATACCAATGTCGTTTTGGGATATTGGATCCTTTTCCACCGTTGAAAATGAGTCCATTTTTGCTATTTTTAACAACATAGTTGATTTTAATATAGAGAGGTGTGTAGACTTTATCTGAATTCATCATGGCATTTGCATTAGAAGGAGTATGAGATTTGGTCGATCCAACAGTTGGGGAAAATGTCTGTTTGGAGTTTGAATCATGAAGTCGCAATTTGATGGAATCGGGAACAAATACAGTCAATTCCGATGTGTTTTCAGGATATGACTTGGAAGAATCGTCTTGATCATTTTGGTCTGAAAATAACGGATAAAACCGCGAACGATATAAATGATGTTGGTTGATTCCAATTGTGTCGGATTGAGTGTCAAAAATCGGATTATAATTGTAATCACTCAACACCTTGTTTTCTGGGTCATTTAAATATTCATCATTCTGGAAGAAATCTCCGTAATAATAACTAGCTTTCTTACCATTGACGGTGATAGATTGAATCTGTATACCACGACAATCTAATTTCACCTGTCTAACACTTGAATTTAAAGGTAATACAGTCAATTCTGTTTCACCCACTACAGATTTCTCAGCCAAATCAAGATCCAAAGTCACCTTCTGGTACCCAATTTTGAGCGGTTGTAATGGAACATCCTCAGTATCATACTTATGGTGTTTCTTGGGAGTCGTGTGAGATCTTGGTGTGAACTTCGAATTCACAGAAGGATGATCTTGAGACATAATTGACTAACTTTATTTTTTTGTTTTTGTCGAATTAGAATAATGGTGGTGTACGGATGATTACACTTTACATTTGTCTTTCACCCAGGGCAACAAAACCTTTATTTTCAATTCCATATTGATTCTTGTCAAGTGTCCAACACTGAATTCTACTTCTTGGGGTTTCGATTTGTTATTTATTGTATCCTATGAGGTTTAGCCGCCTACAATGGAGAAATTAGCCGCCCAGAATGGCCTTGAAGTTGGCCATGAACAATTAATACATGTCATTGATTCACCAGAATTTGATTTGTATACTTGCATTAATTATCTTCAGCTTTACGCCCAAAATATTGGAATTCATTACTACTTATGCCAACGAGCCGTGAAATTTCCGATCGGAGAGTTGAGATTCTATGTTCCACAGTTCTTGCAATTATTAATTACCGTCGAGACCGATTCAATGGCCTTGGAAGAGATGATTCGGAAATTATGTTCTCAAGACGTTCATTGCAGTTTGATCACCTTTTGGCATTTACAAGCTCTTTTGCAAGAATTGAGTAAACAACCCGAAAGTATTGGTTTTCAAACATGTAAACGAATGCTAAATGATTTACAATTCCAGTTGTTCAATTTTTCTAATAGTCAACAAACAGTCAACTCTTCAGCCGTTTCATCATCCGGAGTGGTTACAAGACAAGACGTCACAAAATTGTTTAGAGAAAATGTGGCTCCTTCCATTATTTTGGCCACCTCTTTGATTTCAGGTGTGACTGTTCCAAAAAGTACCAAATATGTGAACCCAATTGTTCGGATTCAAGGAAAACAAATTAAATCCATGGTTTTTGAAGTTGTCAAGGACATCAAAAAGAGCTTGAATGAAAATCTGACCAAGAAAAATACAATCAATAATGCCTTGGCCGGAAGATCTAAACAAGAACTCGAGGATTTGAAAAATGAACGTGTTTCAAGCAGAGGAAGACGTAACATTTCATCATCTTCCTTGTCTGATCGTCAAAGAGACGAACTCAATTTTGAGATGATTGATTCTTACGTTGATATCAATATGCCTAGTCTTAGCAGACCTTCTCTCAAGTCCAAAAAATCAACTGTATCTCTTTTGAAAGCCAAAAGTGATATTTATGATCATAATAGTTTCAATTCCGCTGGTAGACTTCCAGAACAAGCTTCATCCATGCCGAACCTTCATTTGTCACCAACAAACAGTTCTCAACACGATATGCCGTACTCTTCAGACGGATCATACGCCTCTTCAATTCGGAACTCATTTGATTATAGGGATAGTAGTGAGATTGAAAGTTTGTATGGTGATGAGCCTGCGACATACACACATCTTCCTATGTCCAAATCGTCTCAAAAAGTTGCTCTTTCCGAGCTCCAGAAGATCAAGCTTTTAAAATCAAACTACTTCAAGTTCGAAACTCAATTCGTGATTGCACTACAGAACATATCGATCAGATTAGCTAAAGTCCCAAGAGATGCTCGTCTTTCTACTTTGAAAGCTGAACTTGCTACCTTGAACAAAGATCTACCGTGTGAGGTGGATATTCCTTGTCTTTTACCAAAAAACAAAAGAGGAAAGTTGCACAAGATTTGCAGAATAGCTGTGAACGAAGCTGCAGTCTTGAATTCCGCTGAGCGGGTTCCATACTTGCTTTTGGTGGAATATTTGGCTGACGAGATCGACTTCAATCCTGCAACTCCGGAAAACAAGCTCCTGCTTCATAAGCTCGAGGATAATACTAGCTCTGACGACACTTTCAAATTGAGTGACAAGAGGTACAGATTTGATCTAGCATACCCACACCCTCCATCATCATCCGCCTCGCTTGGCTCATTGAATCAGTCGCCCAACCCTGCTTCAGCAGATAAAGCTCTTGATGCTTCGGCTGAAGAGTCAGACTTGGGAGACGTTTCTGTGGTCCGACTCAGTAAAAAGAATGAAAAGTACCAAAAGAACCAAAGAATGGTGAGGTCCAAGAGCAGCAACCCAAAATTGAGTTCAGACTTCCCATCAAGCCAAGCCATCGAGGAGAGACTTAAAAACTTGGAGCTTACGTTCAAATCTCACTACGAAGGGGGATTGGATAGTGAGAGTGAATTGGCCAACCAGATGCGAATTGCTGCGGTTATGCTTACTCAATTAGAGTCTTCAGGAACTACAATGCCGGTGACCCAAGCCGCAGAGATCAAGACCAGAATCATTGACTCTATGAGGGCTATGCAACATGGATTTGGAGTGGAAGGATTGGTGGAAGTACATGGAGAGGCCGGAGAACGTAAATTGTCAAACGATTTGAAAGTTGCCGGTCTTAGTTATCTTGGAGAGGATTGGAACACTAAGAAGGCACGAATCCGGTCAGAATCCAAGTTCGGACATTTAGAGAACTGGGACCTGTTTTCAGTAATTGCCAAGACTGGAGATGATCTGACCCAGGAAGCATTTGCCTCTCAAATGATCCAAGCCATATCGAAGATTTGGCATCAGGACAATGTTAAAGTTTGGATCAAAAGAATGCGGATTTTGGTCACTTCATCCACCACTGGCTTGGTTGAGACCATTACAAATGCATTATCCATTCACTCTATCAAGAAATCCTTGACTCAATACATGTCGTTAAATAATGAAAATCCAAAGGGCGAGATTGCAACTTTGAAGGACCATTTTGTTCGTATGTTTGGTGAGGAATCTAGTTCCAAATACAAGGTTGCTCAAGAAAACTTTTGCATTTCATTAGCTGCATACTCTGTGATTTGTTATATACTACAAATCAAGGATCGACACAACGGTAACATTATGTTGGATTCAGAAGGTCATATTATTCATATTGATTTCGGATATTTACTATCAAACTCTCCTGGATCCGTTGGATTTGAAGCTGCACCTTTCAAGATGACTGCCGAATATGTTGAACTGCTAGGTGGAATTGATTCAGAATGTTTTGAGAAGTTCCGTTCTCTTATCAAAGAGGCATTTAAGTCAATTAGGAAGAATGCTGATTCATTGGTTAATTTTGTTGAGCTCATGCAAAAAGATTCTCAATTACCTTGTTTTAAAGCAGGAGAAAATACCAGTGTACAGATGAGACAACGGTTACAATTACATTTGAATGATGATGAGCTTGATCTGTTTATTGACAATGTTTTGATCAACAAGAGTCTGGGATCTATCTACACAAGACTATATGATCAATATCAACTTCTAACACAGGGCATTTATATATAGAAGTTGTCATTTGGGTTGCATATGTATAATAGCAGGTAGCAAATTAGAAAGCGTTAACTGTGCAAAGTAATTAGAGTTTCATACAATGAAACATGCCGTTTGGATTATGGATTCGACTAGTTCCTGTTCGGACTCGAACTTGATATTCTTCTTCGTCCATTGAGGAAGGCGGACTTCCATACATGCTGATTTTTGTCGAGGATTCAGTGTTTGAGGTTCTGGAAATGGATGATGGAGATGGTAGCATCAAATAGATGAATGATTCCATTGACCATTCATACCAGACTCTATTGGAGTCGGTTTCTCTTTTGATGAAGATGCATAATTCTTGATCGTCAGTCAAGTGTAAGGGTTGTTCGATGGGCATGAAAAATGGTAGCCAAGAGACCAAATTATGGGGAGTTGGGCCGGAACCTGTTGGACAATTAGAGATGATGATTCCATTATATAGTTCTGCCTGGAAATACCCCAAAAGACCATGAATAGTTCCTTTCCGATGACATTTGAGGGTTGTGTGAGATTGTCTTTTATTGGATGATTGTAATGGGTGATGGAATGTCCAAAGTTTGGAATATTTAGATGAGAGTGTATCATATTGGTCACAAAGGGGGATGTAACATTGGTGAAATTTAGTGAGATCATTGGTGTTGAGGAGTTTTGAGTAGATGGATGGAGAGATTGCTGGAGCCACAAATGATGAATATTCTTTTGGAATAAAGATACAATCTGGATCACAATATTTTTCAATTGGATACAGACATTCTGGAGAAAGTTCATTACAACCAAAGCTTCCCAGCAATTCACTGATCACCAAGTTGAATCCAATATGCGTAGGAGATTTGGGGTTCCAGAATCGAATATCATGATTGATTATATCCACTTTTCCATTCCAAAAGTCCTGATTTCTTTGGGATAAATACACCATGACTGTTGGACTCTTCTCCACAGCCACTATTTGAACTTTATTCAGATCCAGATTCAGGAACTTGATTGCCGAAAAAAGTCGTTCAATCAAAGGACCTCTTCCTGGACCAACAATGAGAATTTTGAGCATTTCAGTAGCTTCAAAACTTGAATCAATATTTTTCTCTGGTAGAGATAAAGCAGAAGTGTTAAAAGCAGTAGTAGCAAATTTTGGTACGTTTCTAATGTGTTGATGTTTTGGAAGGTTAATCAAATCCATTATAGCTGAGATTATTGCTCTTTCGTAACATTCATATTTAATCAGATCTTGTTCAAAGACTTTGTATGTTGAATTATCTAAATTGGTAGCCAGTGGTTGTAAAGGAGTCTGTAATGATTCAAAAGAGCGTAATACCGATCGATCCAAGTTTGATTGTTTGATATTTGAAAGAGTGAAATGTTCAATTGGTAACAATTGGCTATTGAAAGGACTTATTTCGATTAAATGCCGAAGATATTCTAAGAAAGCTGGATCTCCTAATTGAACTTTATTACCATCAATGATAATATGATTTTGAACCGAATTTTCTTGTAATTTCGAGTTTCTCAAATTGATGATCAGTTCGTTTTCTTTATCAAGTCCATGAAGTAACAAGATTGGGGGATCTAGAATCTTCTTCTGTAGAATCTTCCAAATAATCAATTGATTGAATTTATTAAGAACTGGATAGTTTTTGGAATTTGGAATGAATCTGGAACTTGAAATCAAATAGAATCGAATTGGTTCCAGTAACCATCTATTAACAACATGTTCAGGGATATTTTGTTTGGGAGAACCCAAAGAAACTGTCAAGTTTCGATGATAATTACATTGAATTCGAATAGTATTCCACATATCCCAAGTTGAAAGAGGATCTAATATTGGAATTAGTTCTCCAGTGATCGGATTTGATCTTGGATCCTCACAAATTGGTAAAGAAATGGATATTTCTATATTTGGGAACTTATGCAAAATACAACCTAGACTGTTTGTAAATACAGCTAGATGATTCAAGTCTTTTGGAGGAGCAAGAAGAAGTTTGGAAACACCGAGAAATTGAGCATAAGCAATTTCATTGGAGATCACTTGTAATGAAAACTGATTTATAAGTGGATCGATAGCTCCCAATTCTATCCATGGTGACAACAATCCAATAGTATTGCTTGTATGAGGACCAGGAAGAATGTTGACTTCATTTGGCTTCGGAAATGGCACTTCCAATTGTTGGTTCAATTCAGGGTTTTTAAACGATTCAAAATACGCCTTACAATTTTCTCGATATCTAGCATTGGTTATGGCCAAAAGAACACAACTATATCCATTCTTAGCTAGAGTCTGAACCAATAAACGATCGCTCTTGACCAGAGACGCTGTTAAAGGCAAAGGTTTGATTCCAATACTGATAGAGCCGGGATCCATTTGCAATAAACTAAAATTGTCGTTTCATAATCTTGCAGTATATGTACGATCTGAAATTTCACCGGGGAATTTTTTTGTTTCGCGTCAGGCACGGCCGATCGACGGGACGGGGAGGCCTCCCGGTGAGAGCATTTTAGAAAAATATTAAAAAAAATCAACAAATCATTATCAAAGATGTCACTATCGCAGTCTAGACCAAGAGAATTGACCTCCCAAGAGAAAGAACGGATCTTTGCCTTTAGAGAGAAATATTACTACTCTCCTAGATATTGTGACGACCATTTCGAATACAGACACGTCGCTTTACCAAGAGAACTACTGAAGCTCATTCCTTCAGATTATTTTACTGAGAACGGCACTTTCAAGATCCTTGCTGAAGACGAATGGCGTGGTCAATTGGGAATTACACAAAGTTTGGGCTGGGCCCATTATGATTGTCATGTTCCAGAACCTCATATCTTACTTTTCAGAAGAGCCAAAAACTAGTTTCAAACACCAGTTCTCTCGCCATTTTTTTGCATCGATACCGTCAGTTCAACTGTCTATGATACCATTCCATGTACTTAATAAAGTTGTACACTTTTAGACCTAACCTACGCGTAATAATAAATTTTTTTATTTGACTATATATATACCCTCAATGTCGGATCAGACCAGACAACTGTCTGCTGTGCTGGATACCTTATTGGTACAGCAATCCGAGGGCAAAGTTCAAGATTCAAACTCATTAAACGCGTTGTTGATCAACGTTTTACCGGTTTATTCCAAACGATCTTTGACAGATCAAGAACAAGACGTTGTTTCCAAAATCATACAAGCCATTGAGATTTTAGTAACCCGAAGTCCTCTTTTATTGTTTGAAAACGATAGATACAAACAGATCATTAATGCATTAAAATCCTTTTATGATGCTCGTTACCACGGACCCAATTTGGCAACGATGGCAACCCATTGTTTGAAAGAAATCATTAATGGTCAATTCAAAGGTAGACTTACTTCTAGTGTGGGATTATTGACTATAAAGCAAGAAATATTCAATACTTTGAATGAGGATTTGAATTATGTGTTGGAAAGTATCACCAATTCATCATCATCCAAACCAGTTGATCTTAATTATATTACTACTACCAATGATTATAGATTTTCCAGATTGAGTGCTTCGACTCGAATATTACAATTAATTCTTGATCCTGAATTGGATCAAGCGCTTCTTATTCATTCAGAGAACCAATTTGTTATAGAAACGTTTATTAGTCGACTTTGGTTCTGTTTAGAAAATGTGGTGGTCAATCTCAAATTTACCAACGATCTTTCCAACGAAACTTCAGATATTCTTTCTCAAACATCGATAGATAAGATTGTCTACAAATTTGATGATCTATATTCAACATTATTGATTTCTATCGCAAATCATGTATATTTTGACCCGCTTTATCAACATTCTCGAATAGATAATGTTATTTCCAAATGCAAAGATCTGTTCAATTGGCCGTTATTAACCAAATTCCCAAAGCTACAAACAATCTTGACTGAAACTTTGATGAAACTGTTCATACGGGCTCAACAAGTTGACAATATACGATATTTTTGGAAGAAACTTGGAATCTCCAGCAACAAATTGGGCTCTTTCTCTATATCATCTAATTTGAATCCGGATTTATCCATTGTGTTCAATTTGTTTTTGATTTTGAACTTCAGATTGAACAACGAGTTTAATCAGAACTTTCAAATTCATTACCTTGAAGCATATGATATTGCTTTCCGCTATTTCTCATCTGAACATTTAGATGAACTTAGGAATGAACTTTTGGTAGCTATAATGGAAGATGAAATGGAACCAGATATGGATCTATTACTTCCGCTGACCGATTCAAAGAATATGGTGAATTTATTAGACTCATCAAACCGATCTTCAAAGATCAAAACTGCATTGAAATGGAATGACAATTTGGAAATTGTAGATCTTACTTCAAGTTCTTATGTTTCCCAGAATTCTATCCCAGATACAAAATTACGTTCTTGGATCTCAAAATTGATACAATCCACTAAAACTGGTCAATTTGAGACCCTCAATAGCACTCAGCTTGGAAAGATATACATTGTTACTGCAATTGGAAAATATTCATGTTTGATGGCGGAAGATTTTGATTTTGAAGGACGAATGTGTTGTAGATGTGATTATGCTCCTAATGAATCTATTTATCTACTGGATTTGGTGGATCCCAAACGACCGTCAATCAATTCATCTCGTGAAATGAAACTGGCTTTCGATCTACTTATAGACACTTACATTTCTGATCCAACGACGTTAAGCAATGAACAATTGCTAGTTTCTCTTTTGATTAGTCTGAGAAAGATTCTATGTTCTTTTAGACCGCCCCCCTTGAAGGAGTCTGTCAAATTATGGGGATTTCTGGAATCCTGTTTCATTCATGTGGTTAGAGAAATCAGAATGCTCACAGTCAAAATATTTCCTCTCTTTTTATTAACCATTGAAGATGATCAATATGAATCTGATTTTGATATAGTTCTCAAATATTTGAGCATTTTCAAGATCTCCAAGAAGTCAGCTTATTTATTTGAAGGAATCATTCTTTCCTGGGGAGAATTGCTTATGGTCAGTCGTCTTGAAGGGAAATTATATGTGATGTTAAACCATTTGATCCAATATTTAGGAGATAGTGATCAATTCCGTTCTAATTTGGCCTTTCATGAACTAAGAGTGGTTGCATCCACCAAGAAAATGACTCCGTGGAAGATTGTCGAACCATTCATCCCATTGATAAGCTACGATTTGATCCAAAAACGAACTACTCATCCGAACATGTTGAGGAATTTCTGTGATTGTATCAAAATGGACAACAGAGTGTTTCTTAATAGAGTGTTAGAATTCTCTGTTCCATTATTTATCAGATCATTCACCGAAGATCATATTGGGTTTATAGCTAGTCAAGTTGGAAAGACACGGACTCAATTGGTGGCTGGTCATATTGAAAAGATCTTGGCTATTTTAATGACTGCTGAAGATAGTATTGATCCCAGCAAAATCATGAAAATTGTTACCATTTCGAATCCCAAATATAAAGGTGTTAATCTAAAGACCTTAATTAGCGAATGCAGGGTCATGGATTTGATCTGGGAACTTCTCAGTCTTTATAACTCCAACGAGATGAGAGAACGTATTCGCAAGGCTATAATTTATACCTGCATGGCACGACATATTGGCAGCATCACTACTCGAGACGAAGATGAGTTTCTTAATAAAGAGATGGGATTAATGATTTTAGGAATTGCCCAGTCGTTTTCAGCTGTGATTCATGATCATAGAGGAAGCAGACCCTATTTGGTGAAAGTTCAAGCTATTCGAGCCATCAGATGCATTAGTGAAATATCCACTAGTTTTCAAACTTGTTTATCTCAAATAATGACCTGTTTACAGATTGCTTTGGAGTCTTCTGAGCTTCAATTAGAGAGTTTGAAATGCCTTCATGTTTTGGTCACCAATCTAGATTATTCTCCACTGTCAATCATTGTGGATTTGCTGATTTCATACCTGATTCAGAAATACTGTTCTTTCAATATCAAATGTAAGGACATTGCACGAAACATTCTGGTGACAATATTTGAGAAAGATCCAAAAATCATCAAGGAACATCCATCCTACGTGTATTCACTTTCCCTTATTAGTGATTTCGATAATATAACCAACAGATACGATATTAAGAACCATAACATTTTGGTGGAGTTTGATCGAAGATTCCAGGCTGATAATAAATGGGTTGTCTTGCAAGTATTGGATGACTTTCAAAGTTTTCTACAATCACATCAACTCGAAGTCCACAAAACTTATCTCAACGATAATCGACTATTACCTCTGTTCTCGTCTCTATTAGCTCATATCATGTCTGTCTCAAACAAATTTTCTGTCACCAATACAGAGATTCCACGAAAATGTGCAGAGGTACTTTGTTGTTTAGGGGCTTTGGATTTGACTAAAGTTGGTCAATATTTCCATCGTGGCCACAAACGTATCATTTTGGTTTCAAACCTAGTCAATCATAAGGAAACAGCCGATTTCTCTGTTCATTTCCTTAATAACGTTTTGGTTAAGGCTTTTGTTGCTTCCACAGATCCTCAAAAACAATTGTTTCTGGCCTATTCAATGCAAGAATATTTAAAGATTCTTGATTTCACTCCTGAGAATATACAGATCGGAGAGACTCCTGAAAGTTTAATCTGGGCAAAATTGACAAACCTATCTCAAACTGTGCTTAAACCACTTTTGGTTTCACGATATATGAAAAATACTTATGGTTATACTGCACTTCATTATCCATCCTATAAAAATACCAAGAAGCATTCATTCTGGCTCCGGGAATTTACAGAGGATTTACTTCATCGTTCTGAAGATGTTCGGAAAGTTCCAAAGACTGCTAAGGCAATTTTTGCAACCTGTTCCATTGTGATTAAAGAACAAGATCTTTCAATAGCAGAGTTCTTACTTCCATATACTGCATTAATGATGATCGTTTATGGAGATGATATTATTCGTTCCGATATCGAAATTGAGATAAATGCTATATTGAATGAAGATTTAGAACTTCTGTCCAATGATTCGGCTATTGAAAGTTTGAAATCATGTTATCGAACAGTCTTCTCTATCATTGATTATTTCAGAGAATGGGTCTCGGAAAGAAAGAGAGATAAAAAGTATCTGCAAAATAACTTTGTTGAGGAAAGGAAACGTGTTGACAATTTCCTGGCTTCATTGCCATCCGAACTTCTGGCCAAGCGAACTGCTCAATGTAATTCTTATGAACGGGCCATTTTCAATCTTGAACAATGTTATGCTTATGATAAGATGGATAAAGATGAATTTTTCACAACGATTAGACACATGTATGCTGAGATCAACGATACAGATTCTTTACAAGGAGTCCTGAAGAAGTTTTCAACAGAAAGTCTGAATGACAAATTGCTTCAATTTCAATACTCTGAAGATTGGAGAGTGACTCAAGAGTCTCTTGCGGCTTTGTCAGAATTGGACTATGGAGATAACACAGATAAAAAATTGGACTCAATCACTTCCTTATTGCGATGTCTTGATGAACACTGTGAATATGATCAGGTTCTTTCGAAGCTGCGAGAATTTGAATCCTCGATTCCCGATTTCGAACCTACGAAAGATTGGGTTGTCTGCGGTCTTCAGGCTTCTATTTTCAGTGGTCAATTGGAAGAACTGAAACATTGGGTCAGATACTCCGAGCATTATCCCTCAATAACATCTCCTGGCTCTCCATTATCAATTTATTATGAATTTGCACAAGGATTGATCACCTTGAGTTCGAACAACCTTGAATCATGTGATTTTCATATAACCAATGCGATAAAATATCTTGGAACTTCCTTATCAGTGTCCAAAGAGATTTCTCCATCTAAGATTTCCAATTACATGGTCATGTTACATTGTTTGTACGATTTCCGTACATTGTCTTCGATGGAAAATAGTCAGAAATTACAAACCAATTTGAATCTTTTACAATTACGATCCAAGAACTCAACCAAAGATTTTAAAATCAATTGGAAGATCCATTCGTTGAGGAAATCTGTTGAAAAGTTACATCCATCAATTGAAATTCGTCGTCATTTAGGAGACACAATGGTCGAAAGTTCTCAATTCTTGCGTGAAGCTGGAAAATACGATTTGGCTACCAAAAGTATTACCAATGCTCTTTTCATCGGAACGTCATCTGACCTGTCTGTCAATTTGGAGTTTTCCAAGCTCTTATGGGCTCAGGGAGATCATAGTCAGGCATTAAAAGTTCTCAAAGGTCTATTAACAGAGACCGGAAAATCTTCTGAGATTCAACTTACATATACTGAATGGTTAGAACAATCTGCAAATGGAAGTTCAGACGAAATAATCAAAGGATATGAAGCTGCAGCTGCATTGGATCATGTTAGTGGAAAGCCTCAATATTTCTTGGGTCGTTACTATAATAAGTTACTGGATGCTCAAGCTGTCGAGACTCCTGGATTGAAAAAACCTGAAAAAGATTATTATGGAGATTTGGAATTCAATATCATCAAAGCATACATCCGATCGGCAGCTTTTTCCAATGATTTTGTATTTGAGGTTTTACCCAAAGCTGTGACCATTTGGTTAGATTATTTTGCAAAGTACCAGAATTCCAGCGAGTTGACTGGATATTCTCACGAGACCATCTATTTCAAACGCAGAGACAATTATTCGAGTATTTTAAAGTTTGTCAAGGTTGCAGCTTCAAAGAATGAACTACCTGTGTATAAATGGTTTACTGTTCTATCTCAGTTGATCTCACGAATGGTTCATGGAGATTCAGAGACAGAGTTGGTCATTTTGAACATTATCACTCTTTTAGCAAAAACTTATCCCGAAGTGGTTCTTTATTCGGTTTATGCACAAGTTCAGTCAACTTCTCCTGAAAGAGCCAAACGAGGCAAACAAATCTGTGAGACTTTACAAAGTAACAAGAACGCAACCTTATCGAAACAAGTGTTTTCTGCTTTTCAACTTTTAGAGGCATTGAAAGGAGTTTGCCAAGCGGATATTTCTAGACAAAAACGAACCAGAATGCACTTGTATTCCGAATTGAGGTTTTCGTATCCCGAAAATCAAGAATGTCGAGCATTGGCAATCCCTATTCGTGTGAATTTTCAAAAACTATTGGCTACAGGATCCAATCATAACATGTTAAGAAAGTCCAATAATTATCAAGTTGATAAGTTCATATCATTTCGGAACTTTGATTCTAAAGTGAGCATTCTTTCTTCTATGCAACGCCCTAGAAGACTGTATGTTATTGGAACAGATGGTCGAAAATATAGCATTCTATGCAAACCTCATGATGACCTAAGAAAAGATTCAAAATTGATGGAATTTACCACTGTGATGGATAGATTATTGAAATTGGATCCAGAGGCAGATAAAAGGAACCTTACAATCAATAATTATGCTGTTATTCCATTAAATGAAACCATGGGTTTGATTGAATGGGTTGACAATGTTCGAACCATGAGAGATATAATGTTATCTTATTTACAGCGACAAGGAGTGACAATGGACTTTGGGAAAATCAAACAATTGTTGAATGAGGATCTTTCTGTTCAAGAGAAAATGCATAATTATCAGAAATTGTTGAAGATGTATCATCCAGTCTTGCAAGTTTGGTTTCAAGATCAATTTCCAAATCCGGTTAATTGGTATCAATGTCGTAATGATTATGTTAAGACTTGTGCCGTGATGTCAATAGTTGGGTATTTGGTTGGAATGGGGGATCGACATGGAGACAATATCATGTTGAGCGAGCTTTCGGGGCAGATTCTACATGTTGATTTTGATTGTTTATTTGAAAAGGGAAAGAAACTGGCAGTTCCTGAAAGAGTTCCATTTCGATTGACTCAAAACATGACTGCAGCAATGGGGGTCACTGGGTATGAAGGAACATTCCGTAAGACTTGTGAGGTGACAATGAAGATTATCCGGCAAAATGAAAACAGTTTAATGAACGTGCTGGAGACGTTTCTTTACGATCCAATTATGGATTGGAAAGTCAAGCAAAAAAAACGGCGATCTACAGAAGAGGATTCCGAAGGATTGCAACCCCAAGTTGCAATGGATACCATTCGGCGGAAGATTAAAGGTATATTGGATCCAAAGGATTTGGATACTGGCGCTAAAGATAGTGGAGGATTGTCTGTCTCCGTGGTGGCACATGTTGACGCGGTGATTCAACAAGCCACCTCAGAAGAGAATCTATCGCAAATGTATATTGGCTGGATGCCATTTTTATGATCGCATAATAAAACTAATTCATTCTACTAATCACTGAAGTTGTCCTCAGAAACATTATCGCTCTCGGCGATACTTTCATCGTCCTCGTCTTCGAAATCGCTCTCCCCATCTGGATCGTCTCCGGCACTGAAGTCAGCTTCACTTTCAACCTCTTCGTCCTCCGGATCGTCATCACTAGGATTGAAATCCGATTCTTGTTCATCATCTTCACTATCATTATCCGAATCACCAGATCCAGTCAAGAAAGTCCATCCACCGTCAATGAAAAATTGATACGGATCTGCTTGAATAGTCTTCATAATGGTAGCCCAGTTCAAATTCACTGTTCCTTCACTATAAGGAATATCAACATCAGTTAACCAGGCCTTAACGTCTTCAAGTAATTCCATAGGAATGGTAGAGATATGAACAACCGGTTTGCCAAAGTCCTTAAACACAAATACTAGATCAAAGTTCTTAAGTCCAAATTGGATTCTTTCCAAATGGGCAACCTCAATTTCTTCCAGAGTGATCACCATGAACGGAAGATCAATCAATTGAACCAGACAGTCTCGGGTTGGTAGACAGGTCACAGCAGATCTGGAAGGAACACCTTGGAATCCAAGCTCTCTAAAAGGAATATCCAAATCCACCAATCCGTTAGAAGCATCAGCAATCTGTTCACCGAACAACTTAAACTCCTTATCCAAGGCAGCTTTTCTTCTTCTCTCCTCCTGTTCCTGTTCCAATTCATCTTCATCTCCATACCGATACTTTCTCTTTCTATTTCCGGTCTCGTCAACAGTGATATCAGAAGCTTCTCTGTAGAATTGAACATCGTAAGTTTTCTTCTTCCCAATCATAATTGGAGTTTTCAGATGACAATGGATAATAACCAGCAGTTCTCCTTTGCAAGATTGGAAAAACAGATGTTTGATGTTGGAAAATAGCAAATCCACTCTCTGATCACTTCTACCCAAAGACTGATATCTAATACCATTTTGATGAATAGTAATGCTTCCAGGTATTCTCTTGGTATCTGGAGTAGGACGAACAAAGATACTATCCAATCTCTTGGGACGATTAACTTCCACCAAAGAAGCTTGAGTAACTATATCAGCTTGCTCTTTCTTTTCGGATTCTCTTTTAACAGCTTCTTTCTTCATTTCAGTGATCTTCTTCAAGACTTCTGCCATTCTATCACCATCTTTCGACCGGAAAGTCAAACTTCTAATAAATTGTTTGTCTTCGCCTGGTTCATATGGCAATTCTTCTTTCTTCGTGACCGCGATTCCTGGGGAATTGAAATTCAATTTCAAATGAGTATATTCTCCTTCCTCGGTCTTCAATCCATTTTTAAAGGAATTGATATGGAATGGAACAGGTCTTCCACAAATAGGAAGAATAATGGTTTGATTTTTTGAATCGATATGAATCTTGATGTCTCTCACGTTTCCAGGAATTTGAGATTCACGAACATAAGACTCATACCTCTTGAATACCACCCTTTTATCGGAACCATCTTGTGCATCCTCAGGGTTGAATCTGTCTAATCCTTCTTTTTGTCTTTTGGCATGTAATTCCTTCTGAATCTCTTGTTGGATCTGTGTTTGATCTTCTTCAGAATTCTTCTGTTCAGCTCTCATCTTGGCTTTAAGAACACGAGTATTGACTGCACCAACCAGTTTGAGATCATTTTTGTCTGGTTTCTCGGATTTGATATCATCAAGTTCCTTTTTCACTTGTGTAGCTTCATCATCATCAAAGTAGAAAGCAATGTCTTTTCTGACTTTTGGAGATTCAGTAAGAATGATCACATCTCCTCCAGTAATTCTAACAGTATCTGCAATCATCAAAGCATAAGATCCGAGTTTTGGATCTGTAAGATCACTAAATCCAAAAACAAGGTTATAGACCGAATTCTCATTAATTTCTCTTTCATTTCTGGCATTCAAAATCCCTGAAGAATCTCTGAAATCGATACCAATTAATGAACCCATATTTTTCATAAACTTTTCTGCTAAATCAGGTCTTTCAGATTGAATAAAGCTCAGAGTTTTGTTGTAAACGTCTTTTGACACTGCTCCACCTTTCATTAGAGAAAACGCAGTGTCTTGAACTTTCAATAAGAAATCATAATTGGATTCCATTTCTTTGGAAGGTCCGATCAAAAATGTTCTAGTAACATTAGAACAATAACTCTTGTATCTCAAACCCAACGAGGACATGATAACTGATCCTCCAAGATTCTGATTCGTAGATTCAACTGAGAATTTCAACTCATATTTTCCATTGCTTTGAACAATTGGTTTATAACACCAATCCAAATTGTTAAGATCAAAATCTGAACCAAGCTTCTTAAGACTCTTATCGGTCTCCATAGCTTTGAAAAACTTGGCGTCATCAATCTTGTTCTCGATCCTGTCAACCAATTTGGAATTCGAAACGCTCAATTCTTCATCAATGATTTTACTCATTTCATCTGAAAAATAGCTCATCATATTGACAGAACTTCTAGCAGCAATTCTGAGACTTTTCTGCTCATCTTCATCTTTTGCTTCTAATGTGATAGAAACACCAAGAGCACAATCGATCAATTCAAAATGGGATTTTGAAGATTCCCAACTTGAATTCCATTCATCAATGAATTTGCCAGAGTACTTATCTTTGGTTAAAACACCCAATTGTTTACCTGATTCTTTCATTTCTTCAATAAATTGATCAAATAGCTTCTTATTATGTTCTGGATCTTTGGTTCTGGCAAGAATAGATAGACCAGGATTGGCAGACTTCAAAGGCTCCAAATACTTGGATTTTCCAATTGAAGTAAGAACCACGAGCTTTTTAGTAGTCACAAACATCAAAGTTGCTGGAAACTCGTATCCCAACAACCAGGTGTGCAAAATAGTTGATTTTTGATATGGATTAGTATCATCGCTGGATCCAACAGCAATTAACAAACCCTGGGTGGATTTGAAATTATTCAAAATCCCAATGTTCTTTTGCAATAGATGGAGTCTTTTGCGAAAGCTAGTCTGATCAATTTGAACTTGGGACATTGCTAGAACAAGTTAAGAAATGGCGTACGCGTTTTTTTTCTTCCAGCACGGTAGAGGAAGACGACGACGCGACGGTCCCGGGTAACTTTTTTTATCCGCTGTGAATACAAGTGAAACGTAAAAAAAACAAAAATAGACCATTACAAAATCGAGCAACGGCGTTTAATCAACATAAATTGCGGTCGATTTGGTTTGAAAAATAGATATAATGGCAGACACAGCTGAAGATTACTCGTACGATTACGAATATCTATTCAAGAGTTAGTATGAAAAGAATAAGAGATTAACCATATTAGTTGTTCTTATTGGGGATTCGTCGGTCGGTAAAACCAATCTTTTGTCGAGATTCACAAGAGATGAGTTCAATCCAGATTCGAGAGCTACAATTGGAGTGGAATTTGCAACAAGAACAGTAGAGATCGACGGAAAAAGAGTCAAGGCTCAAATTTGGGATACTGCCGGTCAGGAAAGATACAGAGCAATCACTGCAGCATACTATAGAGGGGCTGTGGGAGCGCTTGTGGTTTATGACATATCAAGCTCGAACTCGTATGAATCGGTCTCCAGATGGCTCAGAGAAATGAAAGAACATGCCGATGCAAATATAGTGATAGCTCTTGTTGGAAATAAGTCTGATCTGGACCATTTGAGAGCGGTTCCTACAGAGGAAGCCAAGGATTTCGCTGCAGAAAACAACCTGTTGTTCACAGAAGCATCTGCCCTCAACTCGGAAAATGTCGAACTCACTTTCCATCAGCTAATCAAAAATATTTACGAAATGGTGTCTAAGAGAAAGTTTGACATGGACGGAATGGAGACCTCGGGTAATCAGAACCTAGGAGGACCAACAATCACATTAACGCCCGCTCCTAAAGACCAAAAAATTAGCAAGAATTCCGGCTGTTGCTAAATATACATCTTTCGGTCATATTGACTTGATAATATCATCCATTTTGTTCATTGCTCCTTAAAATCTCCATCGTCTTCTCCATCGTCTTCCAGAGATTCGTTCTTCTTGAGCTCTTCACTCACTTTACTGTAATCCACCACCTTTCCACGCGTTCTTCTACCACTGGTGATGATGTTGGCAGTATCAATCTCCAACAGATCATCATCTTCTTCGTCTTCCACCACCAGATTGTCGTCATCAACCTCTTCTTCTTCTCCATCAGAATCTTTCTCTTCAGGTGGAGCATCATCATACTGACGTCTAGAATGCTTTCTTTTCTTCTTCTTCTCCTTATCTTCGTCTTCAATCTTCCGTTTTCCAGCTTCTTCAGCCTCAACAGTTGGTTCAACAACTTCCTTCTTCTCAACAGCTTCCACGTCTTTCGTTTCTTCTGACATTTTTGCTCACACGTTATTAGAAAAGTTTCACGCAACAAGAAATTCTAAAAATCGATGCTGACATAATCAAAATCTAGATTGAAGGAAAGGCTCATCGCCAAAAATCTGCGCCACTCATAGTTGCAAAATAATGTTCTGTGGCTAGCCAAAATTTATTTGTTAGTTGCGGAGAAGAAATTTTTCGTATAAAGTAGACAAAACCCCCGGAAAAAAGCCTTGATCCTGTTGTTGAAATCTGGAGAGAACTTCGTTGGTTATACGTGACCAGTATATGTGCTTTTAATTGGAAAATACATAAATTTACATCATCATGTTGGCTTACAAACGGGGTCCGACGGGCCCGATTGGAATTCGAAGACTTGTGCGAAATTTGAACTTTGTTCGGCTTAACTCTTCCAAACCTTCGGAGCCAGAGAAACATCCGGGAGATTCGTATAGATCTTTGAATGAAATTGATCCTGTTCTATTGGACAAACTTTTCAAGAAGAACAAGCCTCAACGATCGGTGTTGCCCACCGATGGCTCATTTCTCAGACGTCAACAGATGGCAAATATTCAACAGAAAGACAAATTCAAGATCTTGGATGAAAATTTACTCAAATTACAAGCTACTCCAATCAATTTCAACTATTACTTAAGAAACTTAAAAGATTTGAAGAATGCTAATCAATTACCATACAAATTTGGAGCCAATCAGCAAGTTTCCAAAGATCAAGAAATCAACGATTTGTTACGAAAAGTCGTTTGGGAGTTCAATGCACCAACTAGATATGCTTTTGGATACGGTTCCAAAGTTTTTGATCAAGGTGCAACTAAATCTTCGAATTCTCAAGTCGATATGATTTTTGCTGTCTCGTATCCGGATCATTGGCATTCTTTGAATATCAGTCAGAATCCAAGCCATTATTCTGGTTTAAGATATTTTGGTTCCAGTGCAGTGGCCCAAATTGGCGAGCTCGGAGCTGGAGTTTATTTCAATCCGTTTGTCAAGCTTGATTTCAAAAGAAGCGAGATGAAGACGGATTTCGAGCTCAAATATGGTGTCACGTCAATGGACACCCTTATTAGTGATCTTATTAATTGGGATACCCTTTATTTAAGTGGAAGATTACACAAACCAGTTGCTGTTGCGAGAAACGCTCCAAAGATTTCATTATTGAACCAATATAATCTCACAAACGCCGTCAAGCTTGCTTTATTACTGATCAATAAAGATCAAGTCTCAGAATACGAATTATATCACCAAATTGCTGAATTGAGCTATTTAGGCGATCCAAGACTCAAGATTAAAGGAGAAGATGTTCGGAAGGTTGATAAGATTGTGGACAATCAATTTTCTCAATTCAGAGAAATGTATCTTCCTCTTCTAGCCAATTATTTCCCAAAAATCATCCAGAGAATCACACCTGATGAAAGCGAGGAACATCAATTCAAAGTCAACCTATCTCCTGAAACGAAGACAGAAATAATATCAGACTTGCCTGCCTCTTTCAGAAGGAAATTATTGTCAAAGTTCAGTTTGACATATGAATCGAGTTTGGCTTCCGATCTATTTGCCAAACACATCCTTGCTCCCGATCAACTACTGAGTGAGTTGAATCCTGTTAAGCCTTCTTCTGAACTTACTTTTATGGAATTACAAGTCCTAAGTGAAGAAGCAAATTTGAACGAAATTCCTGTTGAAGATTGGAATTATTTGCCAAATTCTTACAAAGCAAAACAATCTCCATTTATCAGAGCTATTGCACAGGATAGTTTACTTACCGAACACCTCAAGGAAACAGTGAAACAAACAGTTTTGAGACCAGCTACTATTCAAAGCCTCAAAGGAGTTCTGACTGCTGGAGCACTCAGATCTTGGAAATACGCTTCAGAGAAAAGAAGCAAGTTCAACAATAGTATAAATAACGAACCATGAACTATAATTTATGATCTTATGTACATTCAAATATTACACAAACACGCAATGTGGACTGTTATACAACTTTAATAATACAGCTATCCGTTTGACTGTAGCAGACACAGATTTGGGAGCTGGAAGTGTTCCAGTGAATAGCTGAGACGAAATTGGAACTATCGACTTCAGCAGATTGATAGTAACTCAGTTGTTTGAGTTTTCCACTGTTGGAAATCGACCAGATCATGATATTGCCATCGGAATCACCAGTAGCTAATTTCGAGTAATCGGGAGCTAGACCGCCTACCAAGATAGGTAGTCCGTTTTCCACAACTCTGGAATCCAGAGTCTTATTTTTATAGATATCCCATATTTTGAGCGAACCGTCCAAAGAACAGGTAACAACACACCAATTGTCGGTCGCTAATTTGCACCATCTGAGGAAAGTGAGAGGTTGAGAATGTCCGGTTAGTACCTGCAACGAATTGATGGAATTTCCTTTCCAGATTCGCACCGATTGATCGTCTGAGGCAGAACAGAGTAGTCGTAGGTCGCTGTTGTACATGATATTTGAGATCGTATCGGTATGTCCGGCTAGAATACCAATTGGTTGACTGTCTCCTAATTGATACACATGAAGCGAGTAATCCGTTCCAGGTAGAACAAATTTGGTGTCATCAATCCAACAGGCATCTGTTCCAAGACACTTCGATTGGTTATTGGACAAATTATCAATGTACTGAATTGATTGACTGGTCTGAGTGTCCCAGACCACAGATTTGTTGTTGATATCCAAACTGAGCAAATATGTAGCGTTTGGAGACCATTGTATTGTGAGAACTGGAGAATGATGAAGAGCCATGATGAATTTGATGGAACCGTCAGAGTTCCACAATCGCAATTCTCCATTTTCCGAGGCAGTCATGAGCAGATTTCCCTTGGGATTCCATGAAACAGACACAATCTGTTTACAGGTAGAAGGATGTGGTAAAATGATCGATTTAGTGTCCATTTTCTGAACGGATTCATCCCAATTTAGCGCGCAAATGTTGGTGTTTGAATCTTGTTGGCCCCATGCTAACAAATCTGGATCCATGGGGTTCCAGTCGCTTGCCAGGCTTGCTGGAAACGTGTAATTATGCTTCAAAACCATAGTGAATTCTGTATCATCGTCCTGTTCGGTAACCTGACCGTTTTTTTTCGCACTTTCCAGCTGTGCATGTCCGGGATTGGATTCAATCTTCCGGTCAGTTGAGGAAGCAGCTATTGAGTTAAACAAGTTGAAATTCATGTTCATGAGATTCTGAGAAGAAATCTCGTTATCCTGTTGAACCATCTCGTTCACTTTATAATAAAGAATACCTTTTTGAACAAGGTCAACCAAACATCCAAGTGGAACTCGATCACTATATCTAGTGTCTTGTTCGTTAATTTTCGTCTCATCTTGTAAGGCAAATGCGCTCACCTCTAAACCACCCTCTTGAAGATATCTCCAGATGAGATAGTTCAACTCGTTCACCGAGAGTGACATTGCTTACAACAACAAAATTACCCACCAATTTTTTTTTTCAGCTATTTAAAAACCATCCATTTCTGGCAGAATAGATTACGGTTCATTTATTTAGAAGGAAAGATATACATTGAAAATGGCCAATGAAGAGTCTGAATGGAGTGATACCAAACTTGCCGTGTTTAAAAAGGTCAAATTTTACAAGATACCACCTCCTGAAGTGATTCCAGATACCTCTTTCGATTATGATTATGAAGCTAAAGAATATGCTGAGACTCAGGTGATACGATATCAATTTAAGCCAGAAAATTGGCGTTTGAAGCGATCGGATTTCTTGTTTACTGGTATTGCTGAACTACATGAGCTATTGAATTACGATTGGTCCAAAGATGACAGCGATTTGGCTTCCTTACTAAAATGTATCTTGGTTATTAATGCCCCTAATATTGAGCGCTGGGGAACTGTTTATTATGACCAAATCTATCACGGAGACCTAGCAGTGACCAGTTTCAAGCAAAATGGTCCATTTATGACAATTCAAAAGATCTTCCATCAACATTATGTCATAATTTTAACCGAGGAGAACAAATCAATAGCAATTGGTATGATATTACATGATTTCTATGATGATTTACGAATGAGTTCAAATCTGAAGAATTATGAGGAACGATTTCGCAAATTCGCACATCACAAATCCAGAACAGAATCTCCATCTGAAAATGATGATGAGGACGATGAATTTGGAGATTTTGTGGCCGGGTCATAGTGACAACTTTGTTCAATTATATACAAATTATAAATCTCTTTTCCACATGGATTGCTGTCTTAATTTGATGGTCTTTGCTAATTTGGTTCTGTGGTTCCATTTCTTGACGGCCTTGGTGACTTGTTTTTGTTGTTTGGCAAGGGTCTTTGGATTAGGATTTGTAGAAATGTTGATGAAATGATCGGTAACTCCAAATTTAGCCTTGATCTCCCGTCTAGGGATTCCCTGGTTTCTCATTTCTTGAATCTGCTCAATCTCCTCTCGGCCTAAGCTATAACTAGTAGGAGTTCTTGCTTTAGAAATGATCGGCATGCTATCTATATGTTGTGTGATGAGAGATTTTTGTTCCGGATAATAGTGTTCTGAGACTTTTCTAGGATCGGATTCAGGTAGGAAAGCCTTTGGAGTGATTTCTGGATCCATAGCAGAAGGAGCTGGATGAAACAACAATCCGTCTGGAAGTTGCGGTTTCATATTGAAAGCGGACGATTTGGAATTGTATTTATTAGGAACAAATGCCAATTTGCGCGGCACTGTCGAATTGCATCTCACTTGCCATAACGGACAAGATTTCAAATACGTTCTGAACATTGACGAGAATCAATTTGAAAACTTTTGTTCATTTTTTCTTTGAGCTTTCTTGGTGTACGGATGTACCAACTTGCTGATTTTTTTCACCAGTGAGTAAATACCAAATTTTCATTGGCTCTACATCGAGAAAAAAAAAGCCAGGTGTAGGGGGTGAAATACTTTTGCACCAATACACAACAGCTTGTTTATCATGTACGTTAGAGCTGTTAACAGAACTCGTATTTCGAGGTCGATTTTTTCCACCACGTTCCTTGTGGCGTTCACACTTGTTGCAGCCAACAGTGTGGTGCCGTGTCCGGTGGACAGAAGCGTGAACAGCGAAAGTGAGGTTCCTGGCCCGCTTCGCGAGGATATGCTCCGTCAAGAGAGAGAAGTGAAGTCAAATATACACTGAGATACTAGAGATATAAACCACTGAGACTGATGAATCAGTTCTGGCTGATGATTACGATACTATGATGGATTAAGGACAGTTATGCCACCATCATTGACAAAATACAATCCACCAATATTGCATTGATTCTATTTGCATCATATTTGTGTCACATTTGCTCTGTCCCCTCATCACTTGTTTCCATCCACCCATCTCCCCCCTTTCTCCCCATCAACGATTGACACTCCTTTGCTCACTTCGCATTACCGATTGCACGATATAACCTTTGGGATTCATGTACTTTATAGACATTACGACAGACGAGGGTCTGTTGAACGACTCTCATTAAAATTAGCATGGTTATGGTATGTACAGCTCGATCAGCGAGTTCAAACTATGTACACTAGAACATCGAACATTGAAGATTTGTGGTGTAGAGTTTTTCTTGACACCTGCGCATTTTTATTATTGTAATTAATGAGCGAGGAAGAAGGCCAATCGGACTATTCTCCAGGGGCAAATCTGAACGGGTCGGAAATCAGCGAGACCGTATCTGTTAAGGAACCTAGTACCGAGACCGACTCTGCTGAGATTTCGGGTGAAACTTCGTTGCCAGAAAGTATTGAACAGAATCCTATATTGGAGGAAGACAAAGTTCAAAATGAAGAAGAATCTGAGGAGGATGACAAAGTTGAAAATGAAGAGGAATCTGAGGATGAAGAATATGATCCTGAAGCAGGTTTGAATGGTGAAGAAGAATTCAAGCAAGCATTTTCGGCCCAAGATTCAACTGAGACACAAGAGGTTGAAAAGTCCGCAAAGTCCAATCCAGCTGCCGAAACCGCAGTTTCAGCGGACGGAGAGGAAATTGATGTTGTTCTTTTTAATGATATCATCAAGTTTTTCCTTACTAGCTCCTTATTCAATGACGAGTCGTTCCAACACTATACTCCTTCAATGAAAGAACAAGCTCTTGTTTCTGAATATAATAGGGCAAACAACACTGAAGTCCATGTGCGAGTTCGTTTCGAACCAACTACTTCATATAACAAGCCTCAAATGCGTCCTGGCGAGTCGTTTCAGGTTCTTGTTCCAATAAACCCGTATTGTCTACGACCAGATATCACTCAAGAGATCTCTGCTGAAGAACGCATATCATATGAAAAATACATGCATGATGAAGATACCGCTTTGAGTAGTGGTAAATGGGATAATTTCCCAATTGGATCAAGATTGTTTATCGGTAATTTGGCTGTCAACACTCTCACCAAAGAAGACGTTTATCGTATTTTCCATCCGTATGGTGAGATCAAACAGGTGAATCTCAAACAAGGGTATGGATTTGTCCAATTTTCCAAAGCTGAAGAATGTTCTCGAGCCATTGAAGGTGAACAAAACGTTCCTTTGCACAATAGATTTATGCATCTTCAAGTTTCCAAGCACCAAGTTCAAAGAGCCATGGAACAACAAGGAAAGAATTCTGTGCCATCCAAAACTAGTAGAGGTCGGTCTAGATCTCCAGAAGGACGGAATAAATCTACAAGATCAAGGTCGCCTGTCAGCGAGATAGAAGTCAAGGTGATCACGTCTACAGACTCTACTCCCGACTATAACAATAAGATTTTGAAAAGACTGAAACAAGACGGTCTCGAAATGGCAACTGAACATTTTGACCAATCTGCGACTCAGATTCCTCAAGAGTCAATCACTTCCGCTGCTTACAAGGGAGCGTTAGCAGTGATCATTCCTCGACACGAACGAGTGGATTTGATGGTTTACGAGAAAACATCGGACGGAGGTATCCGTTTCGACGAGTACACGGAAATTACCATCAATGAAGCGGTCGAGTTGGTTCTCAGTGCCAAGGCAAAAAGATTTGCATCGGATCCGAGAGACCAACAATCTAGAGGCCGTCAAAGAAACGTTCAGAATAATCGACAGCCAAAGAACGGAAATCAGGCATTGTATGGAACCCGTGCTGGTAGAAATCATCAACAGTCTGGAAACCCTCGATATGGGAACAATGCAAGATATCAGACACATCAATATCCGGTGGCTCATGCTACTGGAAGCAATGCACAACCATTTATTCCTCGGCCAGGATATGGAACCCCAACTCCTCCTCCTGGTCAATATGGAATGACACCAAATGTCGGTTATGCTCCATCATATCAGACTTATCCTCAGATGTATCCTCCCCCAGCAGCAGCGGCAGTTGCTGCTGCTCCACCTCTACCACAAGCGCAGCCTCATCAAGCGCAATTGTTGCAACAAATCCAAAGTATGGACCCTGCAACCCTTCAAAACGTCTTGTCCTTGATGCAACAGATGCAAACCCCGCAGGCTCCTCAAATTCCCCAGGGAAATGCACTAGCCGGACTCTTGAACCAACTGCAAGGCTCTGTGCCGGGCCAATATCCTCCTGCCCCATCGTATCCCGGCATGAATAATCAAACTTCCCAGTCCAGTAACTCCAGCAGTCAACCAAACACTAATCAGGACCAGACTAACGACTTGTTTGAGACTCTGGCCAGACTCAAGAATAATATGTGACCTTCGTCTTGAACCTTTGTAAAAACTCTTGGGCCGATCGACGCGCCGCAAATCTGTATCTGATTTGACTTATATTATTATTTTACAGACCGCTTTGTTTACACAGTTACTGTATCGCATCACTCCAGTAGTTGATGTTTTGAACAATTACCTGATCAACATACTTATAGTTAATTGCATAGCACTTATTTTTATTCCAGAATTTGCTCGCACTTGCTTATCCAGACAGTATATAGTGAGGGATCATGAACGTTACAGACCAAACAATACGACAACTACGAGCTACGATCTTATATTCGTTAGATTATGATCATCTTTCAACAGCGGAGTTTACATCAGAACGATTAATAGCTCAAGATGCAAATAATCTTGATAGCATTCATCTATATGCGCTGGTGTTATTCAAACTCAAACGCTACAAGACAGCATACAATCTGACAGCGAATTACAGCACTCAGCATATTGGGTGTTCTTACATATTTGCTAAGTCAAGTTTGGAGCTGAAATGTGAGTCTGATGGTATATCTGCGTTGACTAGAACACTGCCTCTTTGGTCTCAATCCGATCGAGCGGAGGACTCAGATTCTAGATACTTTCCCGATAGCGTTGGATGTTACTTGTTATTAGCCAGATTGTACTCTTCAGTTGGAGACGTTAGACGAAGTGCGCTGAACTATTCACAGGTCCTTAATTTGAATCCTTATATGTTTGAAGCGTTTGAGGAGCTTTGCAAGATGGGCGTGAAAGTCAAGGTGAATTCGATCTACAAAGTCAACACAATGGAAGAAATCTCTGGCTCTCTATTCAAAACTACTCGTGGCAATTCAGTCGACGAAAAAAAGGGAGGATTTGGTCTTTCCGATCCCAAAGACAATAAATCATTTTTCAAGACCCCAGGGGCTTCCACTTCTAATCCAGCAAACGGCGGTTATATGGAGCAAGCCTCAGATTCTCTTACAACTCCAAGAGTTAAACAAGTACAGATGCCAGAAGCTCCAATTCGAAAGTCTGCAAAAAGCTCCAACTTCGAAGGGTTCAAACATCCAGTTGTTCCAACCGACTCGATTCGCCGAAAATCCACTAGAAACTCAACCTCAATCACTTCCAGATTACTTGGACACCCATTAAACACATTGACAGATTCCAATTTCACTTCTTCCAACTCAAACACCTCGCAACCTTCAACTAATCAACAATCTATTAAACGCGAAGGGAACGGCATTAAACGAGTGATAGGATCAACATTTTCCCAGACAGCATCTAAACCAGAGCAGAGGACTGAATTGGTTCAGAAGCCCCAGGATCAACATCTGATGTCCATTTATTCGAAACTTGCCAAAGGCTACAAGGCAATGTGTTTTTACGATTGTTTCAAAGCTATTAGAATTTTTGACTCTTTACCAGACAACGAACGTAATACACCTTGGGTGTTGGGAAAGCTTGGTCGATTACATTTTGAGATTGTGAATTACGAGGAGGCAGAAAACTATTTTATCAAGTTGAGACAACTGGATAGAACCAGGATCGAGGAGATGGAATACTATTCAACTTTGTTATGGCATCTTCACAAGGAGATGGAACTCAGTTTTCTCTCTCATGAGCTGCATGAGATTTCAAAGGATTCCCCAGAGGCCTGGATTGCTATCGGCAACCTGTTTTCATTGAAACGGGAGCCAGATGAAGCTATCAAATGTTTCCAGAAAGCAAACCAACTGAACACTAAATTTGCCTACTCATACACTTTGCAAGGGCATGAATATTTATCCAACGACGCTTTTGAAAATGCTCTGGAATGTTTTAGACATGCTATTTCGCTAGATAAGAGGCATTACAATGCATTTTACGGAATAGGAATGGTTTATTTGAAGCTGGGTGATTTCCGCAAGGCAGAATTCCATTTCCGCAAGGCAGTGGAGATCAACCCAGTGAATGTGATTTTGATTTGTTGTGTTGGAATGGTGCTTGAAAAATTGGGGAAGAAAGAACAGGCATCAAGACAGTACATTTTTGCATCCCGTTTACAACCGTTGTCAATGTTAGCTCTTTTCAAGAAGGCACAGTCTTTGATTTCATTGAAACGGTATGATTTAGCTCTGAAAGACTTTGAGAAATTGGAAAATCTGGCGCCTGATGAGGCGTCTGTTCATTTTCTTCTTGGAAAGCTTTACAGAATTTATGGTCGTAAAAATGATGCTATCAAACAGTTTACAATTGCGCTCAACTTGGATCCAAAAGGTTCCCATCTCATCAAGGAGGCTCTTGAAACTTTGGAGGACGAGGAGGATGTTGACACTGAAAATCACGAGTCTTAAATTTGGTGGTTTATAGATGTATCATTGAATGTAATTGCGTACAATTAATGCGTAGCTCCCAAGAACAATGTAGCTGATAAGCAGAGGACCATAACGATGACTCCCCAACCAACCAATGCAAGACCGGCATACTTAAATATCATGTCTTTTCTTGTGAGTGGATTATTATCACTTCCAATCAATCTATAAGCGAAAAATCCTGGCAGGATGAATGAGATTGATGTTGATCCCGTCGATCCAACCACGGCAAGAACATGAGCCAATGATTTGACAGTGATTGCCACTATATAGGAGAGAGTAACGATGATGGTGGTGATGACGATTAGTTTGGTGTTTGTAAGCTCAACATGATTTTCATTTTCCTCTTCCATAGTCATTGATTCATCGATAAGAACTGAATCATTAGGGATATTCGGATTAGCAACCAGTGATCTTCTTTCTTCGGCGGGGATAAGTGACGACGAGGTGGTAGATATTGATAAAGATCTTATAGACTTGGCCAGATCAGAGTCATTTAGGTAATAAGCCACATGATTAAGTGAGAGTCTTGCTGGATTGGATTGTAATGGATAGCTAAGAGCAACTAGAATCACAATTGCAATCCTTCCAATTGTAGATGAGACAGAGTTTGGATACATTGTGATTATATTTCCAATAACATTATCACCAAATGTGAGATAACCAGATATACCAACAATGAGATACAAAGTACAAGCGGTTCCAATTGATATCAAATTCATCTTTCTGATAGCTGACAAAGATTTGTCTCGAAGTTCATTGATGATTCCCAATTCATTTTGGTGGCAGGTGAATCCAAAAACCAGGATAGGAAATGAAGTCAACATTGAAACTATGGATGAAGGACCATAATTGATGGGACCTTTTTCAAAATCCTCTTTACCTCCAGTAATGAGATGGATGAAATGAACAACCACTAAAATGACCAAATAACCAACAGATGACAAAGCGATTAATGAGGCCGTTTTTAAAGAATCCAAGTTTCTTTTATAGACCAATGGTAAGATGGCCAGCAAAAACAAAGTAATCCATAATGCTCGACTTTCAATAAATTCATATTGCTTCAAAACATTCTCCGAAAGTAATGAGTTCATGATTTGGGGCATTAAATCTCCAATAACAATTAAATAGGAGCATCCTACTCCGAAGCATTTGATTGCTATAGCCAAATCAAACACAATCCCAAGTTGAGGAACTGTCAATTTAGATAGTGAGAAGAATGAAGCACGACCAGGAACCGAATAAGTAGATGAAACTGCTAATAAATATAATCCTAGACCAGAAGTGAAGGCGGAGAACAAAACAAACAGAGTTCCCAATATAAGTCCATTTGATTTGATAGCAAAAGGAACACTAAGGAGTCCTGCTCCCAATATAGTATTCATCAGGTTAATCACTCCAGATCTAATGGAAGCCGAACCTGCGGCCCCAGGGGTTGAGAAAGACTCAATCATAATGTCAAGCAAGTTATTTTTTTTTTGATAATATATATACAGAGCTAATAACCTTTTCTAACAGCGTTTCTGACCACACCCAGCAATTTTTTGATTTCGGCATTGAATCTGAGCTTTTTGGTTTTACTTTTCTTTGCCAATTTCCGTTTACTTGGTTTCACGTAAAATCTTTGTTCATACAGAGTGAACTTTAAACCATTACCGATCATAGTACCTTCGAAAGCACCGATTGATCTCATTAATTCACCGGGTCTGACCGCTCTGGACCGGCCAGCTTTGATTCCTTCAAGAGGTAGTTTGGAGGCATATTCCAATGCATTTGGTTCTTTGAATGCGCCACTCACAGAGAACGAACTTTCTCCCAAGAATGAATATGATTGTGTATTAGGTTCTTGTCCTTTTTTATGAATTCCACTTAAAATACTCAAAGGATCCGATGATGGCTTTGTAGAGTTCTGTCGAACAAAGAATGGTGACTTTATCAACAATCTAGGTCTTAATATTCCAAGCATTGTTTGAATGGACAAATTGTTTTTTCCAAACTAAATTTTTCAGTAGTGGACCAAACAGTGGCTACTAAAATTTATTTTAACCAGAATTATTTCAATCATGAGCACAGACGAATTAGCAGACCAAATTGAAAAAGTCGAGATTGAAGAGCCTGTGGAAGCCATCGAGGAGGATAATGGAGATGGAGAGAAGAAGAAAAAGAAGAAGAAGAATAACAAAAAGAAGAAGAAGGGAGGAATCAATCAGTTCTATCCTGATGGTGTGTTTCCGGAAGGAGAATGGCATGAATATACCGGAAGTGAAGATAACTTGAAAAGGACAACCGATGAAGAAAAAAGATATTTGGATCGTCAAGATAACAATAAATGGAACGAATTCAGAAAAGGAGCTGAAATCCATAGAAGAGTCAGACAAACTGCACAAAAAACTATCAAGCCAGGAATGACAATGACAGAGGTGGCAGAATCCATTGAGAATAGTGTTAGAGCATACAGCGGAACAGACGATACTTTGAAAGGAGGAATGGGTTTCCCTTGTGGTGTCTCATTAAACCATTGTGCCGCTCATTACACTCCAAATGCTGGAGATAAGATTGTTTTGCAATACGATGACGTTATGAAAGTGGATTTTGGTGTTCATGTTAATGGACATATAATTGATTGTGCTTGGACTCATACCTTCAACGAGAGATACGACCCATTGCTGAATGCTGTGAAAGAAGCTACCAATACCGGTGTGAAAACTGCAGGTATTGATGTGAGAATGACAGATGTTGGAGAAGCCGTTGAGGAAGTGATGGAGAGTTATGAAGTTGAACTTGATGGAAAAGTGTACCCAGTGAAATGTATTAGAAACTTACAAGGTCACAACATCAAGCCATTCCAAATTCATGGAGGAAAGTCAGTGCCAATTGTCAAGAATGGTGATACCACCAAGATGGAAGAAGGTGAAACTTTCGCAATTGAAACCTTTGGATCCACTGGTAAAGGGTATGTTGTTCATGGAGGTGAGTGTTCGCATTATATGAAGAACCTGGAAGCCCCTGCAAACGCTCCAATCCGTTTAGACAGAGCCAAACGACTGATGCAGACGATTGATAAGAACTTTGGATCTCTTCCATTTTGCCGCAGATATTTGGACAGAGTTGGCGAGGAGAAATATTTATTGGCATTGAATCAACTTTGTAAGGCTGGTTTGGTCACTGAACATCCACCATTAGTCGATATTAAGGGATGTTACACAGCCCAATATGAGCACACCATTTTGCTTCATCCAACAAGAAAAGAAGTTGTTTCTAGGGGAGAAGACTATTAGAGTTCGTCTCTGATGGTAGAAATTGTGGAGTTAATAAAAGAACTCGATTCGGTGGCCATTATTAAGGTTTCTGTCAAAGTGGCTGCTAAGTCTGTAATTATTGGTTTGGATCCTTTCAATGAAGAGGCCCCCCAAAACACCATTTTCATAGTTTTGAATAAGAGCCAGATGAACAATCTGATCGGCTTTCGAAGAATTCTTCTGTATGTGATCCAACAACAAACTGAAATGAATATGTATAAGGAAGTATAAATCTGTCTTCTCTCTTTGCTACTTGATTCATTGATTGTTCGCACTAATTTGTTGGATCGCACCAAGACATCGGTGAAATAAGTGTATTTATTGGAGAGATTCGTGAGAGAGGCAGATGAGTCTGCCAAATCAGTAATGTTCATTTCACTGGCTAAAAGAGATGATTGAAGTAATTGATTAATATTCTCCAATTTACTGGTGACTGCATTATTCTTATCAAGCAGTTTCTCCTGGAATGTCAATTTCTTCAAGTTATGATCATCCAAAAGTGGCTCATCAGATTTTTGTCTTGATTCTTGTTCAATTTCTTGTTTTGGTGTCCATGTTTTTGAATCTAACAAAGCTTCTCTGAAATCTATTTTGACATCTAAATATCTCTCCTTTAACATTTCAAACTTATACCTCAATTCTTCACTATCAGGACCAATCACGCAGTCCAATTTCACTTTGATCACTGCGTTGATTTCATCCAGTTTCTCATATAATTCCAATGCCTTTGTTTGTGCTTCTAATCTTACTATATCAAGATCCGTTTCTTCTGTTATTGTGGTATGTTTGAAGTTGTAAGCCTCAATTTGCAATTCTTTGAGCCATAGTTGAAAATTCAACAGGTCTTCATTCAAATCTAAATCCATCAAACAAGAAACAAAGAATAAACTGGATCTTTAGGTTTTTACGTGTAAGGATGTAAAAATGGTCTGAACATAAATATCGGTGGCGAAACAAGAAAAATATTATATCCGTCATGATTATAGATACATTATCCTCGGGGGTTGCTAGAATTCCAGACTTCGAAGTTGGACAAGACGTGTTCTTGATTCAACAGGGTCTTGGAAACTCTCAAGTGATTGAAAAAGTCATGGGAGAGATCAAAAAGCAACAGATGGCTCCATATTATTATTATTTGACTCATGAACTTGAATTGCCTGGATTGAAATTCAACAAGACTTTGTTTGATGAATTGAGTGCACAAAATACAGAGAAAGTGGCAGACTTGAAGAAACAACTAGACAAATTGTCCGAAGAAGATGAAGAAGAATTGGAGATTTTAAAATTATGGACTCAATTGGGCGAATATTATGCATCAATTGGTGACAAGACCAATGCCTTGACTACATTGAAAAAAACATATGATTTGGCTCCTTCGACAGGATCCAAGATTGATTTAATTTTGACAATTGTTAGAATCGGGTTTTTCTTCGATGATAAAGTGTTCACCAAGAAATATCTAGATGAGGCCAATGTTTTGATCGAAAAAGGTGGTGATTGGGAAAGACGAAATAGATACAAAACATATCTCGGCATTTACCTGATGTCCACTAGAAAATTTGATGAGGCTTCTAAATTGTTGATCGATTCTTTGGCCACATTTACATCCACTGAGATCTCAACATATGAGGAAGTTGCTCAATATTCCTTGATTTGTGGTGCAATCTCTTTAGAAAGACCAGATTTACGCAAGAAACTGATCGAATCCCCTGAAATCTTAACTACTGGATCCTCGTCTGCGGAACTGGCACCGATCTTCAATCTCATCAAATCGCTCTATTCATGTGAATACAAAGACTTCTTCCCTTATTTGGTCAAGACTCACGACGAAATTTTAATCAAGAACAAATATTTACAACCACACACAAACTATTATATGAGAGAACTTAGATGCAGAGCTTATTCACAGCTTTTAGAAAGTTACAAATCTCTCTCTTTCAAATCGATGGCTGATAATTTTGGAGTTTCTGTGGAATTTTTGGATTCAGATCTATGCAAGTTCATTCCAAACAAGAAGATCAATTGTATTATTGATAAAGTTAATGGCATTGTTGAAACCAACAGGCCAGATAATAAAAACAACCAATATCATCTTTTGATCAAGAATGGTGATGCACTACTTACCAAGCTTCAAAAGTACGGAGCTGCGGTGAGGCTCAGTGGTGCTGAAAGAGTATAGGTTATTAGGAAATCAAATGTATTGAAAAGCGTTTAATATTAAAGGTGAGAGTTCTTGCGTTCACTTGTCTTCTTTGTATCAACAAAAGCCTCTTCGTTTCCAAGAACTCTTGCATCAGTAACTTTCCCTAAGCTCTTTGGGCGTTTGGAATCATTCTGCTTGTCACTTTTATGCTCTTTTGAACCAGACCCATGCTTACCGGATTCCTTTTCCCTTGCATCTTTGTACTCTGGTCCACTAGGTTTAACATGATTCAAGTCAGGTGTTTTCCTTCCCACAGGATCGAATGTTGACGATTTGTGGACTTTCTCCGAAGCAGTTGATGGAGGCTCATCAAAAATCTTGATATGTTCATCATCCACATCAGCTTCCTCCTCAGTATGTTTTAAATGTCCTTGAGCTGATTCTTTGGAAGCAAGAGTCTCATCCATATCTTGCAAACCTGTAGAAGCATCGGCAAATTTTGAAACCTCCTTAGAAATAGAGGTGATTTCATCATGATCTTCTTTCTCCTGCTCCTCTTTCTTGGCACTAGTAGGCTTAGCTTTGATAGTTGATTTATCCTTTCTACTTTCCAACACAAAATCATCATCCAACTTGGTATTTGGAGTAACCCCTTTATCAGGCTTAGCTAGGTTATTCACCACGTTGCTAACCTCAGATCCAGAACCTTCATTTCTCGGAATCAGAAAAACTAAACCGAAAATGGTAATCAACGCTAGCAACAACATTAGTCGCCCATTTCTTGTACAGATCATTAACGAACTCATCCTTATAATCTTTTTCCTACAAATTATTTGACCTATCACTTATCTAATCTTTAAATTACGTGTTCTAGAAAATAATATTCGACAGTCTATATAATCAGCGCCGCAGGCTTCCAAACTTGAACGGAGTTGTCATCAGAACAACTTACAATCATCTCAGGATCACAAGGATTCCAATCCAAATCATTAATCCCTAACATATGACCCCCATGTACAAACCGTAATGCATGATCATCATCACGTGACCAGTCCCAGATCTTGACTGTACCATCTGTGGATCCGGTAGCGAGTAGGGATCTATTTTTAGGGTTCCAAGATGCACACGTGAGCGCTCCATCGTGTGAGTTTGAAACATGGCGCACTGGGGTGTTCAAAGTACGCAGATCATGTAGGGAAATATCTCCTTTCTCGTTTCCTATCACGAAACCAAATTCGTTAGTATGACTAAATGATATTACGTTAATAGGTGAATCTGAGATGATGTGCTGCTTAACACAATCCAGTCCAATTCTGGTATCAAACATTTTGAAGTTCATATCATCACCCACGGTACCAATTAGATTTTGATGAAAATACAGGTATTCCAAACTGTTGACCCCGTAATCATGAGCAGCAGTGGTCAATGTGGGATTTAGTAGGGAAGTTTTGTATTTTCTTTTTTGAAATTCCAGGCCAGTAGTACCGGAGATTGCTGGTTTCTTGTTTTCTGTAGACTTTTTGAATCTGGTTATATCCCAAATTGCTATGGTTCCATCTGAGGCACCTGATGCTAGTTCACCTTCTTTATATTTATTCCAATCCAGTCCCCATCCCTCACTTTCATGAAATTCCAATTTGATATCAGCAAGATCATCATCACCGTCCAACTCTTCTTCCACAAAGCTATTGGGCTTTTTGGTCCGGTCAAATATCGAGATATGTCCCAAATTGGTGATGGTAGCTATGAGATCAGGATTCTGAGGCATGTATCTTGCACGATTGATTTCTGAACGATGAGGGATTTTTTGAACCAAATTAATGTTACTAGCATCCCAATCATTAAGTCTGGATACAAATTCGTTCCTGGAGGGGTCAAAATCCGTTTCAACACGAAGAGTCTTTGCTTTTGGTTTTAGCAACTTGAGTCCATACAATTTGAGACTTTCGTAATTACTGAACCCACTAGAATGTGATGCAAGTAATAATCGTTGTTGTTGGTATATCGAATTGTCCAGATCTTCAATATCTGGGAACCATTGGACGGTTAGTGTTGGCCAAAGTAATGAAGTGGTTTGGATATAATCATACAATAATGGAGCGTTCTTTTTCCAAATGAAGTACTTCTCCTTCTTTTTCTCATTGATGGGATTATAATCCTCAACGCGGATTTCGGAAACAGGACTTGAATCTCGATTCATCCATTCCGACGTCACTTCTGTCATGGAGTTAATTTTTCAACACGCGTTGAATATTTTCGTGTAATTGGTGTATGGATGAATTACGTGATTCGCTTGTGGAGGTTAGATCCAAGCATTATCAAGAGTATGTTGATGAGATAGAGTTGAATGGACGTAAGAAAGAGTATTCTGATGGGATGTTGTTTAGTGAGCTTGACAATTGGAAGAATCAGATTATGGTACAGACGTTGAAGACTAGATATAAGGAGACCAAGAAGAGATGGTTGGAGAAGAATGAATTGGCCAAATTAATGGAGTGGAAGCTCGCTAGGGGAAAGTTTAGAGCAACTTTGATGAAGCTGATTCAAAGTAACGAGCCTTCGAAGGTCAAACAGTGTACTGAACGAGCTTTTGAAGTGTTGGATTCCGCCAACTTTGATTCCAAATCATATGTGGGGGTCGTTAAAAAAGCAATGGAAATAGCTTGTGAATTACGTGGGGTGGGGCCAGCTACAGCCTCATTAATCTTATCATTAGCTAGACAGGGAGTCCCTTTTTTCTCCGATGAGGTATTCGAAATATTGAATCCTGATTACGGCAAATTAAAATACACTTCCAAGGAATATTTGGAGCTTGTTTTCGGTAAAATGCTTGGTTTGCATACAAGAGACCTGGAAACTATGGAGGAATCATTATGGTGTCTACGCAAGAGACAATCACAATCCCCAGACGATAAAGATGTGACTCTACTTGTAACCAGAATCTCTCAGCTGAGTCAGCAAGTTGTTCCGGCCGCCAAACGACGCAAAATAACTAAAAACTAAACAAATTTGAGACGGATTTCTCACGCTGCGTGCCCCTGAGAAAATTTTGGAGCTACCAGGGAACTAAATATTAGATCAAAAAATAAACACACACGTCTTTTTGAACATCATGGGGAGATCGAATCCAATATCATTATTCAACCCATTTGCTCTCAGCACGTTTGCTATTGCATCCGTTGGCTGGATTATCACATTTGCGGGATGTATTGCTACAAATACACAGAATAGTACTTTCCCTAAGTTTGCTTGGTGGGCAGTGGTTTTCCAACTACTTTTGCTCATAGTTATTGTCGTGTTTTACATCACAAATACATTCCTGTATCATAGACTTGTGCTCACCGTGGCCATCGGTGTTGCTTTTGTTTACAACTCGAACGCAGCTAACAACCTGGTGTATAGTTCGGATTCGGCACCGGGAGCAGCCAGTGCTGGATTCATCATCCAATGTATCGTGAATGTACTTTGGATGTTCTACTTTGGATCTGAACCAAGTTCTCCTATCATTTCCTATCTTGATTCCTTCGGCAGTGGGGAAAATGTGATGCTCACCTCCACGCGGTCAAAATCCAAGAAAACAATGGCTGATCAACAACCAGTGGACAGTTACAAAGATGAAGACTTGGGGTACGTGGATAGACAGTCTATATCCAACGTGGCATCTGCTGCAAACGAGAATCCGTTCAACAACCAAAATTACAGCTCGCAACTGAACGGTTTGGAAAATGCCTCCACCACCAACAGAACATCCGCACTAAATGAGGACGATTATCCTATCACTGTTAGGGGATTATTTGACTACGAGGCTAGCCCTGATGACATCAATGAGCTCTCCTTTAAAAAGGACGATATTTTCCGCGTCAAGGACACTGTTGGAAATTGGTGGCAAGGTAAAAACTCTAAAGGTGAGATAGGAATGTGTCCAAGCAACTACTTAGAAGTTATTGGTTGATCTATCATATAGTATATCTGAATAGTGATCTGTTTTGAATTGGGTCGATCGACGAGATCTTAACGCACACAATTTTTTTATGCGTCGAATCTCTTGTTTATAAAATAAAAACAAACCGAGGTTTGACAACTAAAACGCCAATCAATAATTGAAAAGACGGTGTGTTTCCGGTAAGAGGATCTTTGAGTTTGATATTATTCAACCTTCACACAAATTCGCCGCATTACCGCTTTTCAAGCATCCAGAATTCGTTCTTTTTTGAATCTCTCCTTTCAATCACAACGCCAAAACAAGTACGCCCTATTGATTCCCCCACCTTTGGCAAATCATCACTATAGAGTATCAAGATTGAATACATGTTGTCAGGAGATCAATAATACATAATACAGCATTCAGAATGGCCGAGTTGCATAGGAAAATAAGCAACCTTTCATCCCCAAGCTCAATAAATAGATTGACTCCATCAAACTCTTCCAATATCACGTCGATCCCTCCTACCTCCCAGCATCAGCTCAATCAGCAGTTTTCATCATGTTATATTGATCAACAAATTACATCCCATCAAAACAACGCGCTCGAAGATGAAGATGATTCAGACGATGATATTAACTCACGACCACCTATATTGAGTTCTTATGCCATTTCATTGCTGGACCAATTGACCAGGAAGCCGTATGAGTTGAAAAAACAGGATAGTCCCGATTATAAAACAGTATTTGATGACCAAAATCGAGGAGAACCAAATAGTGAAATATCTCAAATGGAAACTAGTCGACCTTCAAGCCGTCGATTCAGCTCATTTAATTCAAATATCAGTCAACCGCCCTATTCAATGCTGAATTATAAACGTTCGGAAATGGAAACCGATCCAACAGACAATAGCGCTTCAAAAGTTCGCCAATCACTTAGATCCGCCAGATCTCTGTCTAAATTCGGATTGGGGGCCCCTAAACGACTTTCAGAAAGTGAATTGAATGAACTTGCACAGACACCTTACCAAAGACCCGATCATGCGATTGATGATGGGAAACTTACCACCACTACAAACGTGTTCACCACTTCCATGAAATCAACCACGGGACCCACCAACTATGAACCAGAACCTGACCAAGAGAATACTGCTCTTGGAAGTAAACACGCTTACATCCATACACCCAAACATGAGAGAAATAGACCAGCATCTTCTTGTTCTCCTCGCATCAAGAGGAACAACAACAGCGAAACTCCATACAAGTCGATTCTTCAGATGAATTATGCCACAATCGGCACCCATAAAGAGCCTGTTGATAAGCAACAACAAACACCAACCAGATCACCTGATGTTGATCAGTATGCTACTCCAGAACAAGGCAGAAAAGCGTCAACTCCTCTTTCACAATCCCGCTGGACTCAAGAGCGAGATATTTTCCAAGGTATGAAAAAGCGGGCCACTCCTTTGAAGCCTCCTAGACAAGGTTCCATAGAGGAAGAACCCAGGCCACAGCGAAGAAGTTTTGTCGAAGAACCCAACAACAGATATGCAAGTATAGGCAGATCCTGGGGCAACGAGGAGGTTCGAACCTCTATCACTCGAGAAAGATCACATGAGCAAGAGAAACCCAGTAATATTTTAACCATCAACAAGCAAGATTTTGAATGCTTGGAACAGATTGGAAAAGGTGGATCGTCGAAGGTTTACAGGGCACGAGCTGTAAATGGGAAACGTGATTACGCTATCAAAGTTGTTACTTTCGATCAGTTCGACGAGAGTGCAATTGTCAGTTTCAAAGGTGAGATAGAAATTTTGAGGAAGTTACGCAATCAAGACCGAGTTGTCAAGATGATTGACCATCATTTGAAGGATGGGTCGTTAATGTTAGTAATGGAATGTGGAGACATTGATCTTGCGCATGTTCTTGCCAGCCGTTCACATATGTCTTTTGATGCTAGTTTCACGCGGTATCATGCTGTTGAGATGGTGAAATGTGTGAAGGCTGTTCATGATGCTGGAATTGTGCATTCGGATCTGAAACCTGCAAACTTCTTATTTGTGAAAGGAACGCTGAAACTTATCGATTTTGGAATCTCGAACTCCTTATCCGATCACACGGTGAATATCTATCGTGAGTGTCAAATTGGAACTCCGAATTATATGGCGCCAGAAACTTTGATAGAAGTGAATAATACCCTGAAGGGAGACGATATGAATGGAACATGGAAGGTCGGTAAGCCTGCCGATATTTGGTCCTGTGGATGCATCATATACCAGATGGTCTATGGAAAGCCGCCTTATGCGAATTATACTGGAAATAAACGGATTTTGGCAATTACGAATCCAAAGGTTGAAATTCAATATCCAAGAGTCACGGCTGATGGCTGTAAAGTCAACGGACTTGTTATCGATACCATTCAAAGATGCTTGAAGCGAAATCCTTCATTAAGATCCAATGTGGATCAACTCTTGGAAACCGATTTTCTCAAGCCAAAAGTTGTCACACACAAGTTTATCAATGACTTGGTTCGCAATGCTGTCAAATATGGCAATACTCATTCATCGGTGTCAGCTCATAAGTTGGAGATCTTGGTAGAAGATGTTTGGAAGAAAGTTAACGAATATAGTTAATTTGTACAATATGGATACGGCATTTTCATGTTTTATAATAGTTTACATCATCTTGGACCTAACTTTTCGAGGATTCTAGGTCCTTGCTCCTCCCATTCTTGTTTACTGATCCACATGTGGTCTTTATCGGCCATGATGTTTGCCAGGACTGCTCCTCCAATGAAGACCATATGTTTTCTTCTTGGTGGATCTTCAATTCTGACTTTGAATTTATCTAATCTGGAAGCATCTCCCTTGAGGACTTTGGTGAACCATTGTTGCTTGAGTTCTTTTTCGAGTCTGGATGGAAGTCCTGGATACATTGATGAACCTCCACTGAGAACAATGGACTTGAATAAAGTGGATCTGATATCCACATCACATGATTGAATAGTGTTAAATAAACATTCACCCACACCAGGTTGTTCAATATCTGTTAAGGAAGGCTGGAACAAACATTCTGGGGCTTCAAATCTTTCGGATCCAATCTTGATAACTCGACCGTCTGGCAATTCGTAATTTTCCACCAAAACAGTGGTCTCATTGGCCAATTTTGTATCGAAATCCAAGTCATAAGAAACGTAACATAATTTTTCCTTCATTTGTCTCACAGTCTCAAAATCCGCAGTTCTGTTGAAGGCATATCCTCTTCTCAGAAGCAGATTGATCAAATTTCTGGTAACATCTCTTCCAGCAACATCCAATCTTCTGGTAAGATGATTGAGAACCACCGATTCATAAACTGGAACAATGTGAGTGACACCGTCTCCAGAATCAACAACCACTCCTGAAGAAAGACCCTGAGCATAAAGAGCAAGCACGGCTTGAATAGCAACATAAACGCCTCCGAAATTATACTTCTCAAACATGACATCACACATAGTCTCTCTATTCTTCAATGGGTTCATTGGTGGTTCAGTTAATAGCACCTTCTGTCCGGTGGTGTCAATCTTCATTCTTTCATAAAAGGCGTAGTCCCATAAATGTTCCATATCTTCCCAATTTCTGATAATTCCGTTTTCCATCGGATATGAAATCTGTAAAGCTGATCTGACAGCCGATGCTTCATCTCCGCACATGATATCTTTAATTTCAACGTCCCCAGTACGCTCTTCCGCTCTTAGAATTGGTCTTCCGACAATCGACGGAAAAGTGTGGTCTGGGAAATTCTTTCCTGCCCGTCCGATTTTAACAAATCCAGTTCCCTGGTCAAGAACAATTGGCTGATCCATAGTCATTTAATGGCAATTTTACGCTCAATGCCTGTCTTTCCTGGTTTTCTTACAACACATAAATAAAAAGACTAGGCTTTGGGATTACGGGAGAAATTTCGCACTCGGTACACGACCATTATATAACATTAACCTAGCATGGATCTCTTTCTTCCTCGCAACCTCACGTCTTCGAGTCGTTTATTGACTTCGATGTACTTTCTTTTGTTATTTGGTTTGTTCGTGTATGTCGATTCATACCCTTGGAGCAGCCATTTATTGTAGGTTTTCGAATATACTGGATGTGTTGATGTAAGAGCTCTTTCCAGAACATAGAGGTCCACAGCTTTATCTTCGGCCAAAGATGAATGAGATGATAATCCAAAGTCAATCAAGGTAGGATAATTGGATCCCGATTGGTCTTGGAGAATGATATTTGAACTTGTAAGGTCTCCATGGATTATATCTTGTAAATGTAGTTTCGCTATAGCTTCTCCAACCAATACCAAGACCTGTTCCACATCATCATTCGAAGCGATGTTTTGTTCTGTGTTGATTTGTTGCTTTTCCAAGATCCATAACCAATTTTTCAGCGAACTGATTTGACCATTTTCAAGTGAATATCCTAAATGTTCCATCCAAATAATTCCATGAGGAGCATCCATTGCTATCAATTTGGGAGCCGGAATCTCCAGACTATACAACTTATTCAATATTCTGGCTTCTGCAGTGGTTCTAGATTTGGTCAATTGACGGTCCAAAATCTCATGTCTATATGGTTTTGGTGGTCTATATTTAATGATATATTTATCATTGTTCGATATTTCTGCACATTTCAGCTCCTTACTAAGATAAGGATGAACATCAGTTATAAATACAACTGCCTCAGCTCCTTGTGAAACAACCTCTAATGGAATTCCTTCCAAATATGTTTGAGCTTTAGCCACTATCTGTGAACTCATAATAAATTTTTTTCTTAGTTAGATCGAATATACACTAATTTTTGAACTGTGTTTTCCAGCGTTTTTCTTTTTATTGTGAACCAACATGTGTCGGAAATATGCCAAAAACTTATTCCCTTCCTTATCGCAGTCCAGCTGTTGAATTTTGATGGTTTCATGACATTTTTCGCACTCGACACTATGAACTTTGCGCTCTGTTCTTCCTCGAGTCTTTAAATGCTTAATTTCCAAAGCCTCTCCAATCATCGTCGGAAATGGCATTTCCATTCCATTGGAGTAAATACCATGCAATTTGGTGACATGATGAAGATAATTGGAATCCTTTCTTTCAAAAAATAATTCATGAAGATTCTCAGATTGACAATATGGACACAATCCTTCTCCATCTCCTTGACCTCTTTCTTGATGGCTTTTTTTATATCTCACCACTAGAGGCTCATAATAATTGGCTTTGGAGTTACTATATCTTGGTGGAAGGAAAAACTCGGCTTTTGGATTTCTCTTGTAGATGTATTCATCGTTTTCAGATACATTTCGAAAATGGTTAAAGGTGATACCATTCGGTTGAATGTATGGGTAAAAATGCATGTTGAGCCAATATTCCAGCTTCTCTGGATCCGTTTGATAGAATGTCGAGTTTAAAGCGGAATACTTCGTTTTCTTGCTTCCCTTATGAACTCCAGCGCTTAAACATTCATCTGCCTGTTCTTGAGATTCATAAAAAACTGGTGATTTGGGTGAACAGGACATTTCTGGAGTCATTTCTTCCCATGGATGAGCCGTCTCAGGATCATTGATTTGCATAGCTGTTCCACCAGTGTTGAGTCCTGAACCTGTTGCCTTAGAATAAACATACTCATTATCCGGACCTAAACTAGACGTTGGAGTCACATTTAACGATAAATCGGAATCCGCAAATTGACCAAATGTCTCAATTTCAAACATTTGATTGTCTGATGATTTGATTGAATCTTGCTCCCGAGGAGACTCGTCCGGCAAAGAAGTAAAATGCTGGATCAAATCAAGCATATCATGGTCTCTGTCTTGATCACGTGACTCGGACTCAATGAGGGAGAACTGAGAATCATCTATGCTTTGAAACGAAGAAGAAAACTCCAAATGTTCATATGAAGGATCTGAATACACACTAGAAAACTGATCTAGTCCACCTATATTAACTAATTCTTCCATTAGAATACACCGACAATATTATTTTTTTGCTATATGGGCAAGATACATTCTTATAAGAATCTCCAGGATGGCAAACGTCATGATCGAAGGCAAACAAGACACCATGGTCTGTTCCGATGACAATTATTGTTTAAAATCTTGAGCTGTTTTCCTAATCGGGTAATTTTCTGGGGAAAAGGGGAAACTCCTTGCTCCTGCAGAAAAACGGTTGTGGCCCGATTTCTGCAGTGGCAAAATGCAACTCCTCTACCGAGGTTTGATTAGAATTTGATTTGCCATCAGCCATCGAGCCCCAGTTCAGTACAGTACCGCGTTTAAAAATATTTTGAGAATTTCTTACGTAAACTATCATTTTCTCTGCTGTCCTCCATACAATGCCTTCCATTCATCAATCTTCTTCTCATCAATTCTCTTGAACAAGTATTGGGCTTTACCAATGCAATGTCCAGGTTGGATCCATAATCCAAATTCGTCTGCCACTTTGAGTTCTGGAACTCTTAGAATCTCTTCAATCTGCTTACTTGTCTCTGGCATATATGGAGCGATGACGGCGGACACCAGATAGACAATATTCAATCCAATAGCCACAACCGCATCACTCTTCTCTGGGTGATCACTGTACAACGAGTTATCCAGCTTGTTTTCTTGTAAGAATTGATTACCCCTAGCGGAAATCATCATGGCGGTCTCTAGACCCTTTCTCAAATGGACAGTCTCCATGTCATCAACATATGTTTTCACCAAAGTATTGAGATCATTCAACAGTGTAGGATAACTAGAACAATCTTCAATCTTATAAGAAGGAACCACTCCGTTGTATTTGGCAATCACAAATTTCACCAATCTATTGACGAAGTTTCCAAGATTGGCCAACAATTCACTGTTGTTCTTGGTGACGAATTCAAACCAAGAAAATTGAGAGTCTTGATTCTCTGGTCTAATAGAAGACAGGTAGTATCTCCAAACCGATGGAGAAATACCGGTCTCTTCAGCATTATTACCAAAGACACCAACACCTCTCGACTTAGAGAACTTACCTCCTTCATACTGTAAGTACTCTGTAGTGTTCAAATGATGAAGCAAGGTCCAATTGTCTTTAGTACCAAGCTCAGAAGATGGGAAAACAACGGTGTGGAAAGGAACATTGTCCTTTCCCATGAATTGGTACAATTGAACGTGTTCGGGGTTCTGCCACCAGTCTTTCCATTCTTCAGTGTAGTTTGCTGTGATGGAGATGTACCCAATTGGAGCATCAAACCAAACATACAACACTTTGTTTTCAAAGCCCTCCAATGGAACAGGAGTTCCCCAAACAAGATCTCTGGTAATACATCTTGGTTGTAATCCTTCCTTCAACCAAGAGTTGGTGATGGTTTTGGAGTTCTTCGACCATGCTCCCTTGTCAGAAGCTTCTTCAATCCATTTTCTAAGTTCTGGCTCAAGTTTGTCTAAAGAGATGAAAATATGATTTGATTCACGTGGTTCTGGTGAATGTCCATCCAGCTTACAACGAGGATTAATCAACTCAAATGGATCCAACAAGTTTCCACACTTGTCACACTGATCTCCTCTGGCATCTTCATACTGACATCTTGGACATTCTCCTTCGACATATCTATCAGCGAGGAATCCTTTATGTTCTGCACAATACAATTGTTTCATAACCTTCTCTTCCATGAAACCATTTTTGTAAAGCTTTAGAAAGATGTCTTGAGCAATTTCTGTTTGTTTTGGAGTTGTGGTTCTTCCAAAGTGATCAAATCCAATTTGGAACCATTTGTAAACATCCGAATGAATAGCATGATATTTATCACACAACTCTTTAGGAGTGACTTTATCTTCTAAAGCCTTGGTCTCAGTTGCAGTTCCATATTCATCCGTACCACAGATAAATAAAGTATTATAGTTCCTACGCTTACAATATCTGGCGTAGATATCAGCGGATAAAACCGACCCCACAATGTTTCCAAGATGAGGAACATTATTAACATATGGTAAAGCAGAGGTGACTAAAATGTTTCTTTCATTAGCCTTTGGTTTCAACTTTCCTTCTGGATGAACGACTGCGCAACCGTCCACAACATTTATGTGGTTTGTATTCTTTTCTGGGGTTCTTTGGAGTTTAGTGATCTTCAAGGCATTAGTAATACCTTGTGCCACAGTTGGAACTTCTGAAAACTGTTGGAACCAGCTAAACAATTCAGTATTCACTTCCTTGCTTAGAAGAGGATACAATGAAGAGAAAACAATAATTTGTGCCACAGATTCCGGATTGACAGAATTGATAGGACCAATCTTGGAAACAAGACTAATATCTAGCTTATTGGTCTTAAGTGCAGAATACAGATCAGATTCATCGACAGAGATCAACTTATCTTTTGAAAATGCATCCTTGACAGACTTCAAAGCAGCTAAATACTTCACAATAGCATTTGGCTCCAATAACTCAAAATTAGTCTTCGTATCTTTCAATATCAATGTCTTGCCACCTTCCGGATCAACGTCCAGCTTCAGCCCTGATGAATATACCGAGGCAGCAATGGAGACTTTTAAGTTACTGGCCAATGAAATGAGAGTACCTTCTTGAGACCCAAATAGTTGCAATGTCATCGATAATGATTAGATCTATACTTTTGCCGTTTAGTTTGTAGATAAATTGCCGGACAAAATTTTCACGTCGATCGACGCTACTGATATACATTATCAAATATCATATTAAACTCAATCTATGCGTAGATTTGCCAAATCGTGACTAGCGCTCGTGATCACTTCAGTTTGCGTCTCTACTGTTGACTGATTGGAATGTCTCGTAGGAATCATCACTCCTATAGTTCCATCAGCTCCAAAATACCCGGGCGCCACCCTTCTAATTTCCTGTTCCCAAGCAGCAAACTTTTCAGATTTGGCAACCACCTGATCTTTTCCATATTGAGCTTCGATCTGTCCCATAATTTGTTGTTGTTCTTTAATTAATTCCTTTAGTTCATTCATAGTTGGATGTATCTGTTGCTGTACAAAAAGATCAACCGAAGAAGGCAATGATTCAAACTCGTAAGGTAGTGTAACCGGACGTGGTTTCTGATACTTCCCCGGCATCACAATGAGTGGAATCTGTGATAACAATTTCGATCTGGAGTCAGACATTGATTTTCAAAGTTAAATTCATACAAGTAAAATCTAAATTATGTAATCAAATCAAGCCTTCTTTGAGGTCTTCTTTGGTTTCGTTTTTTTGGTTTCAGAACCAGTAGAAGAACTTTCGGTTGCAACAGGAGACTCGGCAGTTTCATACTTCTCTTTCAACTCTTTCAAATAAAACTGTTGTTTAACTTTAAGATCTTCGAAGAAAGCATAAAATAAACCACATTGGAGAACAACAACTCCAAGAAGAATGAAAACCACCATTGTAGATGAAGCAGCAATAACTCCAACTCCAGTGTTTTGATCAACATCACCCCAATTACCAACAATACAAGACACGATGCCAACTCTGATGTTGCTGATATAGATACAAGTTGCAATCACCAAAGCACCAAGAGTACCATATTCAAAGTATTGGATTTCCTCCAAGGGCTTAAAAATCTTGATAAATGAGCCCAAAAATCCAATAGCAATCACTGCATGGAAAGTATTGGTGATGATAGGAACACTTTCACCCCAAACTTTGTAATGATTGATAGCGGCGTCGAAATATTCCTGACCTTTTGAGGTGTTCCATAAAGTGTAATAATCGTAAGGCCAATTACTAAACAAAACTCCCAATAAGAACGAGGTCGATGTTATCACCATTAAGGTGCTGATTAGCACCAAGTTTTCGTATTTAACCATTGCAATATATCAAACTCCGAAATTGCAATCACGGACGCAGCAAAAAACCAAATCTGGAAAAAAGATAAACCAACGATTTTCTAGATCAATGCGAATAATACGGTCAAATTAAGCGTAACTATAAAATTAACAGAATATATCCCTTACTTGGCAGAGAGCCAGTCTAGATCGTATATGTTTGATTAATGAACACGCAGAGAATTCTTCTTTCTTCTGGAGAGAATGGTTGCAGTTTTCAAGTTGAGCTCAAAAGGCCGATTATTATCACTTTCAGTAGACCCATTTCCACTAGAAGGACTCATATCCAGACTGGAGCCAAAGATAGATTGATCATCCACAATGGCACCTCTTGAAGTCTCTCTTTCGAACTTCAAATGTTTCTTTTTGTATCGAGGTTGGAGATCTAACGTGGCAATATCCACCATTTCCTCACCTTCTGCAACAGCTCCCAGTTTAGAGAAATTTCCATTTTGTTGATGTTTCATAATAGCGGCTTCTTCACCCATTCTATGCACAGCAGTAGATATATCGAGGGCTTCTCTCATCGCAATAGCAGCAGGTGAATACAGGGCAGGATTTTGTCTCACCACATGAGCAGGAATTGCCCCCGAAGTTGCGAGACTTGGCATGGAAACTGAATTTGATGATTCCGAACCGCTTCTCGAGGGTGTATCTGACGATGAAAGAGAATGCTTCTTATTCAACAAGTGTTGTTGTTGTTCTTGGAAGCTTTGTGCTTGCTCGCATCTAACAGTGAATTCTTTAATCCAAGGATCGTTCAAAAAATCATCGATAGTATATCTAGCTCTCGGATCCACCGTGAGCAATTTGGTAACACAATTTTTCGCTCCATCACTGATTTCATCCCACCATGGTGACAAGAACTCGAATTCACCCTTGGCAACTTTCCTCGTCAAAATATCGATCTGATCATTAAAAAATGGTGGAAATCCACATAGAAAAATGTATAACACGCATCCTAACGCCCACATATCCACTTCTTCCGAGTATCTCATATCTTTCACAATCTCCGGAGCAGTGTATCCGATGGTTCCACAGGGAGTCTTGAGAGAATTACTTGCATAAATCTGTTTAGACAATCCAAAATCTCCAATCTTCACACTTCCTATTCCTGCACCGCCTACATTCGGAATGAACTCTCCTTCATCGACTTTGGTATTCGGATCATCACTTTTACGCAATTTGCGCGCTTTCAAGGGAATCATCTTGATAGAGTTGAAAAAGATATTTTCGGGTTTGAGATCACGATGCACAACACCGGCTTCATTGTGTAAATATTCAATGGCTTTAGCGACTTGAATGATTGCATGTCTAGACAAATCCTCGCTAAAATAGGTGTATTTGACGATCTCATTGAAAATCTCGCCACCAGCAACGAGTTCTTGGACTATGAAGTAGAATTCGTCAGTCTCTATGAAATTGTAAAATTTGACAATATTAGGGTGATCTAATTGTCTCATAATCGTGACCTCTTTCAGAACTGAGGCCTGTTGACTTTTATCTAATTGGTACTTCTTGATTACCTTGATTGCAACATGTTGTTGGAGTTCGATATCCAGAGCCTTGTAAACGGTCGAAAATGCACCTTCTCCAATTTTATCAATCATTTGGTACCGCTCTAACACCTGTTTCTCTTCCTCCTTCTTCCGTTCTGCATTTTCTTCATTCACCAAGTCGGTAGCCATCTTGGAATACTCGTCTCTCCGCTGCTGTCTCTTGGTAGATGTTGGTTGTAAGGACGTCGAACTTTCTGGAGAATGCATTGTGGAATCGTCCGTATGACCCGTACTATTAATGCTCACATTATCCATACTCATTGGCCGACTAAGTACTTTAGTTGGTGAGCTAGGATTGGCATTTCTGCCATGCCGAATGAACTGTTTGAAATTCTATTATGTTAGAGTTACAATAAATGATTATCTTGACAGAGGCGTGAATTCCATTCATCGACTGATTCAACTCCTAAATCAAGATACTATCATACTCACCAAAAACATAGTAATGACCTATTGAAACAAAAATGATGTAGTAGGATGAAAAATTGTTTTGAATTTGCCTTCTTCTGAAAGATCCACTTTCTCTGAATAAAACCTAATCTCAATTTAATTTTGCTATGATATATTTCCCTCCTCACCTTAAATTCATTAAATTAGTTGGCTGTGCTTTTTTGCAAATCAGATCAGTTTCTAATACAAATTTGCCATTGGGATGTCCTTTATAGATTCACAATTGGATGAATCGTTGTTTATTGCCGGACAGTTGTCAACTCTCATCGAATTTTTAACAGCTGTTGAAAATGACCCTTCATTGATACAGAAAAAGGCTTCTTCGAAGAAAAGAACAATAGCTGATATTCTTAAGGAACATCATGAATATTATGGAATAAAGCCCAAACGAGAGTTTGCTTCTAACAGAATCCAGATCACTACTAAACATCAATATTTGACATTATCTACAACCACTTTGGGTTGTGAATTAAAAGGAATATACGATCCAATTGGTGCCGCAAAACTTCAATCTTTAAATATATTTGATAAGACCGGAGTTTGTCAATTACCACCATTTGAAGTTAGTTTGAAATTACATGATCAGACTTTAGAAGTATGGACTATTCAGAAAGGTAAACTCAAATCTTTATTATTGTTCAAATTAGAAGTTAATAGTCAATATGTTCCATTCTTATCAGCTCAATTGAATCTTGCAAAAAAGGCCTCCAAGATAGAAACAATTCGTTTAGAGCGACCAATTATGAATTTGAATATCAATTTGAATCCAGATACAAACACGTTCAATATTGATTTGAATATCAATTATACTATTGACTTACTAGAAACAATCGATCACAGATACCCTTTGGACGCTATCAAGAAAATTAAAGACGTATCTCCATTCATCTTCACTCCTAATCTTACCCGATACCAAACTGGGAATTTATCTAAGTCATTTTCTAAACCTTCGGAGTCAACTTTTTATGATTTGATCACTTCCAATACTGAGAAAATGGAAGATAATGTCGATCACATCAAAATTACACAAATCCGCAAGACTCTTATGAAGTTTCAGCAACAAACTCTTTCATGGATGCTTGAACATGAAGGAGTTCAACTCTGCAAAGATTCACGAGTGAGACCGATCAATTTACCGTCTTATGACACTACAGATTTGGATGTCATATCCAAGGCATTGGATAGGGTCATATTTGGTTGGTCGTATGTTCAAATGCTTGACACTGGTCTTTTTTACTGGTATAATGCTTTTACTGGAAACATATGCTCAACCGAGATTGCCATTGAATATTTGATTCAATACGATCAATATCCGAAAGTTGCCAAAGCCCTTCTTTCAGAAGAGATGGGATTAGGAAAAACTGTGGAGGTGATTTCATTGATTTCTGTGAATCCTCGTCCAGAGCCTTTTGGAGCCCGCAAAACGGACGTTTTTAATGGAGGTAGAATAGTGACCGAATCCAAAACTACCTTGATTATATGTCCTCAATCGATCATTGGACAATGGAAGCAGGAGATCGAAGACAACTCATCTTCGCTCAAGGTGATGGTTTATGAAGGTATCTATAACTATGAGAAAGAGGCCGAGAATTCTAATATCATTTTAAGTCCATCTGATATGGCTGCCAAGATTCAAGAACATGATATCGTTCTGGTTTCCTATCACACCGTTTCGAGAGAACTTCATCGAGCGATTTTTAAACCTGTTGCTAGGCCGACCAGAAAATGCGCCAAGCGGTTAAAATTCGCTCCCGGAATGGAAATCAAAGGGGAATCATTGCTGAAGGTCGAGGATGTAGACCTTGAAGATTCTGAATATGAGCGAATTGACTATTCTTCTCCTTTAATGTTGATAGAATTTTGGAGAGTTGTCTTGGATGAAGTTCAAATGACTGCAAGCATGACTACCAACGCTTCCAAGCTTGCACGAATCATTCCCCGAGTTCACTCTTGGGGTGTCTCTGGAACTCTTATCAAAAACAATTTAAACGATCTCTATTCATTGCTCAGTTTCTTGAGACTAAATCCAATTGATCTTTATTCAAATACAGGTGAAACTTCTCCGTGGATCAGTATCACTACTGAAGCTCCATATTTTCAGTTTCAACGTCTATTCAAAAGAATTTGTCTGAGACATACAAAGAAAATGGTTGCAGATCAAATCAAACTTCCCCAACAAACCAGAATCTTACTTCGGACTCCATTTACAGTTGTTGAACGAGACAATTATGACAACCTTTTTACGAGCTTTCTTCGCCAGGTTGGTTTGAATGATCAAGGAGAACCAGTGGTTAATGATTATGAGCCAGCAAAATTTTACACTTATATGCGACAATGGCTTGTCAGATTACGTCAAGTTTGTTGTCATGCTCAACTTGGATCCAGTTCAATCAATCGTCGTCGTTTAGGAGGGATTTTCTTTGGAGATGATAATGAATCTGATCGATCTGGAATCATATTAGGTACTTTGGATGATGTTCTTTCCAGTTTGAAGAAGTCTACTTTTGAAGATATTATTTCTGGAGAAAGGAACGTTTACAATCTTCAATTAAGAATAGGGAAGATTCATGAATTTCTACGTCGTCCTGATCGATCAATGAAGATCTTTGAGACCATAATGCCTGAAATTGAAGAGAAAGTGAAAGAATTGGAAGTTTCCGGTGAAGAGAATTTACCAAAACTGAGATCTTGGTTGGAATTATTATATCAAACATACTTCTTATTTGCATCGGCTCATTATCAACATTATCGTCCTATGAAACCAATTCCCAAATCATTTGATGAAAAGGGACAAATCCCTGAGGATGAGGACGATATTACGAAATCAATTGAACAAGTAGATCCGGAGACTCTTGATGAAGATGAGAAGAAACATTTCGAGATTGAAAATGAATATTATCGTAAAGCAGATGATTTGCTTACTCAGATCTTGCAAGAACCGATTTTGAAGGTAAATGAGGCAATAGTCAAGCTTGTTGAGAGATTCGAGACATATTCCAAATATACATTTCAGCGTAAGAAGAACTTGGAAGTGTTTGAAAAGTTGGATATTGGAGATTCAATTAGTTTATGGAGAGTTTGTGCTACGGAGACCTTAAAATTGGAAGAGAATTTTGGACATTCCATACAAGTTCAAATGTTTTATGAACGATTGGTTAAAACGAAAACGGATTTGGATAAGCAAGGTCATGTTATCAATATATGGATCACCAAATTGGTAGATTTGTTAAAAGAGCCAGTGACTAAAGATGAGGAAATTCAAAATACTGGTGAAGAATATGGAGATTCTTTGATCAATCAAGAACTAGCTCATACCTATTTGGAAGAGTTACAACTGATATTGGAGGATCGTGAGAACGCAATGATTCCTATTGATGATTCTTCTGCCAAAAAGAAGACCAAGGATAAAATCATTGTGAATGTTAATCAACCAACCAATTATGATCTTCATGTTCATTTGGACAAGATCAGAACACAAGTGATTCCTGAAGCAGATTACAATTCCAAATACTGTTTACGGACCCTTCACACTGAGGCTCAGAATCTTGCTTTGGATTTCGTCAAATATGAAGAGCAAGGGAATACTTTTTCCAATGATTATGAGTTTACCAGTGAATTATCCATGTTGATCAAGAAAGAGTTTGAATTACAGAGAAAAAACATCACACAATTGCGCACCAAATTGTTTGAAGTACTGAATGATACTTTCAATTCCAAAATTAGTTATTTCAAGTCGTTACAGATCAAGTCAGATATTGTTGGCAATTATCGTCCTGTTCGACCAGCTCTTTTCCCAGAGATGAAACCTTTTGAGAAAGCAGAACAAGATATTGAAGCATCGAGCTTAGAAATCACCATTTTACAAGATTCCGTGAGATCCAGCAAAATCAGATTAACATATCTTAATAGTCTGATGGATGGCCCACCATCTGGTGAAGAGGAAAAGACTGTCAATAATGAGAAATTATGTGTGATTTGTCGTTCCTCAATTATTGTGGGGACCTTGACTTCTTGTGGTCATCAATTCTGTAAAGATTGTCTTGGGGAATGGATGAGATTGCATCCAACTTGTCCAATGTGCAAGAAACTATTGAATGCTTCAGATTTGTATTCATTCACTTTGACCAGGAAAGAATTGAAAGGAGGAACAATAAACGACTCTCAGGAATCTAATGAGTCAAAAAAACCATCTGTGATTGACCGAGATCTTTCAAAGTTATACCAGTCTTTAAATCCAGCAATGTTGAATGAAATCTCATCTATCGAATTGAAAAAGAATTATGGGTCCAAAGTGGACATGATTGTGAGGCAAATTATTTATCTGAAGCAGACAGTGCAAGATGTTCAAATTTTGGTGTATTCTCAATGGACGGACTTCCTGAAGTTTCTCGGTCGTGCTTTACGTCAAAACAATATCTCATTTCTTTCTTCATCAGATGTCACTCGGGTGGATTCAAATAGCAAAGCAAGAAGCACTTTTGGTAGCAAAGAGATAGAATTATTCAAGAGAGATCCTCGTATTACCTGTTTCTTATTGAATGCAAAAGCACAAGCTGCTGGATTGACGTTGACAAATGCATCTCATGTGTTTTTATGTGAACCATTGGTCAATTTGCCATTGGAACTGCAAGCTATTAGCCGTATCCATAGAATTGGACAAACTAAAGAAACAAAAGTCTGGAACTTTGTGATTGAAAATTCAGTTGAGGAATCTATTGCTATCTTATCCACCAAGAAAAGAATGGAACTTGTGAGAAGTCGTAGCGACTCAAACGCTCAACTGGACGAAGTAGACGACGATATCGTCGACGCTACAGAATTGACAAAAACATTGAATGGACTGGTCGACAAGAAAGTCAGCGGAGGAGAGGTGGTGTCAAACGATGAATTATGGGCTAGTTTTTTTGCAGCCAAGTCTTCATCGTCAACCTCAGCCCCATGATTACAAGAACATTGAAAACCGTATTGCGAACGTAAATAAGGAGATTACACAGCCAAGAAATTGGTATCATTAGAACCATTGTAAATTCTTCCTTCGTCGACCAACGTAGCGACCTTGGACTCTGCGTCCTCAATGGACATGTTGAAATTTTGGGCAACCAATTGAAGGGGCACACCGTCTGTCATAATTGCACTATTTTCCTGCACAAATTCGAACACTTTGTCGATATCGGATTTTCCTCCAGATCCGTTAGAAACGAACAATGAGGAATCTGTTGCCATTTCGTTTGAGGATCCAGAACCCTTTTGAGCACCAGAATTATCCAAATACACTTTAATAGCACTCAGAAGATGGTATGGAATTTCATTGAAGTCTTTAATCTTCTGCACTGTTTGAACCTGGATCTGTTTTTTACCAGAGAATTCTCTAATGGTGGCAACAACTTTAACATATTCTCCATTTGAAAAACTGTCTGTCTCAGATCCTTCGTCATCGTTCCATTTTCTCACAGAAACCACACCTGTTCCGTCTTCCAGCTTTAATGTGGATGATTGTGCTTGAGATCCATCCACTTCTCTGATGATTCCAATGAATGAAACATAAAATAGTTCCAATCCATGAGACGTGAAAGGGGAATCTGGAGCGACTTGGGTGGCATCATTAACTTCTTTGATCGTCAATGGGATTATCGATTGAGTGACAGTGGATCTATTTTGAGATGAAGGCGCATCTGAATTGAATCCGCCTTCATTTCCATTATAGTTTCCGTATCCGGTCCCATCAGATCCATAATTGTTGTACGGTTGATAGCCGCTCATATTAGTCAAACAAGTATTTACAATTCAAAGGCAAAATAATTTGCCATATATATCTTTTTCGTGTCTTCACGCGTCGCGCAGGGAAATATAATACTAGGGTTCTGTATCGTCGCGTCGATAGTCTATTCTAAGATCTTTCGTAGTCGATCAGCACTAGTTCTTTCCATCCCAATGTATTCCATATCATAGATGGCTCGACCTCTAGTTAGAGATCTTAATTTCAATAAGTATCCAATCATTTCTCTTAACGGGGCCTCTGCATTGATCACCTTATTACCAGAAGTCTGGCTCTTTTTCATATACATTAGGGTTGGATCATGAGGAATGTATGTTTTTTGAGCCTGCTCTCTGGCCCAAATAAGATCCTCAGTTACTTCTGAACTTAGTTCGTCATCGATCCCTGTAATCTTTGCGTTTCTAGCGCTCATCAAGTCTTGAGAAACTGGTCCTAGATCCTCATCGTTGACATAAACTGACACTCTCATCATTGGTTCTAATAAAGTGGTGCTTTGTTCATCCAATGAGCTCAAAGCATTGATAATGGTGGTTCGTGTAATATTGACTAAAGGTGAAACACTAACCGCGTCAGGAAGTATATCCCATTTCTTGATTCGAACAATCATTGAATGTAATGGTAATTTGGCTTTAGGTCCACCCATTTGAAACGCAGCAATCACACCAGCCAACATTCCATTCACATATGTTTCATAAGACATCGGTAGGGACCAAATTTCTGCTCCCAACGCTTTTTCAACAATAGCAGATGTACAGCCAGTTTCCAAAATCACCAAGTTATCATCCTGATCCAAGTAATAGACATCCTTTTCAGAAAGTTCCAAGTTTTCAATTGAACCGTCAAACGAATCCACAGACAATTCAACATTAAAACCATCTTCATTGTCTCCTTTGAACACTTCTGTGGGTCTAGTAATGGTTTCCTTATAAGTGACTCTGACTTCTCCAACCTCAGCATTCACCTTCATATCATTGATTAATCTATCTTTGGTAATCTCCAGATGCAACTCTCCCATTCCTGAAAGAACGCTCTGTCCAGAATCTTCATCATAACTCAATTTCAAGCTTGGATCTTCTCTTAAAAGAGTCGTCAAACAGGAGTCCAATTTTCGACCCTCAGAAACAGAACCTGGCTCAATTGATAAAGAAAAGACCGGTGGCGGAACTGTAATAGGAAGCAACTTCAATGATCGTTCTTTTGGACTCAACTGAGTGGAATTCTTGGAGATCGAATGACATATTAATGTGTCTCCTGTAGCTATAGTCTCACAGCCAGTAATAACACCAATATTACCTGTTGATATAAATTTCACTTCCTGAGGAATATCAGCATTCATCAACATCAATTTTCCAATTCGGATCTTCTCACCTGTTCGACTATTGAGAACTGACGAGTTTGGCGACAATTTCCCACTATAAACTCGAACGAAAACCATAACTCCTCTAATAGGATGGGTAATCACCTTAAAAGCCAAAGCAGTGGTCAATTTAGAATTGTTATTGATCACTAATCCAGATTCGAGATCCATCCTGACCGGTAAAATACTATCTTGAGCAACAGATTTGGTTTTCTTGGACCGTTTCTGCTGTATTTGAGTAGATATCACTTCTGGTAGCTGAGCTTCTAATGGAGAAGGAAGATAATCATTGACTGCGTCAAGAAGTGGTTGAACTCCAATATTACGGAAACTTGCTCCACATAAAACAGGGATAGCATACCCAGTAATACACGCATTTCTCATGGCTTTTTTAAGAACATTGGAAGGAACCTTCATGTGATCTTCAGTCTCAAAAAAAGAATTCAAAACTTCATCATCAAACTCACCAAGTTGTTCAACAACTGCTTCTCTGCATTCTGCAAGACCTTGATATAGTTCTGAGTCTTCTTCAATATCAAGTACCTCAACTTTGCTACCATCATACATCCCATCATTATTCCATAGTAAAAGCTTCTTTTCAAACACATCAATAACTCCCTTGAAAAGCGCTTGTCCAGTACTCTGGTCATTTACAAAATAAGGAATATTGATCAAAACAACACGAGTTCCCAATCTGCTAACGATTTCTTTGACTGTACGACCAAATCCTGCTCCTTCTCTATCCATCTTGTTAACATATGCAACCACTGGAATATTCAATTCTTTGGCCTGTTTCCAGACTTTCTCTGTCTGTGCCTCAACTCCAGCAACCGCGTCCAATATAGTCACTGCACCATCCAAAACTCGAAGAGATCTTATTACTTCAAATGTGAAATCTGCATGTCCTGGTGTATCTATAAGATTTATTTTATGATCATTCCAAGGAAGAGTCACGGCTGCAGATTGAATGGTAATACCGCGCTCCTTTTCCTGTGTCATATAATCAGTAATGGTATCACCTTCATCAACATCTCCGATTCTTCCAGTCACTCCACTATAGTATAACATACGTTCTGTTGTAGTAGTCTTTCCAGCATCAATATGAGCAATGATTCCAATATTTCGAACTTTTGGCAACTTTGTTTTCAATAGGATCGACTGGTAATCTTCGTTGTGACTCAATTGTATTGATCTATGGAAAAATCGTAGTCCTATTCGACTGGAACTAGGACCAAATCTAAATCCACGGAAAATCATGGTGAAAAAAAATATTTCTGAAAATTAATCTTGTTCAATGACTACATTTGATATCAAAGAGACGTATCTCAAGTTCCTTGAAGAGGACCCGGAGATCACCATGCCGGTGGCAGCTATTGAGAGTTTGGTGACAATGTTGAAAGTGAAACCACCCTCAACATCTTCTGAACTCATCAATTTATTGGAGGACGCTACTACCCAGCTTAAAACGTCTATTCCTAATGCAATCTCACTTTCAGCTGGTTGTGATCTTTTCACTCGATTTGTACTTAGACATACTCATTTGCATTCGGATTGGGAATCTTGTCGAACTCATTTGGTCGAAAATGGTCAACTGTTCTTACAGAGAGCTAAAGAGAGTAGAGAAATGATTGCCCAGGTTGGCTTCAAATTCATCCAAGATGACGACACGGTCTTGGTTCATTCATATTCCAGAGTGGTTTTGCATCTTCTTGTTCACGCTAAACAGAAATTTGTGCGGTTCCGCGTATTTGTGACTGAGGCTCGAGTGGACAATCTTTCTGACGAAGGTATCAAAATGGCCAATGCTTTGAAAGCCGAAGGCATTCCAGTGTGTTTAATTAATGATTCTCAAGTTGGTTATGTTCTCAATAAGGTTGATAAAGTGTTTATGGGAGCAGAAGGAGTATCCGAGAGTGGAGGAATAATAAACAGAATAGGATCATATCAAATAGGAGTCTTGGCCAAAAATGCCAAAAAACCATTATATGTGGTTTCTGAATCTCACAAGTTTGTTAGAATGTTTCCATTGGCTCCAGATGACCTTCCAGTGCCACCCAAATGCGCCCTCACTTTTACCACAGACACAATCGAAGACTTTAACGGATATCATCATGTCGACTTCACTCCTCATCAATACGTCACCGCTCTTATCTCAGACCTGGGAGTTTTGACTCCTTCCGCAGTTTCTGAAGAGCTCATTAAAATGTGGTACGGATAGATAGTTTTAATAATAGCGTAAATTACATCTAGTCGAACTTAGTTTTTTTACCCTTGGACTCCACAATAGCAGCGCTCTGTCTTGGAGCCTTGGCCAATGCAACGGACGAAACAACACGATTGGACGAATATGAGGAGCTGTATCTGTCACCTCTCTCAAACTTGTCCTTTTTCATCTGGAATCCGCTCTTTCTTTCTCTACCTGTCTCTCTTGGTTGAACTCTCTCCACTGGAGACTCTTGAGAGATTTCTGGTTTCTCGATCGTCTTCTTGCCCACTTTCCGGGCAGATCTATCTTCTCCATATTCCAATCTCAATGGTCTATTAATCAACTTTCGCACAGATTTATCTTTTAACGCAGTAGTAGGTCCTTCTTCGTCTTTGAAGTCAATGAAACAAAATCCCTTACATTTTCCAGTGTCTTCAAATGTAGCCATTCTGATTCGCACGATGTCTCCACAATGTCTAAAATGTTCCTCTAACAACTCCTCGGTGGTGTCAAAAGATAAGTTTCCAACAAAAAGAATTCTAGATGGAGGATTCTTCGATAATGGCTCTTCAGTCTTTTCAGGTCTACCTTCAAAAGAATTGGCATCTTTGATCAACAACTTCCGTCCATTCAAATTCTCTTCCGAAAGAGAAATAGCAGTTTGAACTAGGTCTTGACTCTTAAAATCGAAATATGCAAATCCTTTGATCTTATGAGCAGTCTTCTTTGGAATGTTCACTCTAGTGATATCTTTCTCTGTAATTGGAGTCTCTTTCTCTTCACTCTTCGCGACCAAAAAAGTCACCAAATCCTCTTTAGTAGTATCATATGAAAGATTTCCAATCCAAACACCTATCTTTGATTCCTTGACCGGCTCCTTCTCTTTTGGCTTTGGCTCTTCGACAGGAACAGCTATATTCTTGCTTTCTTGAATCTCATCAAGGGACTTTTTTCCCTTCTTCAAAAGTCTCTTTTCCTTCTTAGAAAGTGGAGCCTGCTCATCAAGCTTAATCTCCAATTCCTCAAGGTCATCAGCTTTCCGTTTGGTCTTCTCAACCATCTTTAGATCTATCTATCAGTCTGAAATTTTTTTTTACACTGCCAGGATCAGATGAAAAAAATTTAAACGTTACCCGGAAATGTTATATCTGAGGGGTTGACTATATAAATGAAGTACTCAACACATTCAAACAGCAATATTCACATCTCTGAACAGCCATATCAATTAGAAGTTCAAGCAAAACCCATCCTTGATACCGTTCCTTCTCTCAAATCTGTTTGTTCTATTTATAGTCCCTTTGATTACATAATCATTTTAATTTTACTACGCTTGTTTGTTTATTTTTAAAACAATAGACTCTGGGAGAGGATACTTCTATAAATTGATTTTCATAAACTTCTAACATTTAGTCAAAAACAAGCTTTGTTTTGCGTTTGTGATACCTTATTAAAATGAAGTTTTCTACCGCTTTCTTGACTTCTGTGGCGCTACAACTCGCCAAAGTTAGCGCCGAGGGCAGCGTAAGTTTCCGAATTTTTCCCGTCCATCAACAACAGACACTAACAAGCCTTATAGTTGGGTTTCAACCTTGGTGTTCAAGCCACGGATGGATCTTGTAAGACCGCCGCTGATTACGAGTCTGACCTTGATACTCTTTCAAAACAAGCTTCAACAGTGAAGACTTATGCTGTTGCATCTTGTAACACCTTACAGGTCTTGGGTCCTGTTGCCGAAGACAAAGGTTTCACCATCACCTTAGGAATCTGGCCAACTCCAGAGTCCACCTACAACACTGAAAAGCAGGCACTTTCTTCATACTTGCCAAACATTTCTAAAGGTACTATCAAGGCGTTCACTGTCGGATCTGAGTCTCTTTACAGAAATGATTTGAGTGCCTCTCAGTTAGCTGACTACATCAGCGATATTAAGTCGTTCCTTGCAAACATCAAGGACAAGAACGGTGATTCCTATGATGACGTTCCTGTCGGAACTGTCGATTCTTGGAACGTTCTTGTTGATGGTGCTAACGCCGAGGTTGTCAAGGCGTCTGATGTTGTCTATGCTAATGCGTTCTCTTACTGGCAAGGCCAAACCATGAACAACGCTTCTTTCTCCTTTTTCGATGATATCATGCAAGCTTTGCAAACCATCCAAACTACAAAGGGATCTACCGACATTGAATTCTGGGTTGGTGAGACCGGATGGCCAACTGAGGGAACAAGCTTTGAATCTGCTGTTCCATCTGTCGACAATGCTGAACAGTTCTACAAGGAGGCTATTTGCGGAATGAGAGGTTGGGGTGTTAACACCTATGTTTTCGAGGCATTTGACGAGTCCTGGAAACCGGACACCTCCGGATCCACTTCCGAAAGATATTGGGGAGTTTGGGGTTCCGACAGATCATCTAAATATGACCTGACTTGTGATTTCTCGTCCTAGATTATTCATTCATTTAACTTTAGACCATTAAAATATCCAATTTCGATATCTACTTAAATAGGTAGGCTTTAAAGTAGTCAAATGCTGTTGTTATCCAAGCAAAGTGGACGTAATATGATCAGTAAATTTTCTTCTTTTCATCCACAGACAATTCACCCGCTCCAGTATCCACAATCAGGAGCAAACCTCCAACAATACTCAACGTCTGGAAGAATTCGTATCTTAGGTAGTCTCTTCTTGTGTCTCTGTAACCATAAGTCCAGTAGTGGTTGGTTAAGATATTGTTAACTGTGAGAAGAAGAGTCAAGAAAGAGGCACTAAACTTGGTTTTGTAACCAACCACGATTGAAACACAAGACACCAAACCAACAAGGATCACTAAGAAGTTAATGAAAGTCCACTTAATAGTCATTGTAAAAGCCAAAAACAAAACAATAAGCATGATCCGTCCCACAAGGAGGAAATATTTCTTGTTATCTTTGGATTCCATCATAGGCAGACCAGGCATCAAGAGGGATCTTTTATCGATCACTAAAGAGTCGGATAATGCTAAAAGGAGACCTCCTATGACTGAGACATTTCTGAAGAAAAACACAGGCTCGAAGAACAAGCCATAGACAAATCCTTGTAACAGAACAATGGAAGTCAATAAACCTGTGGCAATTTCGGGCTTTTTTCTTAAAGACACAAGAACTGCACCTGTCAACATACTCAAGATGTTCAACATCAGAAACCATTTCACAAACCATTCATAAAGATGTCTGAAAGTTGCCAAATAATAGACTTGCTCTCTCCATTGAGAGATGATTCTGAGAGAGTCTTCGAAAAAAGTGGCCACAATCATGAATCTTCCAATGAAAGGAACATAGGGTTTCGCTGGTGATAAGTAGCTATCAATGAAATCTTCCACCTGCTTGGTGATCTTTTCAAATTTCATCACATGGGGATTGTCGGACGGAATCATATTAGCAATAGAATCCAATGCTGCCGACGTGGAGCCTACAAACGAGGATTGTCTGCGAATATGTGGCTCACCTCCAAAACCTTCGTTCTGGCCGCCGGGAAATTGAGTTCCCCTAAATTGCATATCTCTAAAAAGCGTTAGTTTTGACACGGAGATTATTTCTATGATGATTTGTTTACATCAATATGTTTCAGATTCCCAATTAGAACCTTGGTAACTCTGAGCGCTTAATTTCTGACTTACTATTCGTTGGAAGTGTCTGGTTTTGTAATCAATAAAGTAGACAGACCAAAATCGGAACTGATACTTTTTGAACAGATCAATTTGCCGTGTATAACTGTAGGTAAAATAATTTTGGCAAGACCTCCCCCAGGGGGCAGGAGTTTAAATTTTGTACTTGTGCCACTACCAAACAATAAATTTGATCAACTATTTACAATTTTAGTCTACCATTTGAAGAGACTCTAGATCAAAAGACTGAACCATTTCATGCTGAGTCTTCACTTGATGGGCTAGTTCTTTGTAGAAACTAAGACTGATCTCGCTAGTCTTAAGATCTGCTAAAATCTTAGATCTTCTTGAAGATTGTTTTTCAATTGCGCTCACCAAAGCGTTGGAAATGTCCTTTGCAGGATAATTCAAAACCTTACGAACCTCTTTAGATATCCGTAACGAGTTCAAATGTTGATAATCTTCTAATTGTATTCTCCTCTTGATCTTCTTAACAACATTTCTTTGATATGCATTTGGAGCATCTTTGTACAAGTAATAAAGTGGAAGTCCTATGGCAACACTAATCACAGCTCCAGGAATGAAAGTTGTCATAACTGAGCGTGGAATAAAAGAGGAACATGATGCAATTCCGGTCATTGTGGATATCAATCGTGGAGTATACAATAAAATCATACTTGAAACTCCACTGGCCCATAAGTGATTGGTGGTCAATCCTATCAACATATTTGTTCTCGAATCTGGAACTTTGACACCACAAATCTTGCAGAAACTTTCAAAGTTGGGATCAATGAAATCAAACACCGAAATTTCGCTCTCAATGTGTCGTTGTAGATTATCCCGTCTTTTCGAATACATCGAGCTTGGAATGAACTTGGTGTTCGGCAAAACACCATCACCCAAAACAGAAACGCCCAATGACTTTATCTCATCAATGGCAGAATTGGTCTGTTCCCGAGCATAATTCTCAGCAAAATTGACACTTTCTTGTATTTTGTCTATAATCCTTTCCTGCGTCATCGTTGCGAATTGGGTAATATTAGAATATCCTTCAAACTGAACTCCCAAACTGATATGATCCACCTCGTCAATAATATCGTTAATCTGCTTTCTTGAATAGTCATAAACGTTTGATGATGAAGCTTCAACCAATTTCATCACTTTCTCATTAATCTTGGCCGATGATTGAACAACGTTCTCATAAACTGGACTAATCTCTTTCAATTCTTTAACCATCTCGCCTCTATTTTTAGCATAAAGCTTTTCATTTGCTTCTGATAATTCAATCAAATCAGAATACAATTTGATCAAATAGTTTTTAGCTGGAAGTAACTTTGAAACTGATCTCTTTTCGAGAACGAATTTCCGTAAGGACGCTTCCAAATGATCGAAATCGGGATTCCCGTTTACATCTCCACTATCGGGATCTCCACCATCTGGATCTCCACCATCTGGATGGTGATTGAGGGCCTCTTTGGAGGAAACAAAATGAACAAAATTGCTGGAATTTTTGTGTGTCTCTGGAGATAAACTTTGGACTTGATCCATGATCTTTTGTTTGCATTTCTGTTGGTCTTTGATGTTATCAAATTTGTTCACCACAATAAATATAAAATTTTTGTCATTCGTAGCACTAGAGATGAATTCACGACCTGATAATGTAAAATGATTCTCAGCATTGACGACAAAAACAACTAAATCAATCTCTTCTTGCCGAGAAAACACTTGAGTGGTATGATAAGAGTCGAGATTGAGACCAGGAGCATCAATCAATTTGATATCAATTACACCGTTCTTTAGTAAGGATTGGTTCACAGGTCTGTTGTCCGTAACATAGACGATCAATAAGGAATATAATTCACTTCGATAAACCAACTCATCTAATTTCTCCAAAGGAAATGTCTTGAATGTACGTTGATCATTCTTCAAGTAGACAGCTCCAATTGGAACAGCATGAACTTCTTCATATCCGTTGTTATTGACACGGGCATCTATTATTTCACAGAAGACATTGGTACATGGTTGTTGATCTTCAGGTAAGACCTTTCTTCTGAGAAGGGCGTTACAGAAAGCTGACTTGCCCGAATTCAAATCTCCAGTGACAAGAACTTTTGAGGACGTATCATCAATTCGATCTCTTAACGAACGCAAATGTCTTCTGAGATGTGTGAGTTTCTCATTCAATAATTGGGAAAGAGCCGATTTATCCAGGGTTTGCAAAATGTTCTCCGATCCTGGACCAATTTTCAAGTTGATGTTAAGCAATTCAAATCGATATTCATTGGATTCTTCTGAAACCTTTTTGGAAATTGAATTATGTCTAATTAAGGCCAATTTGGAGTTTCTGGAGTTCAACTTGGAATCAAAATTCTCGTCTTGGATATTCGTTGGATAATAGATTGGGCGCTCATTATTTTCTGATTGCAAACTAACCAAAATTTCGGTCGCAGTATTTATGGATCTATCCAGAGCAATTCTATTCTCATTATAGCGTAATTGAGAAATATGCGATCTAGCAAGATCTGTGTTTCCTCGACCACCAGCACTGAACGAAGTGATATTGTTATCTTTTCGAGTTTCTGTATCTCCATTTATCATAGTTCTACCTTCCAAAGTTCCCTGTTGTCGATTGAAATTTGCAACTGATGGTTCTTGAGATCCAATCAAGGTGGCGTTATCATCTTGATCCTGATCTTCTGGAGAACCATCGAATGGATTGGAAATTTCTTCAATCTTATCTTGACTCATCTGATATTTGAGTCACCGATACAAAGGAAAGAGTTTATTTGAACACCGATTGATGGTAAACAAGAGCAAGTAATTAAAGTAAAAAAAAACTATTGGGCTTTTTCCCCGTATTATGTCAGTAAAAAATTTTTGAATATCTATGTCATTTAGAAGACGAGGAGAAATAGTTAGTGGACCTCCAGGAAGATCAGTTGGTATTCCACAAGGTATACCTGATCGAGGAGGGGTTGATAGATTAGCAACTAGAGGAAATAGTATTCCGAATCCTCTAGCTAATCATCCTGGAATCAAACCATCAATATTGACCTCTCAACCTTGTGTTTCTACTGGAGCAAGTGATATCGATCGAATTTTGGCACATCAAGGACTTCCAATAGGTTCATCATTACTTATTGAAGAAAGCGGAACAACAGATTTTGCATCTACATTAACCAAAGTGTTTCTATCTCAAGGTATTATACAAAATAGAATCAATCAATCACAACAAAATACACATGAAATTTTAATAGGACTTGATCAATATTGGGCAAAAGGATTACCTGGGATATACAAAGGAAGTAAAGAGAAGAAACAAGAAACAGTTCAAAAAAATGAATCCAAATTGAGTGTTTCCAATATAATTAATCAAAAGAATGATTTGAAGATAGCTTGGAGATATGGGTTGAATCAAAAGAAAGTTGAATCAAATGAAGACACAGCTGGACAATATCCTCATTATAATAATCAATTTGATATTACCTCTGTTCTTTCTGTTGCTCCAGGACCTCATGAAATGACCTGTGTCCCAATGGATGATATGACATTAGCTTTAAAACGAATCGAGGAAATTGTTACTCGAAATCCAAATAAACTGATAAGAATAGCTATTCCATTGTTTTTGAATCCAATGATTTATCAAAACGAAATCAAATCTACTCAAGTGTTACAATTTGTTCTTGGACTTAAACGTATCTTGAAGCAATATTCTAATAATTTAGTCGTTTTGATGACCATTAACTTGGATCTGTATCCACGTTCAAATCCAATGATTAACTATATAGAACAGATGTTTGATTCTGTGATTGGATTAAAACCATTCGATCCTTTATTACATGATTTGATGGAAAAAGTTTACAGAAATCAACCAGCAAAGATCAAACATGGACATCTAAATGTTTACAAATTACCAGTTTTGAGCGATTCGGGATCAATGTGTGTCCAGGAAATGGAATACAGCTTTAAAAATGGAAGAAGGAAGTTCGAAGTAGAAGAATGGAGTATTCCCGTTGAAGACGATGAGAAGAAAGACGATAAGGTCGATTTTTAAGTAAAACGTTAAATTCATGCTATTTATGCTAAGAACTGCTAGCAGTTATTTATCAAAAGTTGTCATTTGAACTTTGTGGAATCTATCCTCGTTTTGAGATTGATTGGAACCACGTCTTTCCTTCTTATGGACAGGTGGTATCTCTCCACTATTAATTAGGTCCTCCAACTCATCACCATCTTTTCCCCAATTGCCTTTACCAAAACCGCCTTTCTTGACATGATTAGGGGCCTGATCTGCATACCCATTATGAGTAAAGTATCTTGGCTCAGAGTGCGAGCCCTTATCATTCCATTTTTGTGTTCTTGCCATTTTAATTGTATATGACCTTCATGGGGAATCTTCAGGCTTTATATACGACTGACTTGGAATTGTCTGGAAATATCGTGCCATTTCCAAGCAACCACGTCACGTCTTGTGATAAAGGCAGTGTACTGACAAAATAATTAGTGTGGAATTTCTAAAATATTCCGTCCAAGCCGCGTTGTTCCCCCGCGCATACGTCATTTTAGTAGCACTATTTTGGTACCTTGGAACAATTCTGGTCCAAACATCCGCAGCAGATCAAGAAATGGCTTTCTATTTGCACCAAATTGGTCATTCGAGAAGTCAAACTTGGCAGCATGTTGCATATCAGAGTTCTCGATAATTAGACTGTATTCGTACATGGTGCTCAATTTGCCGCCACACATCCAATCTTGTATCTGACTCAAGGGTATCAATCCAGGTGAAACTCGTGGTAATTCGAACGCTGTGGAGTTTTCGCATTTTAACCACAATTGCAGATCATTCTGCAAATTTAAATCTTCAAGTCCAACAGTTTTACTAAGTTCTTGAGCCACAGCCTCACCCAATTTAAAACTGTCTCTACCATCTCCATATAGAGACTCTGCGACATTGAACATATGTTCAACCTTTCCTACAGTTTCTGTTGTAGGAATTTCCAATTCTCGGCTTATCGGTTCTGGTGACATGACAACTAATTCGCTGCAATCGGCCTTCAATTTTAGTTGGGAAAGATTGTAGTAAGTCAGTGTGCATAAATCCAATATTTGTCCTCCAAATTTCGCCTTGTAATTCATCTTGACGCAGTCATCCACATAGTATCCCAGATAGTAGTACGACTTTCCCAATTGTTGGGTCAAAACTAATTCCCGAAGTGCACTTAAAGTCCCCAAACCCAAATAAGCATAATCTGGATCCCAGATGAAATAGACCGAAGAGACTGAATTGGGAAGCAAATCCAATACTCCAATTGCAATCAATTGATCATTTAGATAATAACATTCATGAACAGGTCCAGAGATTTGACTCTTGTCGACTCGTGACATTGGAAAGGTTCTCCAATCATTTAATCGATCCCAATAATCAGATGATCTATATACGTTTGAAAAGCATGAATCACATAGAAATCTTTCAAACCCCTTCTCAGTAACGTGTTCAGGTTTGTCATTATGAACGGAAATTTGATACTTCCTATACAATTGGTATTTTTCCTTACTAAACTCTGTGGATTCCAGTCTGGTCTTGAACGTCTTGGAATTGATTTCTGCGTGTAACAAAATCTTGGAAAGATCGAACGGTTCATCTTTGCCCCGTTTCAGTGGTTCACTAATCCTCTTGACAAATCTGTTTATGGTATGTCTGTGCTCTTTGGTAATTTTAATCAGATCAATGCTGGACCTAATTGTGTACAATCGACAACAATTTCGTAACAAATCAGGCCTATATAAGAAGTTTCCCGATCTCCTATATCCTCGATTGATCATCAATTCATAGATCGCTGGTGAACACATATACAAATGACAGCAGAACATAGACGAGTTCGGATAATCATTATGTGGAGATTGATTGGAAAGGTATTTTTCTTGATACGATTTCAAACTATAGGCTATCTCATTTGGCTTTTTCTTCCCATCACAATACCCGCAATCTCTTCCTACAAGATACAAAGGTTCACCAATGACCAAATCCATGCCCAAAAAAAACCTCACCTCTTGATTTCAAATTCGCGTGCAAGATGTTGTTAGTAATAAGTTACTAACTTCAGCAGATAAATTATGTAATCACTGTGGCATATAAGAACATGGAAATTCCGCCTTAAACTTTAATCAAATGAGTACACAAAGCAAATACACATCGAAATACGCTAATGAGGATGGAGAATACAAACGGAAACCCAGTGTTTTCCGGAATTGGATCTCATCTGAACCTGGCGCACGATTCCCTCCTGCAGCTGGAAGATATCATCTATATGTCTCGTATGCTTGTCCTTGGGCTCACAGAACTTTGATCCTTCGGGCATTGAAAGGCTTAACTGGTATAATTGGAGTCTCTGTGGTCAATTGGCATCTTGATGAAAGGGGATGGAGATTCCCTACAAATGATGACCCTTGTGAAGGTTCTACTCCAGATGAACTTCATGGCTACAAGACATTGAGAGAATTATATCTGAGTGTTAATAATGAATATGAGGGTAGAACTACTGTTCCTGTTTTATGGGATAAGCAATTGAACGCCATTGTGAACAATGAATCCTCTGAGATTATCAGAATGTTAAACAGTGAATTTAATTCATTAATTGACACTAAATATGCTCAAATCGATTTGTATCCATCGAAATTGCAAAAGGAGATTGATGAATTGAACGATTGGATTTATTCAAACATCAATAACGGTGTCTACAAAAGTGGTTTCTCTACTAAGCAAGAGGTTTATGAGAAAGAAGTTAGGGCTGTTTTTGCTCATTTGGATAAGGTTGAAGCCATTCTAGAGAAAAAGCATGCTAAAGGTGAACATTACCTTACTGGAGATCATCTCACTGAAGCAGATGTGAGATTATTTGTTACAGCTATTCGTTTTGATCCAGTTTATGTTCAACATTTCAAGTGCAATCTGAAAATGATTAGAAGTGACTACCCTCATATTCATCAATGGTTAAGAGAACTGTATTGGACCAATCCTGCTTTCAAAGATACTACTAACTTTGATCATATCAAGTTCCATTACACCAAGTCTCATACTTCGATCAATCCATATCATATTGCTCCGTTGGGTCCTATTCCTCACATTTACCCTTTGGATAAATAGTGTTTTTTTTCTCTTTAGTTTTTAATTGATGATATTCAAAATTGTAAGACCATTCATTTCCAAGCGATTGAACTCCACATTATCTCCAAATATTCTGGAACTTCGAGCAGGAAAGATTGTTGATATTAGACGACACGAAAATGCTGACAAATTATATGTTTCCCAGATCCAGTTGGATGAAAATTTAGAGACTCCTAAAATCGTCCAAGTTTGCAGTGGGTTGGTGGGATACATTGGAATGGACGTTCTATTGAATTCAACAGTATGTGTTGTTGCAAATTTGAAACCAAGTAAGATGCGTGGAATCAAGTCTGAAGCTATGGTTCTTGCGGCTACAAATGAGGAAAACACTAAAGTTGAACTTGTGAAACCACCAGGTTCCATAAGTTTAGGTACAATTCTTCATTTCGAGAACCATAAGCCAAATCAATCATTTAAAAGACTCAGTTCGTCTCAATGGACCAATCTTGTTAACCAATTACATACAGACGTAAAAGGAAATGTGGTGTTCGGAACTGATCCTCAACTCAAGCTGATAAACGAAATCAATAACGACCCTTGTACCGTCCATTCGCTCTTCAATTGTACTGTTCATTGAATACTTGGATATCTATTACACAGCCAAGAAACAAGAGTTACACGACGACGCATGCGGCTCGGTGGTTCAGCTGATTAGAGAGGCGAAAAAGCTACGAGAAACAATCAACTTGCTTGAGATAAACCTGGATTTACTTTGATTCCAATGATTGTCTATATTTGACAACCTATTGGATTTTTGTGTTTTTTTAGGTTGATCAATACAATTCTTTCTAATAGAATCAAAGAGGCAACGGTTTTTTTTTCCACGGCAATGTGTGTGTGCGGCGATACCAAGGAAAATGTTCAAACGGACTTTCAACCCTCAGCATGTATCTAAAATAATCAGTAAAAATATATCATTGGTAGTCTCTATTCCTTCCAATAAATCACCTAGATTGTACGATGAACGTTGACTGTCAATCTGATTCATGTGAATTGTATTTAATTTAATTTGCTAGTGAAAGGAAAACGCCACACGCTAAAATAAAATTTTTGTTGTTGATAATTGCAATTAATCTCATCTACTTTAAGCGGATTCCGTCAAGCTTTCCAATCAAAATAAGCGATATTCCAAAGGTATCTAAAAAGCTGATCTTTTTGAAACCTTTTGTCTTTAAATTTGAAATCTAAAGTATCATTTGTCGCTCAAATTTTGGGCCGCTCAATAACAAAACATATGTCTAAGCAGGCCAAGAATCCCTCGATTGCAAAGCTGGTAGATGCTAGAGTCACCAGTTCTGACCAAAATCCGAACATTCAAATAAGAAATGACCCAAATAACCAGTTTGCTGTTCCATCGACAACCTCATCAGCAGCATCCTCATTCTCATCAATGAATGCCCAATCCCAGCAATCCGCTCAACAGGCTAATGCAGCCCAATACTACCCGATGCAACAGCAGCAATCGCAGCAGCAACAGCAACAACAACAACAACAACAACAACAACAACAACAAGTCCCCCAACAATATGGAGCCAGTTTCCTTCCCCCACCAAACCCAATGAATATGCAACAACCCTATTATATCCCATTTTTCCCAAACCCCTATTACAATCCTTCACAGCAGCAACAACAAATCTCACAGCAACGATATGCTTCTGGTGTTCAAGCTAATGTTGCCTCTTCAAACTCTGGAGTCAAACTGCCTGTGTTCCCAGCATCAAGTTCGAATCAGTACTATCAAAAGGGTCAACAAGGCCCACAGACCTCTCCTAATGAAGACCCTGCATCAAGTGTCATGATGGCAGCAGGTGCTAGCTTTATTGATGCAGGAAATGACGTTTCTTTGAAATCCTACAATAATTCAGGTGCCACCAACAGAATGTCGCAAGGTGTTGATCCTGAAAATGAAGCTAAACCTTATAAATGTCAACAATGTGATTGGGCCTTCATCCGTCATAGCGATTTGCGTCGCCATGCCAGGTCTCATGGATCCCCGGAATACCATTGTCCATACTGGCACCCCGAATTTGCCACTTGTCCACACAGAAACCAAGGTTCTTTCAACAGACTGGATGTTCTGAAAAGACATTTACGACTTGTTCATTTTGATCCGGAGGTGAAAGAAGGAGGCAGAGAAAGTTTGGTCCGCAGACAAGATGCTGGAGCTTGTTTGTCATGTGGGAAATTTTTTGTTAGCAGCAAGACATTCATCGACCATGTTGATGATTGTGCCTTGAATACTCCTATGGAGCATTGGAGATATAAGAAGAACGGAATGGTTACAAGCGTTAAAAAGGAAGGAAATAAGGGCTTTGAGGATAGTTTGGCTGAGAAGAACGCTTCTCTCACGGGAACTATGGATCATAAAGTCCATGGGGACGACTCGTTAGAGAAATCAGGTGGCTTGAAATTCAAAGACTCTGAATCATCAGTCAACTCTGAGGATTTCGAGTCGTCCGAAAACAAACGATTGGCTTCTTCTTTTGACTGCAATAAGACGTCTCCTCAAAATTATCTTAAACGGCCTAGAGGAAGGCCGCGGAAACAAATGTCCTGATAATTTAGCTGTTTTGCTGATTGTATAATAAAAGTAGATCGTTCTGTATTCTAAGCGAATTTTCGCTGAAATAATTCTTTTTCTCAAAAAGGACAATACACGGGATAGAAACTCTCGGGAAAAAGTATCCAGAATCACCTTTGCGCGCAGGTTGGTGAAACATGAGAGGTAAGTTCTTCAGGTTTTGATTGGTTCGTTAACGTTTAAGATTATAAATTAGTGGTTCTAGGAGCCGGTGGAGTGGGTAAATCCTCACTTACTGTGCAGTTTGTTCAAGGGATCTATATTGAAAGCTACGATCCAACTATTGAGGACTCATACACCAAGGAAATTGAAGTGGATGGAAGGTCCTGTAATCTGGAGATTTTAGACACGGCTGGTATTGCCCAGTTCACTGCCATGAGAGAGCTGTACATCAAATCTGGACAGGGGTTCATTTTGGTGTACTCTGTCACCGATAAGAGCTCGCTGGATGAGTTGTTGGCTATTAGAGAACAGGTGATGAGAATTAAGGATAGTTCTAACGTGCCCATGGTTTTAGTGGGCAACAAATGTGATTTGACCAGCGAACGAGTCCTTACCCCTGAAGATGGAATTGAGGTGTCCAAGAATTGGAGCAAGACTCCTTTCTATGAGGCGTCTGCAATGTACAAGATGAATGTTGAAGATGCGTTTATTGATGTGGTTAGACAGATTATAAGAAGGGAGGCTTTAGCTTCTGCTCCTCCGCCTTCTTCTGCGGACTCAGGTACACAGCCAAGAACAGACAGTCAGACTGCAGCTTCAAGAAAGCCGTCTCAATCTACCAAACAGACCCGGCCGCCTCCCAAAGGAACTTCTACGGACACTAGGAAGATGATCAAGAAGAAGAGAAGATGTGTAATTTTGTAATGTTACGATGTTTCTGCTATACTACGACAAGTTTGATGTGATTGCAAGTTGGTGAGCAACAAAAAAAATTGTTTAATGATTGAAAAAATAATGACAACCGAGGGGTTCGAACCCTCGCCTCCGAAGAGATCAGGACCTTAACCTGACGCCTTAGACCACTCGGCCAGATTGCCATCTTCTGTAGAGTACTACTTTCACTCTAACATACTGTATAGTGTTTGAAAGGATCAGGCTATTAGAATGGGGATAGGCATTTATCACCTGATCGAGACTCCTCCACTTATCGGAGTTGAGTGGTGACATGATTACGTATAACGACGTATAAATAGAAAGCTTTTGTGAAAATCCCATCGGAATTAATGAAAGCTTTAACATACTTAGGAGCGCAAGGAATTAAGTGGCATTCAGTCCCGAAGCCAATAGTCAAACTACCTACAGATGTCATCGGGAAATTGTTAGCAACCACCATCTGTGGAACAGATCTCCATATCATCAAGGGCCATGTTCCGGAGAGCACAGCCGTTGCTGAGGCAAATCCTGGGAAAGGTTTAATTTTAGGCCATGAAGGAATTATTCAAATCGAAGAAGTGGGAGCTGAAGTTTCCAAATTCAAAATAGGAGACATTTGTATTGTTTCTTGCATCACCTCATGTGGTGCTTGCTACTATTGTAAAAGAAACATACAGGCCCATTGTAAGAACAGCGAGGGAGGTTCTGGGTGGATTTTGGGCCATGATATTGATGGAACCCAGGCTGAATATGTTCGTGTTCCTTTTGCAGATCATTCTCTTTATAAAGTTCCAGAAGGATTCTCCAATGATTCATTACTTATGTTGAGTGATATCTTACCTACAGCTTATGAAGTCGGTGTGATATCTGGAAAAGTGTCTTCTGAAAATACGGTTGCAATTGTTGGTCTTGGTCCTGTTGGACTGTCAGCTTTGATCTCTACCAAAGCTTTAAATCCAACCAAAATCATCGCAATTGATATGGATGACTCAAGATTAGAGGTTGCTAAGAGGATGGGTGCTGACGAAGTGATCAATCCATCCAAAGCTAATGCCGTGGAGATTGTTCACCAATTAACTACTGCCAACGATAGAGCATCTGGAGTTGACGTTGCAATTGAGTGTGTCGGTATTCCTCAAACGTTTGAGCTTTGTGAAGACATCATCTCTCCTGGTGGACACATTTCTAACGTTGGTGTCCATGGAAGCCCTGTTCAATTGAAATTACAAGAACTATGGGGGAAAAATATCACTATGTCGACTGGATTGGTGTCAGCTTATTCCACTCAGGACTTACTCCAGAAGATCCTCGACCATAAAATTAGTCCTGAATCTCTAGTCACTCATCATTTTAAGATGTCTGAATTTGAAAAAGCTTACGAAGTGTTTGGTAATGCTGCTTCAAATAAGGCAATTAAAGTGGTTCTTAGTGCAGATTAAACTTCAATATTAAATATTTACTATAATAAATATTTCAATTCCTATGAGACTTGGAACTCTTGTATTTCTCCTCAGAGCGACGTTTCTCTTCAGGATCAAGAACATTAATCCCACCTTGTAGAGCCCGAGAAATCGCTTCAGTTGTACCAATTATTGGTCGAATCACCATGATTGGAGTAGCCTTGGCTAATTCGCGAGCAGCAATTTGAGCACTCCCACTTTGAGCAGCACGTGAACCAGCGGAAACAATTGCCTCACGTGCAGTATCAATGTTCTTTCCAAATGAAGTGTATGCAGTTTGCAATCCTTCGTTTAAGTTATTCGGTTGATTCGAATAAAGACTAACAATCTTCTGACTTTCACTATCCGAATCTCCATAATATTCACCATCCAGATCACTATCACTATCAAGAACCCCACCAAAATCATGAGCAGCTTTATAAGTGGACGGAATCAGAAATTGGGTCTTTTGAATGTTTCGTTCATCAGATAAATCAAGATTCAGAATTGCATCTTCATCTAGAAGTTCTTCCTCATCTCCAAAAGAGTCAAAGGACCCTCTTCTATATGCCAAATTGTTCAAAGAACTTCTTCCGATTAACGGCTTATCCCCTGAAATAGCGTAAATCACCTCATTCGAAGACCGACGTCTTCTAGTCTTAACGTTCTTCCTATAATCAGGTAATCTTGCAGCCGATCCATCACCTCCCAATGCCTCTTCTGTGGATTCCAAAATGGTCTGGGTTCCAGCCGCAAGCTTAACTCCAAATTTGAGCAGTTCTCCGCCTGTGATCTTCGCAAAAGATACAGCTCCCTTCTGTATACCTTTCAAAACTCGACCATCCTTTTGATACTCCCGCACAGGGACAGCGAGCAACTCACGGAACCCAGATCCAATTTTCACAATCGATTTTACCGGTGCTAACCCTGAAAGGACTCCTCCAAGTTGATTTCTTCTAATATCAGGCATCCATGAACCATTCAATAGCCTTTGTAACCTAGGAAATCCAGGGACCCCATAAAGAACTAGTTTCTTCAAAATCATCTCAGACTCGTCAAGAATGAAAAAGTTCATAAATTCCGTCGTATGACCAGATCGAATACCAGCATAATCCACTTTCTTCGGCTTGTAATCTAACTTGATCTTCACCGAATTGACTTGAAATTTCTCAATAAATATCTCATCATCTTCTTCGATCGAAGGGATGAAACGGTCATCTTTAAATTCCCCAAATCTGGTCAGGAAATCCAATGTATCTTGATCAACATAGAGTCTTAAGGGAAGAACCGAAACCGCAAGAACAAGCTCCGAAGCTGCCAAAGAGGAAACTGGACGAATAGTGTCAATAACAACATGCAACATACTGGCTCCTAACTCTCTTTCACCTGCCTCTCTTAAATATCCAACAAACATATTCCAACTTGATGTTGGAACATTGTCAGCAATGTTAAAGGAACCAACAGTAACATCAATTCGACTAACAATCTCAGAATTATCCGATGTCTCATTCTCATCAAAAACAACAGGATTTTCAATAGGATGAGGCTCATTATTGACCATAATCAAGACTGTAACATCTAAACTATCAAGGTCTATTGAGATCTTATGATACTTGGATCTTTTCAACCTCAATTTGCGGTTGGAAGCTTTCCCCAGCTCAATATTGTGTGAAGGGATGTTGGATCTGGTACTAGTTGTCGTGACGATTGAAGATGGAGAAGCAGGAGAGACAGTATTTCGTTCACTCAAACTGTCAGTCTCATAGCGATTATTGATGGACTTATTGATGTTATCATAAAAAGTTTGTGGATCTTGACCTGCAAGTAATCCAACATGAATAGACTCATACAACATCTCACTGACAGCTCCAGCATCCAGATAATTTGAATCTTCAACACTCGGAGGATCATTGGTATCAATAGAAGCATCTTCTGTTTCTTGAGTCAATTCCATCAACAAAGCTTTATCTTCAACTCGCTTTATTGCATTCTTAATAGTGGTCTGTGTTTCTTTCCAATCATATCCATCATACAATTTGATAGTCACACTTGAAACACTTAATGCGATGGCCATTGGAATGATCTTCTTGCGAACACTATCATCAATTGAGCGATCAAAATGATCATTGTCAAAATATATGTTTGAAAGATTTGCAGACTTTGAAGCTCCGCTGTTGTTCAAACTCGTGGTTCTGGTGGCAGAAAATGATTCTGAATCGATGTTTAGTTTCTTATCATAAAAGTCTTCCAAAATCTCTAACTGATCTTCGTCAATTTCAACCAGTTCGTCAGGATTCTCCAAATCGGCTTCCACAGCATTGTGAAAACATTGATCATCAATCCCATCAAAAACGTCCACCTCTTTAGTGCTTGGCTTGTATTTTTCATCAAACGAAAATTGAACTGGTTGCTTCAAATCTTTGAGAGATTGCAACAAGCATTGAGAAGAATCCGCACACAAGTCCACAAGAAGAGAATCAAGGTGAATCTTCATGTCAATCAATGGACAAAATAATTTGGATGCAGGACTGTTGACAATCGACTTCTTGACTGATGCGAGACTGTTGAAACTTGCATTTAGAAACAAAGAAGCAGATGAACCTACTGGTACAAAACCTTTGCTTTTCAAGATTGAGCTCAAAGTCCAGTTGGCATGATTATTCTTAGAATCAATCCAATGTCTGAGTGCCTTACTTTCTTGGTCGTTCAGAATGTTCGACATATCATCAATCAAAAGAAGAGATAAGGAGCTAAACGAGGATTGTAACTTCGAGTTGCCATCCGATCCTATAAGAACATCAGCGATGCCCTTCTTGAGCACCAATTCAATTTTTGAGTTTAAATTCACTGGAACTAATCCAATAGAGACGTCCGCAAACGTGAAGTGTACTTGTGTCTTCTCGACAGATAGAACATCACTCAGAACTTCTGGGATTATTTCAGCAGGAGGATTGCGTTCTGAATCAAACAATCTCAACCATTCTCCATAATAATTGAAAGAGCAGTTCCTGAAATGTGTTCCAATTGATTCATTGTACTTAAAGAAAACCATTGGGATGCTTTTCTCTTCTGAATTGGCTATAATCAGAAGGGGTTCGTTTGTTTCTCCTTGGATCCTCGTTATGACTGCGTTCATAATATAACTGTGAATAACACCATCGGGAAATAGATTAACCACCAGATCGGTAGTTGTGCATCTCAATTCACCAAAACCTTTGCAAATACTGGAAAGAGTGCCGCTAAAGCTTTTGACTTCGATGCGGCTCTTGAGTACCTTTGTACTGTTCAGGAACAAGCTGTTCCCCATTCGGACACGTTTGATAGGTTTGGTTGTGGACTTTGGTGTATCTTTGAGACTGTTTTTTATATGTGCTGCAAGATTGTTGATACAGGATGATAGTTTTTGGACGCATGGGAGCTCAAATTTAGATGTAACCTTATCAACCAATATTTTGAGCTTACTCTCAAGCCAAACCTCTTGATACGAATTTGCATCAAATGATCGAACTTTCCCAATGTTTGAGGAAGTAGACCTGATGCCAGAAATCATTAAGAATTGATTTGATGAATATGATTCCTCTTGAGAAGGCTCTTTGTATTCAAGTAATATATTCTCTGTCTCAAATCTATTGTCAAGAGAGTTAAAAGAAATTGGTAGAATTGTAGTGTCAATCGCTGAATTATCCGGGAATTGCACTTGAATGTAAATAGAGGATGTTTGTGCACTAAACTCAGATGCTGGAGTTGAACTTGAGGAATTGTGTGTGGGACGTCTTACTTTTTGATATGTATGCAAGGGTCTTGCATTTGAGGGTGAGGACAATATTTTGTCAAGCAATGGTACCACCAGCTTATAATAGCGACATCCCACAGTCACTAGTTGTTGATCTATAATAAGATTAGCGGCCTTTGTGCAAAAAACAGTCGTTCTTGTAAGTTCATTATTGAGGATTTCAAAACTCAGGTCGGGAACCTCCGATGCCCGCGAGTCTTTGAAGGAGAATAACATCTCGTCTTCCTTCCTGATCACCTTGATCTTTGATACGCTTCCAACCGCGAAAGCTTCACTTTTTTGTTCATATCTCAAATCATTCAGGAAAAGACGGGCACTGTCATTTTGAGCAAACTCTCCTTCAGGAGTCAAACCAGATGTCAAACTTACAATCAGATCCTTGATTTTGAAATTGCTCACCAGTGTAGGTGTGAGGGGATCTTTAGGTTCGTCTTCTTTGGATTGAGTCTTAGCACTTACCACTGATAATTTGGCAAGATTCTTGATTGATTGAAGGAGTGATGATATGCATTCTGGAATAGGCGCTGCAGCAACTCTGATTGTTTCGAAGTTTACTTCAATGTTTTCTAAATTCTGCAATCCATCAAACTGGAAATCAAGCTTGTCAACGTAAACTATTCGGACTGAAGATGGAACCTTTAATTCAGGAAGGCTTGGTTGTTCAGACCTGAACATATTAGAAGTAGCACTCATGTAGACAGAAGAAGGATCGTCACTCGCAAACATCATACTTTCGATAAGAGACTGCTGAATTTTAGATTTATCCTCGGCAATGAATGACGTCTGCATCAGTTGATCTGCATATTCGTCTAGATCACTATCCTCGGAATCAGATTGGTTTTCTCGAGTGGAATCCTCTTCTTTGACCCCTTCTCCAGGATATATATCTGGTTTTAAACAATTGATTTGTAGTCCCTCAATGGTGATATATCTGGTTCCGTCTTTAGATAGAAATGACACTTTCTCTATACAAGCTTCCATCACCGAGGAATCCGATATTATTGTGATTTTGATATCATGAATAATCAATTGCAATTTTGACAATGCCATATCTGCAGCACGAGCCATCATATTGCTCATTTTGTATTCTTTTGGTTCCTCTGTTTTGTGGGGTTCTTCGATATCTTCTTTAATTTCTTCATCTTCTTCAAAAACATTATCATCAAACATGACACTATTGGCAAGATCTGCAGTGCTTTTCGCCAACGAGAATTGGTCTGAATTACTTGATTTTCCAGGAGATATTGAAGGAGATAGAGTAATATTAATTCCTTTGCAATCAATATTAACCCCATCACTCATCGTGAGGGAAAGGGCAAGCTCTTGAATGGAGCCATTCCTTACATATATTCCAGGTATATTCAACTTTTCAATATCTAATTCCAAATTTCGTAAGTTGACCTTCGAGTTTGTCCCCAAGGAAACATCCAAGTCGGGTAGATCAATTTCTGAGAACAAGGATAGCTGTTGTAGGACATATTTAAAGAGGCGTTTCTGAATATTTTGAGGTATCCATTGTGGAGACATCTTGGCAAGTAAAACCAAACTGGCCAGTAAGTAAACTTAAGCCAGGTTTATGAATATGCCGATATTTAAGACAAGTCGTTCGCCACTCTTTTAAGATTAATATCAGTTTAAATATGATTTTAGTAGTTTTTGACATGATAACAAGCCTCAGTGGCGGTGCAATAATTGTATATGTATATCTTTTTTTTTCGTTGTTTTACTGTGCCACTTAATCTTCCATCTGAACAACTTCACTATGTATAGCTTCTTGTATCAGATCTGTCTTTTTCAATTCAATTTCTTGACTTTTGATATATCCCAGAAGACTAACTCCGGCAAAAAACGTCACTCCAGTGAGAATCAAATTGACTGGAAGAGGATTCATATTGAAGACTGTATGAGTAGATTTATCTAGCACAGCCTGCAACAAATTGAATGTTCCAGAGATACAATTGATTGATCCATAAACTGTTCCGAAATTCTGAAATCCAAATACTTTGGCACAGAAATCCGACACAGCAGTGTAATAAAATGGTCTGTAAACAACCAACATCACAATTCCAAAGTATTGAACTATTTGGATTGGTATCATTCCAAAAACACCAATTATGATGGAGGTGTTGAATAGAATGGTTAAAACAGAGATGGTCGTAAAGTTGTCCAATAATATTCCAATGAAAGGGATTGAGATGATTCCTCCGACGGGAAGCGCAACGTCGAAGAATTTGTTGATGTTGGTGGCTACTTTCTGGTCCTGGAAAAAATATTCCATTTGGGAACGCACGGTAGCCACGAAATAATTCACTCTTAACATTTGAATTGTTGCAAAGAAACACATCAGGAAGAACCAAGGAGAGGTCATTTGTTCTTTTAAAGTTTTGTGATGAAGAACTCCAGATATTCCACCCGATTTCTCATGTAGATTCGACTCTGCTATTTCCTCGTACACTGATTTGACCGATTTGTTGGATTTGATTGATTTGATCGAACATCTGCGTTGTCTAGCTTCCACTTCATGTTGAGAGTATCTTCTATCTTCAGGATCCATTGGTAATCCGGTTTCATCAATACCGGTTTCTCCAATCTTGGCCAGAGTTTCAACGGTTTTGTAAGATTCTTTGGGCATCACAGTAAGTTGGCAAATGAAAATGAATAGAGGGACAATCATGTATGCCGTGAAGAATTTCTTAAGACTCAAGTCAGCAATCAGTTTGTTCTGATAAACGACTCTATAAATCAAAAATAATGCTGAACTGGAATCAAATGATCCAGTTAAAAGTGCAAGAATTGAGCCCGATTTTCCTGGAAAGGAATTTGCTAATTGGAATGAACTAATGAACACAAATGGCCCTCCAAAAGCCAATCCTGTATATCCTAACAGATAAGCATCAAACGAGTTAATAGATGCCCCATTTGAAAGACACAATGCTGCAAGGAAAATGACTAATGAACCAATGATACCTGTCACTCTTGGTCCATAAACATCCAGAATTCGACCAACGACGAGAGCAGTGACATTGGTAACAACTGCTCCCAAAGTAAACATGAAATTGAGTTTAAGATCTCGTTCTGTACAAACTTCTCCTTCTAGAAATGGTTTTGCCTCACATGTCTCTTTATAGACTCCTTGGTCGATAAGAATAGGTTTCAAAGCAGCAAAACCAAAGATCGGTCCTGCAGCAAAAAGACACCAAATAATGGCACAAACAACTTGTAACACTCTCACCTTCAATGGGGGGAGGGTATCCCTCATCGGATTTGTTATTACGGTCGTCAATGGCGTAGTTTCATCAACAGGCATGATTAACTTATCTATAGAAAAAAATATATTCCCTTTTAGGAAGCAGCAATTAGCTTTATTGATTTCTCTAATGGGGGTGAAGGATTTTTTAAAATTATGCTATTCCTATCTTTCCAACTTCCTCACTAATCTTTTCTAATTCCTCTTGTTCCTCCTTTTCCGATTTCTCTTGTTTTGGCTCGCTGAACACAGATTCAACCCAGGCTATTTCTTTCTTTAGTAGATCCTTAGTGTTTGGAACAAAATGTCCACCAGGATGTTTCAATATGGTCGAGTTTTCACAAATTGCAGCGAGAGCTTCACTTCTTTCTGGAATCACCATGGTATCCAATTCTCCGAGAATATGAAGAGTAGGTAATTTAATCTTTGGTTCATAGAATTTCTGATACTTCTTTGGACCAAGAATAAATCCCGAGTAAATCATTCCGAATTTCAGTTCTTCAGCAGCTTTTGGTTCTCCAACAATTTCGGCATAATTATTGCAAACAACAGCAGCAAGACCTGCACCTTGAGAGAATCCCATAATTCCAATGAATGGACCACTTTCTTGATAAACTTTCTTTATAGCATCGAAACTTGGTTGGATATCATAATCATCATTTGGTTGCCACCATCCACGATAATCAAATTCATCTTCCTTATTCTCTGGATTGGTAGGAACCTCAAAAGGAAGATCAGCTTTTTGGATCTTCAATGAACCCTGCATGAAAATAGTATGGAATCCAATTTTCTTCAATGCCTTTCTAATTCCAGAAGCCTTAGCAGAAAATGTAGGACCATTTTGGGCATATCCATGAAGACATAATATAGTTCCTCTAACAGCAGTTGAACTCATCTCTCAAATATTTCAACTTCTTTTTTTTTTGAAAACTCAGGGTGCCAAGTTTTCTATATTAGAAATGAGGCTGTGTCGAATTAAATTACTTTTCATATTGCTATGATTGGAAGATCTTGAAACCATCACTAAATTGTCAACAATAAGACCCCTGAAATAAATTGTAGATAAGACCTCCAAAGCAAACAATCACATCATAATTATAATCCGTAGTAGTGACATTCCTATTGTATCCTGAATTTGTCGTTTCAGGTGTGCTTTGCTGTCTACACAGCCTCGCGAAATTTTATTATTTGGACCTGGAAGGTTTTGTATTTCATATTCCAGTAACTTTTCCATGACTGTTGACGATATCCGTGAACGTTGGTTTGACCCTCTTCCATTGGCCCAATACCAAAAATTGGTTTCTCAATCAATTCCGGAGAATGTGACTCAGTGTCCTCCAGACAAATCAGTTGGTACACCAGCAGTTCAAGTGGCTTGTGGACCCAATTTGAGGTTTTTGGGTTGTCTAGAAAACGGGTCTTATAATTACCGAGGAACCGTCTTGTTGGTTCTTCGTGATATTCCTGAAGCACAACCAATCAAACCTATTATCAAATATTTCATTGGTCCTGCTACCATTTCAGAAGCTACTATTGATATTGTCCCTGGAGTTTTCCCTGGTACCTTAATCCATCAAGAGCAAGGTTTAAATTTTTGGAGATTTTCTATTGAATTGGAACTGGCTGAATATGAACAAAGGGTGAGATATTCTATTAATGATGAATTCAATGAAAATTTCAGATTCTTCTTACCATCAATCCAACAATCAATGAACGTTATGTCATATTCATGTAATGGATTTTCAATGGAGGTGAAAACTCAACCTTTTAAGGGATCTTTATGGTTCGATGTGCTCCGTAATCATGATAAATTACCATATCATGTTATGGTCGGTGGAGGTGACCAAATCTATTGTGATTCTGTTAAAAAATCATCTGAACCATTTGAGAGATGGCTTAAACATAAACATCTCCATTCAACAGACAGAATGACTGATGAAATAGCAAATTCCTTGAAAGTGTTCTATATGACTAATTATGTTCAATGGTTTGGTAAAGGGTACTGGAAAGGTCCAGCAGGAGCCACTTTACAAACTATGTATCCTATGGCTTTACAACAGATTCCTCAGGTCAATATTTTTGATGACCATGATATCATTGATGGATTTGGTTCTTATTCTCATCGGACAATGACTCAGGAAATCTTTCAGGGTGTTGGTAATATTGCTTTTAATTACTATTTATTATTTCAACACCATACATCGCCATTGGAAAGCTTGAAAACAGAGCCATCATGGATTCCTGGAGTTCAAAAGGGTCCATACATTAATCAAATTTCTCGCTCATTGTATGCTAGATTTGGAAAAGAAATGGCATTTGTTGGATTCGATTGCAGAACAGAAAGAACCAAAAAACAAGTCATCACCAAAGAAACTTATGCTCGTATCTTTGAACGATTGAAACAGGAAATTGTTTCATCAAATGGTGATATCAAACATTTGTTGGTTTTGTTGGGTGTTCCTATTTGTTATCCACGTATGGTTTTTGTCGAAAGCATCTTGGGATCTAGATTGTTGGCTCCTGTGAGATATTTGGCCCGTAAAGGTATTATAGCTAAAGGATTGGTCAATGAATTTGATGGAAGTGTTGAATTATTGGATGATTTGAATGATCATTGGTGTGCTGTCCATCATAAAAAGGAACGTAACTGGTTGATGGGAGAATTAATCAAATTTGCTGCTTCTCATGGGGTTCGTATTACTATCCTTTCAGGAGATGTCCACCTTGGATGTTTATCAAGAATGATGACCAGAATGAGCAAACATAGACTTTTTGGTAGGTCCATTGATGAAGAACACAAGAGTCTTCTTGCAAATCCTCAGAACGATCCTCGATTAATTTTCAACATTATTTCATCTGCAATCGTCAACACCCCACCACCAAATGGAATGGCTGCTTTCTTACAAAAGAGATCCAAAATGCATCATTTTGACAAAAATATCGATGAAGATATGGTTGGATTGTTTTCAAGAGATACTGATGGTTCTATCAGATCCAATACGTTGTTCTTAAACAAACGAAACTATGCGGATCTGATTCCATTCAAAAACCTCAAGGATGTTGAAAGATATGGCAATTTCCAAACGGGAGATTTGATTCATCCCGGACCAATCAAAGATCTTGTCAAAATCCAGGATTCTGGAGACATTAATTATTCTGAAAACAAGCTTGGATATCCATTGAGTCCAGAATCATTGGTCACAACATACCATTTCGAGGTGGACATGACAGACCCAGAATCACATACGTACGATTATGAGGTGCTGATTCCACGGTTGCAAGCCATTGAGAAGCCCAAAAACGTCGGATTTTAATAGACGATGATGCTGTATTTCCTATGTATTGCGCACTTGTATGATTATTCTTTTTTCTCCACAAATATAGCCATCAAGGCAAACACAGCGTAGAACATAGCCAATGGATACGCAATCAAAGGTCTTGCATTAGACAGATTTAGAACACGCACAAAGAACCCAGATGATGATAAAGTACACCAAAAGATTGCCAAAGTACTGAGCACATAACCTAAAGTGTTATCGAGCCTAATAAGTACAGCCAATCCACTAAGAGCCACCGAAGGAAGTAGACAATAGCCAATAACCGAAGCCGTTCTTAAGAAGTCCAGATTGTTTTCGGCTGTATTATTGGACATCAATTTGAATAACCAATGTAAGGAGACGGTTCCAAACAAGGCCACACCATAAATGTAGCCAAAATGAGTCTTACCTGACAACATAAGAAGCGTGCCAAATAAGAGACAGAATATTAAAGGACCTGCCAAGTCTGAATCCTGTATGATTTCGTCGCTCAAACTGCTTGATTTCAGGTTCATGACAGCCAATGTTTTAGATCTAATATGATGAAAGTTAATTCCTAGTTCTTCAAGTAATGGTGGTTCTCCAGGATAACCACTGGTAGAAAACGCAGCGAGAATACCAGGGCTCAGAGATTGTTGATCTTGTTCTCCTCCAGAATATGAATAACCAGTTTGCATCGAGCCAGTTGGCAATGACCCATTGAACATGCTTTGTTGAGGAGGGCTGTTATAAAAATTCGCGTTTGGCTGTTGATAGTATGACATTGTATATGGATGATCTTGCTAAAATGTACCCGTGGATGGAAAAAAAAAAGAATACACGCTTGAACATCTTTACACGGGAAAAATACTAATTTATGGAGGTCCAACTAGAAGATGTATTACAGGAGTATGGTGATGTTCATAGGTCATTGATACAAGTGTTAATATCAGTAAAGAGTATTGATTATGATCAGCTGTATAAACTGTTTGTGAAACTTGTTATTACTGCTCTTATAGACAAGAAATATCCAGAACCAACGGATTCAGAGGAGAATCTGTTTCTATCTGATTTGTTGGTCCAATCCAAGCCTGAAATCTCTGGATTGAGTACGGAGGATTTATCGAAATGTCTGGGCCTAATCAATCGCGAATTGGCAAGTCTGGATTTTGAAGTCGTTGAGACCCTGGCTCAAGACGATGAGAAGAATATCAACGTTAGTTTCGTCAATACCAAATCTTCTTCCTCTATTAAATTGTCTACAGGATACACAGAGAAGGAGATCGAGGTGATTAATCAATTGATTGATCAAATGTTTGAGGATCCAATTGATGATGAAGATAATCTCACATATTCCTTAAAGCTATCTGATGCATTGAATATTGCCAAGCGAAACATTAACACCATTACAGAGTCTCAGAACTTCATTATTGGATTGGAAACTTCAGGATGGCTCGATTCAGTCAAAAATAAATACACATTGAGCGCACGGGCATTAGCAGAATTGAAGTCATATTTGATATCCAAATTTGAAATTAAAGGTGCCGACACAAAAGGAACAGTCTCTATTTGTCATGGTTGTAAAGAACTCATCACCATTGGATTCAGATGCTCGGCTTCAAACTGTTATATTCGATTCCATGAACATTGTCGAGATTTATACACTAAGTCTCATAGAATCGAAGCATGTCCTGCAGATGATTGTGAAGAATCTTTGGCAAACATGAGCAGTTTCTATTGATCCAATCTTTCCAATTGATCCAGGTATTCATTTATGACCTCGTCAAACAAATCAAAAACGTATTCTTCCAACACGTGTTCCTCATATCGATCTCCATACAATCTGACCTGACCATTTGCAACGGATTCAACCAGGTCAACAGGAATTTGAACATTCTTGACATTTAGTTCAATCGCTCCACGATTGTAACAACTAATCATTGGATAATATCCTAAAGATCCATCATCTTTGGAAACTGCAAACTTAGATTTGGTGTCCTTGGCTTGTTTCTGTTCTGAAGCAGGTGGTAAAAACGCATATAAATCTTGATAAGCCACACCCTTGAATTCTCCATTTTTGTAGACTGTAATTGAAGAATTTGGAAGACGACATGGATTGAATTCCTCAGTGTCTCGGACAGCCTGCTCTCCGAAAACAGTCACTGGATTCAATAAATGTTCCATTTCTTTAGACGTAGAGTATTCATATTGTTCAAAATATAGCTGGTTCTTGTATTTTATTGGAATTTGATCACGAACGATATCAAATTGTGCCTTGGTGGAGTCAATATCATCTAAATTAGGCTGTGCTACCGTTTGTTGATCTATTTGTAATTGAGCCAATTTCCGTTGAGTATCCATGTCAGGAAGCTTAATCAACAATCCCACAATGTCTCCACTTTTAAATTCTTCATTCTTGAGAAAACTGGTCTGTTTACTCAAATGAATGGCTTGTCCATGAGTATCTCTAAATCCATAACCATAACCATCAAATCCAACAGGAGCTTCTAAAGTTGCTTCTTTTCTAGCCAATCCAAAACGAACATTACTTTCTCCATCATTTGATTTGATGATTTTGAATTCAACATACCATGTTCCCTCTCTTATTCCAACATTTGCACGTATACTTCTCCATCCTTGAGAAGTAGTGGCAATGGTGACACTTTTGTCAATCAGAATTCCAGGAGATTTATCAAAATAAGATAATCGACATTGAAAAGGCGGTAGGTCTGTTGTTGAATACATTGTTGATTTGAATGCCGGATTAGGTCGACATGGTTTGTATTTGAATGTTCTTTTATTATTTGGATTTTCATCATTAGAATGGAAATCGATTTGTTCCAAATTCAATTGTTTGATCAAAATTGGTTCTCTTGGTTCAGATTGAAGATCTTGAACCGAATACGGTAAAGGTTTTAATCTTGGAACCACTTTGATTTGACCCATAGTATAAAAAGTTGATTAAGAATATTTTTTTTCCTTTTAATGCTTCGACAAGTCAGCTCCAAATACAATATATTCACCAGTATTGGGTTATCTGAGTCTAAAAATGAGACCAAAGGTAAACTTCAGAATACCTTATGTGCATTAAAGGACAATTTGGTCACCAAAAATAGTCCCACTACATGTTCATCCAAAATGCTTGAAAATTATGTCTCTCCATTTGATTCTACCGTTGCCCAACTTTTGAATGTCCAAGGAACTCAATTAGTGGGTAAAACCAACATGGATGAGTTCGGAATGGGAAATTCCTCATTAAATTCAAATTTTGGACCGACATTAAACCCATTATATGAACAATCTGAAGATATTGTTGATTTTGAAGAGAAAAGGATTTGGATTAAAGGAGACGTTATTAATCGAGATTTGAGTTTTGAGTCTAAAGATGGTTATAATATGCATAAATACTTGGTTCCGAAATTGAAAGAGAATTATCAAATAGATCCAAATATGAGAATAATTGGAGGCTCTTCAGGAGGATCAGCAGCAGCAGTGACAGCCAATTTAGTTGATTATTCTATTGGAACAGATACTGGTGGATCTGTTAGACTTCCTTCATGTTATGGATCGATATTTGGATTCAAACCATCGTATGGAAGAATCTCAAGATGGGGACTTATACCATATGCTCAATCATTGGATACTGTTGGCATAATGTCTAAAAATCTTGATATTTTGACCGATGTTTTCAAAGTTTTAGATCATCATGATGAATCAGATCCAACATCCATTGAAAATGATCGAAGGATCTCCGAGAATAATTTGGAATCGACAATCAAAGTAGGTATTCCTTTAGAAATGAATTTACAAGGGATGGACAAAGTGATTCTTGAAAAATGGCAAGACTTGATGAATAAACTTCAATCAAATCCAGATATTGAACTTTATTCAGTTTCCATTCCTTCTTTAAACAATTGTCTTGCCGCTTATTATACTATTGTATCATCAGAAGCATCTTCAAATTTGGCTAGATATGATGGAATTAGATACGGATTTAGATCTGGAGATTACACCAATTTAGAACCTGAATTCACTAAAACGCGATCCATTGGATTTGGAGCTGAAGTGAAACGAAGAATAATCTTGGGTTCATATTCATTATCATCTTATGGATATGATAGTCATTTCATGAAATCTATTAAAATACGTTCAAATCTGATAGATGAATTCAATAATATCTTTAAAGATTCAAACATTATGGACCCAACAAAGAAGACAAATGGTTTGGATTTCATTTTATGTCCGACATCGATCTCATTGCCTCCTTTGATCTCTCAATACCAAAATATTGAACCTGTTGAATCTTATAAGAATGATGTGCTGACAGTACCATTTTCTTTGGCAGGATTACCTGTCATGAATATCCCATGTGGTAAATCAATTGGATTCCAAGTTGCTGGTCAATTGGGTCATGATTATAAAGTTATAAAGGGCGCACAATTGATTTATAATCTGTACATAGAATGATGGGATGGTAATTAACAATTTATAATACAATCAAACTGGAAGGATGCGCACTCCCGCCAATTTATCAACAACTGGTCCAACAATTGGATTGGAAAGTAGAGGACCAACGTATGGTAAAGATCGAAGAAATTGAACAATTGTTGAGAAGAATTCTCCAAACAAGCCCAGAATTCCAAAACTCTCCACCAAGAAACCCCAAAATGAGCGTTTCATTAGTATCAGCAAAACTCCAAACAAGAAACAAATGGATCCTCTGAGTTTTTGTGGTCTGGTGAAAAAATACACCGTCTTTTTAGGGCCAATGATCAACACTAACCCTATAATGAACAACAAGTTACTCATAGCAAGTAAGGACGAGTCGAAAAAGGTCACAATTCCAAGAAAGAAGAGTACCACTCCTCCTGCTGTAAATCCAACTCCAAATTCTGAATGGTTAGTCTCAATTAAATGGTCACTTACTCTGTGCCTCAGTTAGCCAAATCATTATATAGTTTGAATTTGACAACAATAAAAAAAAATATCACTTAGTACACAGCCTGGTAAAGTCAGCAATCTCATCATGCATGGATAGGCGGAGCAAAAATATATTAGTATATAAGCAGTAATCATTGCCCTTTCGATAATCATCACAATGGATACCAAGACTTCTCTCCCAACATACAATGAAGTTATGAATAGCGAAACTACATCAGTTTCGCAACTAGCTCCCCAGCCTATTAATATAACTTCGAATAATCTTGGCACTAGCTGTGCTTGTTCGCGTGGCAGACGGGGTTCAAGAAGAGGACGAAAATCATTGGTTTGTGGATCCGAGTGTTATGGTCATAGACGTCGTGTTGGACCTATTGGTCTGTTGATTTCTTATGCATTGGACAAGAAAGAGCAGAATGCTATGAGAGATATGAAGCCCGGAGATCCAAGATTAGGTGGAGTCTTGTGTCCAAAATGTAACGGAATCGGTTTAGTTGAACAGGACGATCTTTGCAGGACTTGTAATGGTCTTGGTAGAATCGGAATCAATTAAGTTAGTGCGATATATTATGTTTCTAGTTATCATCAAATAGCTCGTTGACAGCTTCGTAATTGATCTTCTTACTCAAGGATTTGTTCTTCAACATACTCTTGGCACTATCAGCAGCAGAAAGTTCTTGATTAAGGGCGGCTGTCAATCCCAAATGAGAAGATGACCCCGATAAATACTCACCATATTCGGTTTTCAAACTACCGTTCTTTGACTCGCTCTTGACGGTACGTCTTCGTTTCTTGGGGTGTTGATTATGTCCGGCAATCTTGTCTGCATCTTCCTTCAATCGTCTAGTTTCTTGGGCGAGTAAGAAATCCTGGTTTGATCCAACCCATAATCGCTCTTTCAATTTACTCTCTTGTTCAGTTAGCAGGATCGTATCAATTTCGTCATCGTCCACATCAATCAAATTTTCAGGGTCATCACAGATCTTCTCCAAAAGCTGTTGGGTATTAGGAAGAGCTCTGACCAAGTTGCGAGGTCTATTTCTTTCAATCATCTGTTCGAACTCGAGATTCTGTTCATCAACTTCATCAACTTGTTCTTCTTCTCCAACAGTGGAATTCAATCTACGCAAACGGTCTTTTTTCTGGCGTTGGAAAACTCGATTCACGTGTTCTTGAATCTCCTTTTCGGATAATTTGGAATCTTCTAGGATAGTCGATAATACCGGATCGTTCATTAAATCTTCTTGTGAATCTATCTTTGAAACTTGGTTTTTCAACTTCTTCTCACTCTTACGGTTCTTTTGAAATGATGGTGGAAGAGTAGCCTCAACCTGACCTCGTTCACGGAATTCTTCAACTGTCAATCCAGAAGCATGCGTATTCTTAAATTCATTCAATCTCTTTTGAATGGTGGATTCTCCAATGTGAGTAACGGCAACAATTTCCGAATGCGTTCTTCTAAAGTTGTTCATACGTGCAGCCAATAATATACATGCTCCTGCAATTCCGGCAGGTCGTCTTCCTTCATGAATCCAATCCTCACTCATTCGATGGGCCAATTTGATTGCGTCATTAATCACTTTGGGTAACAATCGACCAAAATCCAGCTTCTCTGCAAAATTTTGGATGAATAACGAAGGATCAACCAACGGTAAAGATGTTATATGTAAAGCCTTGACCATTTTCAAAAAAGTGGCTCCAACAGCATAAACCGATATTTGAAGTCGGGATGAAAAATCAATGAGCATATGATGTGTTTTCTCCTTTCTGCAAGCTATATATAAACAAGCAGCAACAACGTTTTGAGACCGTCGACCTTGAACAAAATTATTTGTTAGAGCCAATTGAAACCATTGACATGCAGCATCGGCAATATAATCCTTAATTTTAAGAGCAGCAGCGACATTTCTGATCCGCTTTTTTCCGTTCTGGAGGGTCTGTTCACGAGAGTCTAAAGATCCACGATTATTTCCAAAAGTCGCTCGAGCTTGATCAGCCCCAACTATCGATCCTTGTAACATCGCAGCCCCAGAAGGTGCCTCACCAAAGGTCACCTCCAGAACGATCGGGTTTTCTTCTATAACAGTACCACATTTGGCACAAGCCAAATCAGACGAAGCCGTCCTATGGTCACGCGCGAACTCTGTGCTTCCACAGTGCTTACACCGAGGAACCATTTTAGTAAGATATCAAAACAATAGTAGAAAAATAAATAGAAATTAAAAACCCATCTTAATGTTACACCGCCACACCAGCCACATCGGTTACATTTTGACGACTCAACCCTTCCAAAGATTCATTGACCACGGCAAGCCAGCTTTTCCATAGGTTTGCATTCTCCAGCTTGTTTAAAGAATCACTGATCAATGAAATTTGTCGTTGGTAGACGGATATTGGCCAATGTTCGTACTTTCTCATAGCTAATGCTAATATGTTGTAGGCGGTGATAATCAAAGCTCTTGGGTCTTCAGACTCGACCATCTCAATAAATTGTTCTGGGATCTCAACAATGTAACGAGATAATGTTCCAAACATCTCGTATTCCAACTGTTTAGTGTCCTGGATTTCAGTAGCCAGATCTGGATTTTCAAAGCCAGATCCATCACTATTGAGTAATGACTCGATAGGAACATGTCTTGGTATAGTTTGAACATTCAGTTGAGCGGGTAAATTGGCATAAGCACGGAATTCTTGTTTGAGTCGACGTACCATAATGATGATGAGATATTTGCCATCTTCATCCAATGATTCCACTCTGATTTTGCCTGGCTCGTTGGTACTCGGATACTCCAGTTCAGGAAGTCCAAATAAATACTCAGGAAAAAAATCCGAAGCAACTTCTGAATATGAATTAATACAGTAACGAGAACAAGCATCATTGAACAACCTGTCATCTCTGTAAAGTAGGGCGTATTCGGTGAATAGGAGACCTAGATTACGACCTAATCCAAGATAACCTCTGGATGCCAGTCGTTGATTTGGGGCAGCGGTAGCATAGAAGATATGTAACATAGTTGTTACTAGTAAAGCCACGAATTTCTTGATATCTTCATGGACTTTGACTTCTTCACTCATTGAATGCATCGATTTGGAAAAATGGAAGTCCCCTAGTTTCAAATAGATAATTGGATCGAGATTCAAAATATAATCGTGACCGTGCATTTCTTGTTGATGATATAAATCAATGCAAGCAGCAGCCATATAAGCATGCCAACAAAAATCGTATAATGGAGCCGTCTTGAAAACGGATGACAATAGGTCTCTGTTGCTAGAATCTTCACATATCCGGAATGGAATGGTGTTCATGATATGATATTGCAATTTGAGAGAACACTCGGTATAGAACGTATAATTAATGATTTCCTTGGGTATTGCCATATCAGTTAGAAAGGGGAAATCAGTCTTATTTGACAGGAACTCGGGCGAAACGAAAGATCGTTTCATATCTGAGTCTTTCATTGATTTCGAAGGTCGCTTGAACAAGTACATGAAATTCTGCTTTGTCAATGGATCCGAGGAAGAAACTGAGGAGATTGGACTGGTCTGGTTACTTTTAGGATCAATAACTGTTCCTTCCGATCTGGCCGAACTCGAACCATCCTCTTTGGATCCGTTGATTTCCAATAAATTCTTGTCTTCAGAGGGGGTGGATCCTAAACTATTAAGTCCGGAAAAGGGAGTCATTACTGTCATATTCTTGGTAGAATTATCACCCCAACCATTTGGAGATAACTTCTCGACAGGTGCTGTCCCATACGTACATAGGAGTCCTCTTTTTTCACAGCGGGCACATCCGGGCTTTCGCTCATCACACTGATTCGTTAGTCGACTAAGCCGAAATACTTACCTTGAGTCTTCTTTTCTTACAAATCAAACATCCTGTCTTGGTTTTCTTGTGCGGTCTACGAGTATGTAGCATCATTGAATCAGTTCTCATTTTTGAGACTTGAATACCCCGCTTCAAAATTCAAACACAGAGTATTGAGAAACTGGGCTTAGGGTAGAAGTTCGTTAACGGAGAAAAAAAACTTATCTCGTATTCGGTTGGAATGATTTAACCGGCGTTTGACGTTGTGATGATAAGTAATGAGTTCAAGTTTGCCGTGTCAGTTGTTATTGTCGATTATAACATTTATCAACTTTTTTCAAACTGTATCCCGCTCCCCCATCAAGTACCTCGAAACTTGCTCTGTGTCTTGGCACCCCTTATCCATCGTTATATATTAGGGCTGTGCAAATTATATGATTAACCTAAATTATTGTTTACAATTTAAATTAGATCAACAAAAAAATACGATATGACTTCATCTATGACAAACACGTCTTCAATTCAAGACCTTGCTGATAAGATTCCCATTTTACGTTCTGATGATATATTCAAGCAATACGTTGATGAATCAAAATCTGTTAGGGGTTTGAAACTGGACCCTGAGATGCTAAAAGAAAACCCTGAAGCTTTGGCCAATCTATCTAAAAATAACGAGAATTATCTCAATAAGCTCACGTATCAATTTCTTGAAACTGAATCTAAACAGATCTTTCTTGGGTTTTTGAATGAAGGTCATAAATTGACTGCTTCAGAGATGGATACAACTAATCAGATGATTTTAGAATCAAGACAAAAATATGAACAAATTGAGATGGAGATCTCCAAATTAAGAAATGAAATTCAAATTGGAACTAGGAAGGTGTTGAAATCATTGGCAGAAGTGAGTAGACTTAATAAAACGGTGACTGAATTAAATAACACCAATCAAAATCTGCAAACAGAAGTTGACGATCTACAGAAAGACAACATTTTACAAGTTGGGTCTCAACAATTTGACTCTGTAGATCAAATCGAACAACTTGTTCAACAGCTAGAGTCCGAAAATGCGAATATGGAGACCGAAATTGAACAAATGGAGACTTTCAAAGAAAACAGAGGTCAACATCTTCAACAATTAGAATCAGATCTCATTGATACCAGATCGGCAATCGAGAATAATAGAGAAACATTAAAAGGTTACGCGACTAAAAGACAGAATTATCAAGTGGATCCAACGTTGGACATGAATTATAAATATATGGTTCAATTGATCGATCTTTGGAAATCTTTAGCAAATCATTAGGTTATTTCACGCGCTCTCATTATCGAGCTCTTTCTTGAGAAAAGCTCCCATACTTCCCAAATAGCCCTCGTGTTTCAAAAAGTACGCCTTCTTAGAACCTTCCGACCAGAAATTTATGGCATAGCTCAATGTTCTGATTGTTTGATAATGATTCCGAATATAGGATCCCGCAAAATATATTTTGTCAAGTCCGTGTCTTTGGGCTTGCAAATAGGATATTTGGCCAATGTTATTTGACACCGCATACAACAGTGACCTTGCGATGTCTTCTTGATTGAATTTTTGCAACCGTTCCAATCGGACATCTTGATCGTTTTTTTCTGGCTCTCCTTCAATAGGTAGAACTTTTTTGAAAACTTTACCCATTGATGATGCAATATGGTTGGATTTTAACCCAATTTTGTTATACCCTTTTCCATAAATATCTCCAACAAGCAAATCAACTTCTTCATTGCTTCCAAAAGATGCCATTTCCAACATTTCATCAAAATTGTTACATGTTGTCAAAACAGATAATAATCCCCACAATGTTCCTCCTCCTAAAGAAGATCCTCCAACTCTAATGAAATTGTCTGGATTTGAGCCTGTAACTTTAATAATAGAGACTCCAGATCCAATGTTGACCAACAAATACGGATATAATGAATCTTGTTCGAGTTCCAACGTATCCACCTCGACATATTTGTGATTAATCTCATCAAAATAGAATATTTCGTTTTCTATCTGACTGATAAAGAAATCCATTCCGATAATCAAACATTGCATTTCGTCTTCTTTTTGTATACAACACTTCAATTCCGATTTCAATTTGTCGTAATATTTGTAAGAGCCTCCACCAGTAGCAATTAAAGTCAAATTTGGATTTATATGATGTTCATCATGTTGATAGTGAGTTTTTAAGATTGTTTTCAAATAAGCAATGAATTCGTCGATTCGGGAGGTTTCAATCTTGTAGAAATTCAATCGGCCCCCTCCATTGGGATCTTTGGTGAAATAAACGAGCTTAGTCAAGGACCCCCCAAGATCAACAGAAATTTCATTGACGCTATCAGTATGTTTTGGAAATGCTATATCTTTAGTTTCTGGAGATGTATGATCTTTGTAATCTTTATCATCATGAACAATATAAGATTCTAAAGTGTTCAGTGGTTTGGGGTTCTTACAATGATTATGAGTATAGATACTGCCCTTAGGTGACCCCGATCTATCACTTCGTCTCCCACTAATTGCAATCATGAATTGAAATAAAGTACTATAATTATGAAATATTGGGTCCTTATTCAATTGATATATACTCCGTCCTTTTTCCCATTTGTTAAACTTGTGTTACCCAACAATTGATCATCCCCAAAATTCACCGCAATCCGAAAAAATTTAATTTTTGCCCACCACGACGTCGATCGTCCTTATATTCTGTCTGGATCGTCCTCTTCTCAAGACTTGATTTTAATTATACATTCCAATCTGTCAAAATAATGCTTAAAAATGGTATCTTTTAGGAAACATGGGAGCCATAAGTTGAATCTAAAAGTAACCGTTTTTGAAGCCAAAGATCTGGTTATTGAAACTGAAGATTATATTCATTGTAATCCCAAATGTTATTTACAATTACTTCCTCAGGGAACAGCAAAGACAATTCGGGCTAGAAACACTCTTGCTCCAAAATGGAATTCCACTTCCAAATTCCGTTTAAAAAGTCTTCCTTTGAAAGCGTCTCAAAAGGATCTTGAAAAGTTGAATATTGAATCATATTCGGTCTTGTCATTCAAAGTTCTTGATAGAAAGGGAGCAAAAAGAACTTACTTAGGAGAACTTCGATTATCGGTTTTGAGTATATTAAAGAGTCTCAAAGAGAAACCAGATTCTGGACCAAAATGGTATAAGTTATATTCTTCTGAAAAAGAACAGACATTTGTGACTGGGTCGATTAAATGTCAATTTGCATTATCAACTCGAACAAATCGATTTTCTCGTTCTACGAAGTCTTCCAGTGTTACTGAACCTGATTTAGATCATTTAGATCTTTTGGAAGAATATGAAGAATCAGAAGAAGAACCTGAACCAATCAATTCAATTGACAATACACAAGAAAATGAAGATTTGGTGACTTATATTGATCAATTACAACGATTTCAAAATACGATGAAATCAATTGGAAAGGATCCTTCCAGTGTTCTAAAAATTAATGATCAACAATTCTATTCTGATGTTTCATTGATAATTGAAGATATTGACGGAGAAGATGAATCTAGTGATGAAGAACATAGAGAACCAATTGCTAGATCACCAGCAACTTTGGATGATATTGGATTCTATTCATCATCACTTGATGAATTTAGTAATTATCCATCTACAGCATCACTTTCTGATTTACCAATCACTCCTCCAACATCTTCATCATTAATTGATGAAAAGAAATACAGGTTTCGAAAATTAAGAGGAAGACGATTAGAATCTCCATATCAATTATCATCAAATAAGAATTTTGCTGGTGTGGTGTTTGTTGAAATCATTTCTGCCACTGGATTACCTCCCATACGAAATTCTACAAGATTAGGTTATGACATGGATCCATTTGTGGTTGTTTCCTTTGGGACCAAAGTTTTCCGTACTTCATGGAGAAAGCATACTTTAAATCCACTTTTCAATGAACGATTAGCTTTTGAAATTCTGGACAATGAAAGATCATTCAATATCCAGTTCAATATTCTTGATAAAGATTATTTGACTTTGAATGATCACGTCTGTCAAAAATCCATTCCCATTCAAAAGTTTATGGGAAAGCCTGTCTCTACAACAGATATGAAATTGATCGAAAAAGAAGAAGAGACAGATGTTATTCATCGTAAGAAATTGTTTGGAAGAAATCCTAATCGAAATTTGAGTCATAATTTGTATGATGAGAGTTTGAAGACTTTAGAGATTAAGATGGATTTGGATAATCATTTGTTGGAGAGATTTATCAGTGATGAGAAGGTTGATCCAAAATTGAAGATTCGAGTTAGATTTGAATCTTATTCTAAATTAAGACTTCAAATTTTTCGATATTTATTGAATGCTTTTCAACATGATGGGTCTAACGAAATGGATATGATTGAATTGGTTTCTTTTTTGGATTCGATTGGATCAACTTTAAGTGAAACTGATTTGATTGATTTTTTTGAGAAACATCATAAGAAAGCATGGCATGGAGACAAATTGACATTTGATGAGATTCTCGAAGAATTCGAAACGGTGATTGAAAAAAAACAAGAATATGGTACTGATTGTTCTGCGAAAATGATTCAAATCGAAAGATGTCCTTCTTGTTTGAAGAAAGCAAGAGGTAATGATGACATTGATATAATCAAACACTTGGCTATTTGTTGTTCTAAAGATTGGTCTTCAGTGACTCGTATTCTCAAACCATCTTTTGCAACACCTACTTCGGCTACCAGAAGATGGTACACTAAAGCATTGATCAAAATAGCATATGGAAAGATCGAACTTGGAAAGAATAATGCCAACATTTTAGTTCAAGATCGTAATTCCGGTCTTATTATTGAAGAGAAGATGAATATATATGTTCGTTTGGGAATAAGACTCCTTTATCGGTCATTTAAAGGAAAGAGAAATAGTGAAAGAATCAAACGAATGTTGAAGAAAATGAGTGTTAAACAAGGCACCAAATTTGATAATCCTAGTTCAAGATCCAAAATCGAGTCATTCATAAAGTTCCATAGTTTGGATATGTCAGATTGTTTAATTCAAGACATCTCCAAATATAGTACTTTCAACGAATTCTTCTATCGAAAATTGAAACCAACTGCAAGACCATTAGAAGGACCAAACTCGAATTATGCAGTTAGTGGGGCAGATTCAAGATGTTGTGTATTTGAATCAATCAATCAATCTAAAACCGTTTGGATCAAAGGAAGAAACTTTACTTTGGAGAAATTGTTAGGACCCAAGTTTGATACCGTCATTTATCAGGAAGGAGCCATTGTAATCTTCAGATTGGCTCCTCAAGATTATCATCGCTTCCATACTTCGGTTGCTGGAACCGTCACTAAGATTGTCAAGATTGAAGGTGAATACTATACAGTCAATCCGATGGCTATAAGATCTAAATTGGATGTCTATGGAGAAAACTCAAGAGTGATTGTTGAAATTGACTCACCGGAATTTGGTAAAGTTTTAATGATTTGTGTTGGTGCAATGATGGTTGGTTCTATTGTGATGACACGAAAAGTTGGAGATTACCTTCAACGAGGAGATGAAGTTGGATATTTCAAATTTGGTGGATCTACAGTGCTACTTGTGTTTGAGAACAACAAAATCATTTTGGATTCTGATTTGGTCTCGAACTCTAAAAATTCGATTGAAACTTTAGTTCGAGTTGGAGAGTCAATTGGTCATGTTCCTGGAGTTGACGAATATGTTAGAGAACACACTAATTTGGATACCGAACCAGAGGAAGTTAAACTCCGGATCATAAGAACACTTACAGGACGGCCAATTGCAATTGATGAAAGTACAGAGAATCTCACTAGCTGGGAGGTCCAAAATCTGGATCTTGATGACGCAGTGGATATTGAGCTTGATGACGAGGGGTCTGAGTCCAGCTCATAAAAATTATTTAGCATAATCGTGAATATATTGCATCAATATTTGGAAACAGTAACAGAGACTCCTTCGATGGCTGGGTCGTTGACAAACCAAGAAACAGGCACAGGACCCTGATTGACTAATTCGCATGGCAAACCAGATTCTTCTTTGTCAAATATCCGGCTCAAAATTGGAGCTTTACCGGCACCTTCGGCAACAAATGCAATAGTTTTACTATTGAATAACACAGGGAAAGTGAAAGTGATTCTTCTTGGTGGCGGTTTTGGAGAATCATGTAAATAAGTGATTCTTTTGGTTCTTTCACTTAACAATTTATGACCTGGGAAAAGAGAGCAAGTGTGACCATCTGGACCACAACCCAATAAAATTACATCCAATGAGTCTGGCAATTTGGATTCATAATCAGCAGCAATTTGGGAATCCTTGGATCCATCATCAGAAAGAAGAGACTCGTTAATGGTAATAACTTTTGGTAACTGAGCATTCAAATCTCTTAAAGTTTTCAGAATCATCTCATTGAAAAGTCCATAATTGGAATCCTCATGAGCCAATGGAACCAATCTTTCATCACTGAAATAAACTTCCCATTTGGACCATTGAACTTTGCTGAAATTGTCAGAATTCGAGATAAGTCCGTTCTTTAGTACTTTACCCAAAGATCCACCACTTATAGCGATTTTGAACTTATCTGCTTTTTCTAAGGCTAAATTCTGATTTTCAATCACAAATTGAGCCACCGCATCAGCAACATCTTGAGAATCAGAATATGAATACACTTTAACCATAATGATTGAATTTCAAAGTATCGGAATTATCTTTTCCTGATGGCGGTTGGATGACGTAATCATTAAAAAAAAATCCTAGAAATTTTATAGATTTGGATTATGGTTCAAGGTAACTTGAAGTTGGCAAAAAAGAAAACTCATAGAGTTACCAAGCTACAAAAAAATCCTAAGGCTGCTGCACCAAAGATCCAGAAAGCAAAAAAAGTGAATATCAACGAAAAACATTTGATAAATCTATCCAAAAAGCATTCTGCCACTTTAGTTTCAAGCACAGAAAAGCTTCTTGCTTCAAGAGTGGGTCATTTGGAGCTCATCAAAGGTACTAGAAGACAGGTGGAAAAGAAGAAGAAGAAGTAATGTCCCAATCTGAACGTTTGCAACCAAAGAAGTTGGAGTATAGTTGGTCAGTACTTAATGAAACCATTTCTATGACTCCAACATACAAATTCCTTAAGGACACTCAGAAGAGTTCACCTAACAAGAAAATACGTAACTAATGTATAATATATGGAACATAAGTAATAGGCTTCAACCAATGTGATTGATCTTGATTCTGTCAATTTCATATCCGTGTCAAATATCTGGTCCTCCTATTTTTTTTACAGCAGATTATTAAGTGCTGTAATAGTGGAACAAGCACTTTGACCTATTTCTATTAATTGTCATGGTTGGTGTACTCCGAGCAGCTTTTTTGACCAGCCTTGTTGCACTGAGTGTGCGGGCAGATGAACATGTTGCTGTGTATCGTTTGAACGGTCAAAATACCAACGATGAAATTGCCTTGTTATCTCAAAAGGATTCTATATTCAATCTTGCTGATGAGTTTGGCGTCTCTGAATTCTACAAGATCGATGAATTGGACGATTACGAATCGTTGGGAGTGGGGAAGTCCATGAAATTGGATGAACAAGATAGAAACCAAGTGGTGGTGATAATAAATGGAGTTGACGAACCAGAAGCATTTTTTGAACATATACAACCAACTTTCATGATCAAAACCAAGGACGATCGGTCTTTGGTAAAGTTCAGAACGTTCTTGTCTGAGGTTCCTTCTCAATTACAAAAATTGGATACTGGTCTTAAGTTGAGCCAATTGTCCAGCCAAATCTCGATCCTGAGTACCCATGTTCATACTGTCCTTACTAAGACTTGGTCGAGAGTGTTTCATGATCATGAATTCAATTCTATTGGATCTATATGGGGAGAAATGATTAATTTGTATGGCTCCTCTCAGCTTTCCAAGAGATCTTTGAATGTCATCAACGACCAGCAATTTATCAATGAATTGACTCAATTAGATTACTTATTAAAAAAGGGACTGGAGTCAACAGAGAATAAAGTCATCATCAACTTGCAATCATTGATTGGAATTTACAAAAAAACTGGTCAAAACTCGCAAACTTATCTTGCATGCAAACGTCTGTTAAGCAACCTTATTGCATCGCAATTGGCCTCTTCGTCAGAGTACGATTCTACCATCATTGTTGTCCCCGTTCAACAGCAAGTTGTTACAATGAAAACGAAACAAGATTCCGCTGATAGAAAGCACATGTCTCTCGTGAAGAGAGACGAATCTAGTGTTTTCAGTAGTTCCAGTGGATGTTTCACTTCTCAAGAAGAATGTCTGGTCTCTACCGACTCTTGTTCAGGCCATGGGTTGTGCTCCAAGGTGGCTAAATGCTGGAAATGTGTTTGTTCACCGACTCAAAATGGAACCACTGGTGCAACCACGAGATGGACCGGTTCTACCTGTCAAAAGAAAGACGTTAGTGCAGAGACTAACTTGTTCTTATGGACTACAATTGCTTTATTGTTTATTTTTGCGGCGGGAATCAAACTTTTGATTAGCTGTGGAAATGAAGAATTGCCTGGTGTGCTGGTTGCTGCCACTGTTCCTACTAAGAAAACCATATAGGGTTTAAATATTGATTTTCCATCTGTTTTTTTTACAATTGTAGGATCTACCAGCCCCGATCGAAAGGCCAATAATTCTCTCGACCGAAAGGGCATTAAGATGATCCAATACAATGATCTCTCCAAGTACTTGACGCCTAAAGATCCCTGGGATGGGATAACTAAGCAACACGGTTTGATAGTACTGGTTGTCCGCACTGAAGAAAATATTTTATCACCAATACAACTCTTTTATAGTTAGAGCCGGGTAACTATTTGATTTAAGGATAGACAAGATAATTAAATTCATAATTCCAATGTCAAACATTCTTCCTTTGAATAGTGCTGACATCAAGAAAAGTGCACGTCAAATTGAGTTTGTTATTAGGTTTGCTAATGGGACATCTGATGTGGTAATTCCAGCAGGCAATGTACTGAATGTTGGAGATGTTTCTACCAAGTTTATAAGACAGCAGATCAGACAGAAAGACAAGACGTTGGCTAAAAAAAGACTCAAGTTGATTCATAATGGTAAAGTCTTGTTGAATCATACAGATTTCCAAAAGGAAACGAAATATTTGATGAATTCGGAAACAAGTGAGTCTCTACCTCTCAAAATCTACATTCATTGTATTGTTGGAGATCAATTATCTAAGGCCGAATTGGCTCAAGAAGAAGAATTGGAACGTCAACCAGAAAAAAGCACTTCGGAAGCGCCCAAAGGATTTGACCGGTTACTTTCACAAGGGTTTTCAACACAAGATATTCAAGAATTACGACAACAATTTCAAAATATCCATGGAGCTTCGCTTAGCAACCAATCACCGGAATCGTTGCGAGAATTAGAGGACCGATGGATTGATAGTACAGTTAACAATGAAATTGATGAATTCCCTGCCAATATAGGACCTATGGTTGCGGGAGATAATGGAGGTGTTGGGACGATCTCAAGAGATGGAGATATGCAGAGGGATTTGCTCATAGGGGTAGCAATTGGCTACTTTCTAGGGATTTTTGCTTTATTTTTGATCAAATTGGAAATTGGAGGTGTTTTGAATAAAAGAACAAGATTGGCTGTGATTACTGGGTTCTTTGTCAATATCTGTTTTGGTTTCATCAAGGCTGGGTCTTGATAATTTCATTATAGAGAGGCAAAAAAAAGTTAGCGAATTACATACGTAGTAAGAATGAGTTCAATCAAGAAAGTTTCAGAATCGGTTTCTCCTAACGATGACAACAAATCTACCGACTCGTCGGTCAGATATGCTGCTTATGCCAATAGATTGCGTACTATTATGATGGCTTCTCATAGATACGTTGCTTATACCTCTGATATTGGCGAATCATTCCGTCCTGTTGTTCACCCCAAGTTTGTGAATTTCTGTTACGGAATTTCGTGGGCATATGTACTTGGAGATGTGTCCTTGGAGGCATGGAAAGCCAAGATGAGACAAGAGGGAAGATATAGTCCTGGATTGCTTCCATGGCACGAGCAACCAGAATCCGATCCTCTTGCTGCTGCATCATACACCGGAATGGATTGGAAGTGGGTGGGATTACAACGTGGAGTGTTCCAGTCGATTGCATCCATGGGATTGCCTGCTTTTACTATCCATTCTACTGTTAGATATTCCTCGATGCTTTTCAAGAACAGTTCTAATAAAACCTTGAAGGCTTATGGACCCGTTGGACTTGGATTGGCAGTTGTTCCGTTATTGCCATACCTGTTTGATGAGCCCGTTGAACATGCAACTGACTATGTTTTCGGAGAGGCGCACAAGAGATTAAGTTCTAAGTAGACCATGTATATAAATATTGCACATCTGTGCACCACTAAGAATTTAGAATTTAATTAAATAATTATGTAATTTGTTTTAATTATTAGCTAATCAATCATTTAGATCCTGACATTCTGAAAATTAGAAAAAACACTATTTATATATGTTTGGATTTGGAAACTGGTCTGCAACCAAAGTTGTAACCAAAGAATGGATAGTCGATGAAGACCGGCCGATTGTTGAAGTTCCGTTTGAACACCCATCGGATTCAATAACCAAATCTGAGTTTCAAAAAGTAGAAACTGAGGAACAGGAAGCCAAGTATAACACCGTTGTTAAGCATTTCGAATCCACTCTCAAATATCCAATCTTAGAAAAGAAATCGGATCCTAAACAAGATGTCGAACTGAATGATTTTGAGAAAGCATGGCTATCAAAAGAATGCTTTCTTAGATACTTAAGAGCATGTAATTGGTCTGTTGATGAGACAATAAAACGATTGACCAGTTCAATAACCTGGCGACGTGAATTTGGTATAGCCGGTGGGCAATTCGAAAAGATCACCGAGGATTATGTTCAAGAAGAGAATGAGACCGGGAAGCAATTGGTTTTCGGGTTTGATACCGGAGGACGTCCTTGTTTATTTCTAATGAGTGGTCGTCAGAATACTAAAACGTCCGTTCGACAAATACAGCATTTAATCTTCATGTTGGAAACCAGTATTGATTTCATGCCACAAGGTCAAGATAAATTGGCATTATGTGTTGATTTCAAGAAGTATCCAGAAGCTACATTAATAGAGCCAAAAGTTCCAGCCATAAGTGTTGGAAAACAAGTTTTGCATATTCTACAATATCATTATCCAGAAAGATTGGGTCGTGCTTTATTTATCAACATCCCATTGATTGTTTGGGGATTCCTAAAGATTTGTTGGCCATTTGTGGACAACTTCACCAAACAAAAATGCAAATTCGATGAACCATTCAAATTATTCATCCCACCAGAACAGCTGGCTCTAAATTATGGAGGAGATGTGAATTTTGAGTACAATCATAAAACTTATTGGCAAGAATTGGTCCGTTTAAAAACCATCAAACGTAACCAATTGATGAAAAATTACCATGAATTGGGAGGAGGTATTGGATTGAGTGAAATGGATCTTAGAAAAGGACTGTAAATATTGAAAATCTATTGTTGCGTCTAATGTCTGATTAAAATGTACAAATCCTCTTGTTTGAGCGATGATAGAGATCTGTAACTTCCTTCTAAGCACATCAAAAGTCCTCCAAAGGAAACGAAAACAGAAATGTTGTCGTCCTTTCCTTCTTCAAATTTGTAAACTGTTCCATGCATGACGTAATCATATTCATCCATCAATGATTTCTGACCAGGTTTTGGGGGTCTCCATGATCCATTTGTGGCGAACATATCATGATCTTCTTCTGAATCTTGTAAGCTGAGAGTTTTTGCTAATGTCACCGAAAGAGAATCTCCAGTAGACACTGGGAATAATTCCGTATTAATATCGAGAGTGAGTTTGGTGTCAACTGAACTGGTTGAACTAGCAATTATTCTTGACACCTTATCATATCGACCAGTATCCAGCGATTGGACACTGAAGATATCATCAAAAAGAGTGCTTGACATGGTTAAACAAGGTGTAGAAAATTTTTGAATATTTACCTGCCACGAATCCGGGTAAAAATATTCGTGGCTCGAATATTCTGTTCTGAGGAGAATTCGGATACAAACGTTTAAGATTTGAATCTGTTTGAGTTTAACATTTGATTCTTCAATATGGTTGATGAAACAGATCCGAATCGATTAGATAGCGATATTGAACTTCAAGATTCAACATCTAGGAGAAACTCGTTTCAATTGGAAGAATTGAATCAGTTCACTGTTGATGATGATGATGTTGAGCTTGTTTATCATCCACAAATTGGTCGCAAGAAGTATTCGAATATTAAACAGCAAGCTTCGGATCTTTCATGGAGAGAAAGAATACGTTTCTTGTTGACTTCTTCCAAGAATAGACGAAGAATCTCTGTATTTAGTATGATTCTATTTGTGATATGGTTGACCTTATTGGTGATCTTTGCTCGAAATGATGGAATTCCTGGACCGAACGGAGAAAAATCACCTAATGAAAATACAACTGTTCCTCAAGGCTCTACAGATGGTTCTACAGATGGTTCTACAGATGGTTCAGCATTAAATGATCAATTAAAACCAATGACCTTGAAGGAGAACAGATTAGGATCATATTATGTTTTCAAATACAATTTGAACTTCTTGGAAACTCCAACTGATTTCGATAAAGATGAGGGTTATTATCTTCATGAAAGCGGTCATTTCACTTTCCTTAAAAAGGCTTCAGATCCAGATTATAATCGAAAATTGTATGAATTACCAGAAACAAGCTTCAACAATCAAAATTATCAACTTTCATTTGTGGAATTCAACTCTCAAATGAACAAAATCTTGTTTGTTTCCAATTATGAAGCTCAATGGAGACATTCAACATTCGCAATCTATTGGGTTTTGGATCTAGATACTGGATCTATCAAACCTGTCTACCAAAAAGATGATCAATTACCTAAATTAAGCTTTGCTCAGTTCTCACCTCGTGGTAATTACATCACTTTCGTTTTTGAAAACAACGTATACTTATTGGACTTGGAAAACTGGAATATTTCAACGGTGTCGACCGATGGAAGTTCTTCTATTTTCAACGGTAGACCAGATTGGGTTTATGAAGAAGAAGTTTTATCATCTGATCGTGCAATATATTGGGCTCCAGATGAATCGAAATTTGCATTCATTAGATTCGATGATTCTGAAGTTCCAATTTATGATTTGGAGATCTACAAAGATGGGAAGTATCCTTATATTGAGAATTTGAAATACCCTAAACCAGGGTTTAAAAATCCAATTGTCTCACTTAAAGTTTACAATATTGATTCTAAAACAGTTGAAGAAGTTAAACATGATTCATCAAAATTGGGAATAGACTATGTGATTTATCAAGTCAAATGGATCACCAATTCACAATTATTTATCAAGGAGACAGATAGAACCAGTAGATTGGTTAATGTTAGAATATTCAATAGCGAAGATTCATCCTCCAAGGTCGTCCGTTCTTTAGAAACTAAAGATTACGATGGATGGTATGTCAATAATGGCGATATTTATGTCATTGGAAAAGGATATATTGATACAATTGTTGTTGATTATCACGATCATTTAGCATATTTTGAATCTGCCACTTCTTCTGAACCAAAAATTATCACTTCTGGTGATTGGGATGTTGTTGATGGAGTTTCTGGATACAATTCTATTGATAAGATCGTTTATTTCATCGGAACTGCTGGAAACGCTTTAGAACGTCAAATTTATTCGGTCAAATTGGATGGTTCAGAATTGAAAAATCTAACCGATATTGATAAGGTCAGTTCATATGATTTGAAAATATCCAGTGGTGGAAAATACGGTTTTGTTCAATATAAAGGACCTTCTTTACCAACAGACAAAATTGTTGAAATGAGTACATTCAATGAGCTCGATGAGGATTACATCAATAGCCAAAATCTGAATTTTGCTCACGTGATGGAAGACAACCTTAAATCTTATCAAGTTCCAACCAAAGAGTATAAAACAGTCACATTGGAGGATGGAACAGTGATTGATGTGATTGAAGTCAAACCATATAATTTCGACCCAATCCACAAATATCCATTGCTAGTTAGTGTTTATGGTGGACCGGGAGCTCAAAAATTATCTTCCTCATTTGATTATGGATTTGAAGAAATTTGTGTTTCCAGTTTAGAGATTATAGTTTGGTATATTGATCCAAGAGGAACTGGAGGAAGAGGATGGAAGTTCAAATCATTTGCTAAAGATAAGATCGGTTATTGGGAACCTCGAGACATAGTAGAGTCTACACAAAAGTTGATTGAACAAACTAATTATATTGATATGGAAAAGACTGCCATTTGGGGATGGTCGTATGGAGGTTTTACTACATTGAAGACATTAGAATATGATTCAGGTACAACGTTCAAATATGGAATGTCGGTTGCTCCAGTTACTAATTGGTTACTCTATGATTCGATCTACACGGAAAGATATATGGATCTTCCAACAAACAATGAGAATTACTTAAAAACTTCGATCATTAAGAATGTTGAGAATTTCAAGAAGGTTACAAGATTCTTATTAATGCATGGTACTGCGGATGATAATGTTCATTTTCAAAACACTATGCAACTTGTGGATCAATTTGATATTAAAGGCGTCGAGAATTATGACATGCATGTATTTCCAGACTCCAATCATAATATTGCTTATAACAATGCAAACACCATTGTCTACAATAAGCTGTTCACTTGGCTGGAGGCGGCTTTCGATAACAAACTCATCAATCTATAGGGTGGACTATAAAAGAGCGCTTAAATACATGTTAAATTTTCATTGAGGTTTGGAGTAATTGAGAGTACCACAATTCTTGCATGTTCGTAAATTTATATCTTGGTCAAATGTCAAGATTGCCTCTTTAACTTGAGTTCCAAGATCAACACAATAGAATTGAGCTTCATGACAAATTTCTTTACAATTTGAACAATACCATCTCATCTTATCATCCATTCCCTTTGGACGATCTTGCTCCAAAACTAATCCAATAGTATCTTTAAATCTGACCGGATTATGAGGAACATTAGGGGGCAACAAGAAGGTTTCTCCTTCTTTAATTGCAATGTCTTTAAATTGTCCTTCATCAACCACTTTTAATAGCATATCTCCTTTATACATGTAGAACCACTCTGGAGTTTGATTGATATGATAATCTGTTCGTTCATTGGGACCTCCAACAATCATCACAGTAAATCCTCCCCTATATAAACAGTAGTTGTTGACGGGAGGTTGTAGAAGATGCTCATTTTCAGCAATCCATTTGCGTAGATCAATCGGTTGCGATAACATGACTAAATAATTTTTGGATTTTTTTTTCGGGCGAAAAATTGACTCCACATTATTTGCACAGCCTGAAAATGAATGGGGGGGGGGGGGGGGGGGGGGAGGGGGCAAGGAAGGAAAGGGCGCGCTGGGAGAATAGCGCGGGGGCGAGGGAGTAAGACGACCACAAAAGAGGAGCATCGGGAGGTGGGGTGAGGGGGTGTTATAAGCACACCAGCC